>KB664165.1:7431581-7759686 GCA_000349025.1 Anopheles minimus | reverse complement strand
AAGAAGAAGAAGAAGAAGAAGAAGAAGAAGAAGAAGAAGAAGAAGAAGAAGAAGAAGAAGAAGAAGAAGAAGAAGAAGAAGAAGAAGAAGAAGAAAAAGAATCTTAATAAACCATACAGCTGTATATTCAATAGACTATTGAATTTACCTCATACTTTGATGCAACTAATCACATTAAAGGATCAAAAACCACTGTAAAAACCATCTCAAATGCCTCCAATTCGACAAACTCTGACTACCTCTCATAATTGAACAGACAGAGACAAATCAAAGGATCGTGCGTAACTATAAAAAAGGGTAACTTGCTTTAAGCGATATCGACTTTGCATCATTATTATCTCAGCAGCAGCTTTTGTGATCTTCCCCACAAGCATACAGCCGCTAATAAGCTTTGCTGATTGGAACAATGGCATTAAAGAGCGGAAACCAAAACAAAAAAAAAAAACATTCGCCATCCTGCAGGCTGAGCTGGAGGCGATAGGGATAAGCTTTCACTTTGATGTGTAAATAATTAATAATCAGATTACATTCGCTTTCTCGCTGCCTGCCGCTCATACCAAAAACACAAATCAATGTTGAGGGAAGTACTACGTTCGCCAAAATTGTGGTTCCGAAACCGAAAACTTAATAATATACTTGCGGAGATATTTCCGGACGGTAGAATACAAAACTACCCAGATCGGAACCCTTTTTTCCTATCGCCAACTTTCTTGAAGAGTTGCTCAAAACCCATTCTAACCCATCGGTCCCATTCGCGTTGTATTTCCAACTTGTCACAAATCCAATAATCTGTCCCGGTTCCCGATCGGTACCGCGCGGTTCCATCAACTGGGGGAAAAAACAGCAAATCACCCGGAGCGAAATTGAAATACGTATGACTTTGCGTCACGGGCTTTCGATTTAATTTTTCACCCTTCATTCTGCTACCGTAATTGAAGGTATAACATCTCCCGAACGCACGCACAACCTCACCGGTGCCACGCCTTTTACATTCGTCGACACCAAAGTTACACGGATCGGACCGAAAGCAATTTCGACACAACATTCTCCTGAAGGAGGAAGGAAGTTCGGCCGGATGCGTTTCCCGAACGGGAGCCACAAAAAAGACCCACCGGACCGGAAGAAAACAAATGCCCGGGGAGCAAATGAAGAAGCAGAAGGCAGAAAAAAACCCACCCAACCGATGATGGTAGCGCGCGAACGTGCCACATGAGACTGGCGGTCTCACGGGACCTCTCACTGGAACGGGGCGGTTCCACATTCCTAACGGACTGTTCCATGTGGCCCCCGAGGGGATTTGGAAACCAGTGACGGATTGCTTTCTTGCGAGGTGCTTTCTGCCTTTTCGAAAGCGGCAATCGTTGGAATTACTCTTCTTTTTTTTTCGAGCCCTTCTCCGCCTATTCGCCATTTTGTGTTCTCCCTACCAATCGTTCCCCCAGGAGTGCCTAGCACACTATTTACTGTGCTTTTTTCATATCAACACCACGTCAGTTCACTTTGTGGCCGTGTACACTGCCAGGAACTTCCCCGATTTGCCTTTGCACGACCACCTTGGCAAAGGAAAAACTTCCGACGACTGGCCAGCAAAACAACAACATGTACGCGAAAAGCTATAATTTTTTTGTACCGTAATAGCTATCTTCAACCATCATTACGTTAATGTGTCCAACAAGCCATTCATTAAATAAAAAGATATGTTATTCAGGGCTGTTACTATCGTTCTGGTGATATGAATACGAGATTTATGCTTTGCCTCGCACAACATCTGCATGTTTGGAAGCTTTTTGGAATTTGTTTTTTCCTTCATGTGAGTAAGCTAACAGCACGGTTGGAAAATTTAATTTATGTTGAGTTGCCTGCTCTAAAAAACATGCAAAAAATCATTCAAGTTCGGCCATCAAAATGTACTTACCTTCGTTGTAAGTTTAAAAATGTTTTCATTTAACTTTTTTTTTCAAATTCAATGTAACAATTTTTAGTTGCTACTTTGGTTTTAAAAACTTTTTGAGATAAAAAAAACAAAGAAAAAACGTATTCTCAAGCAATTGATTATATTACAAAGCTACTGTTAAATGTAAATTTGTTATAAAAGTTAGGTAAAAAGATGAAAGTTACAAAAAATGGTATAAATTTGTATAATAAGTCATTATTAAACAAAACATACAAGTAAAGAGGAGAATTTTCTAAAACATATTCATGGTCTTAAACTAAAAATTGGAAAGAAATAGCTCATTGTGTTCGAAATGTTTTAATACATTCACATGCTAAGCGAATGGAGATATAGAGAGGAAAACTAAAAGCATAAAATGTGCATAAGATACTAAAAAAACGTTGTAACAATAACTTTACAAAACAAAGACAGAATTCAGTCAAAATTGTTCGAAATACAAAAGATATAGAAATGAAACGTTGCGTAAAATTAAAACAAACGATTATTGGAATCTAGAGTTATTCAGATCACTTCCACATGGTTTTTCAGGAATTCAAAAGAAAGATTTGAATTAAATAAAATTCAATCATTCGAAAAAGCCTCCAATATTGAAAATTGTCCCATATCCACGACGTATTGAAGATATTGAATAACACATCCGAATTGCTCCAGTCACGAAGACAATCATTAAGTACGATACCGATAGCGAGGAAGTTGTCAAACAACGCCACAACATGTCAACCTTAATTCAAAATAAGGACTTATTACGATAGCAGTAGCTCGACCGCCTTAAGTATGTCATCATCCTTTCGCTATCGCTAAAACCAATCATCATGGGCCCGAACCGTAGTGCGGCACGGCACGAACCTGAATAATGATTAATTGCCACAGTGTTTCACCACTCGACCCGATAGTGGCTTAGGTGGCATGCAACCGGGCGACACTCACTATATCTCACTTCGATAAAGATGAACCAGGACGACAGGTCTCTTTACACACCCCACCACCTAAGCCACACTCACTCACTTCCCGTTCCGGTGCAGGTTTTCCCGCACACTGCTTCCCAGGGACGGCAAAAAGGCGACCGTAAACATGTAGCTAAATCACGACGGGAAGTAGCCGGCAGCAATGGCCAGAATGATTAAGTGTTGCATATTCCAGATAGACAGCATACGGCCACCTCGACCCCATCTAGTGTCGTATGTCAGCGGGGAAGCATCTGCTGTACAGGTACGTTAGGAAATGGGCGTGGGAAAGAGTGGGCAACTTCCTTCTTGCTGATCCAAGGTTTGATCAGCAGCGTGTATCTTAAGAAGCGTATCTTCAGCATTTACGGCAACTACAAAGACGACGTTTCTAGAACAGAGGAGCGATTCTCAGCAGCAAAATAATTATGCATTGCGACATAAACTATTAAATCTCCTCTCAAGTTGCGTTTTTGTAGAAAATGTTTTCAACTTTGAAAAATTGTTAAAGATGCAAATTTCCAACATTATCTCAGAACAGGTAAAAAAAAAACAATTTTCTTTGAAACAGCATCACTTAAACTTCTTCGCGCTTTTAAACTCTAATCGCTTCCATGAAATAAAAAAAGCTGAAGCAATCAGTCGTACATTTAAATCATTCTTCCCAGAACTTCACAACCGTATGATAGAACTTTTCCATTTTTCCATCCATTCCTGTTCCAACCAGGTCCAGTTGAGCATCAGTTTATAAGGACAATTTTCATTAAAACAATAAACCACGCCTGCAAGCAAAACCATAATTGAAAAATATTCCTTTTCTTCCACAGACCCACACACACACGCGAGACTTCTATTACAATACACCCACCCGTGTACCGTGTGTCTGTCTGTGAGTAGGCCCGTGCGCAAACCAAATCTGGCCCAGCCTAACCATTCTGGTTGGGGGAAATTATTTACATTTCAAATCAACCATCACGTCGACCGTTTGTTTACCTACCCGGGTCCCACAATTTTGCGCCCGGCCCGAATGCAAGCGTTTAATTTGTGTAGTAAAGAAAGAAACTGTATTGCAAATGTACACAGAAACGCGACGGAGGAAAAGAAACGCGCATAGGACAAGTTTTTCGGCACGCCAAACGGCACAACAACCCAAGTCTCATTTGCAGATGGCGTCACGTGTTTCAGCTTTTGAAGTTTGGACATGGGCCTAGGCGAGTTGGGATGGCAAAAGTGAAAGCAACCGGGGGGGGACGGTATAATGGGACAAAATGCAAAAATCGTTACTCCCAGTTCCCAGCGATTTGTTTGATGATGGTGATGATGAGGCTAGCTGTGATGAGGTTCGGGATATTTAAATCCTCCTTCGTTAGCAAGGTCGTTCCAGCTGTTAAGGGTTGGGGTTTGAGGTTGTTTTAAATTTCCCACAAAACACTGACGACAATAAGGCTTTAGTTCTAGCAACTAGAGCACAATAAAACGGGTGTGTGACCTACATCAAGTCAAAGTAAAATGTCCTGGTTCTAATGCTTTTTTTTTATTCACATCCAACCCTTTAGGCACTCAATAAAATGTCCATATTATTCGAAGATAAAATACATTCGAAAATCTTGGAACGGAAAACCTCAAAGTTTTGATAGACAAGAAAAACACAGACACCTCCGCATAATGTATTTCTTTCCGATTTAAATACATCGAAAAGAAGTAAAGTGAGAACGATACTAAAACCTAACACAATCGATCGATAGGACAATTGTGGGAACAAAAGCGCTGCGATAGAAGGAGCCACATACGGTGCAACTCTGGTCCTGTTGAATCGACTTTTTCCCTAACTGAAATCGCCCGTTTCCGGCTGTCACATGGATGTGGGTGGCAAGCGTTTCGAAACACTCCGGAGCTGTCATAATATGGCTGCCAAAGCATTACGAAGGAATCGTAACGATTTTCCTATAATTTGGCTGCCATAGCATGATGGCATGTTATTTTTAAGCGAGAATTTGTTGAAATTGATGCTTCTGGCACTTCTTCACTTTGCTCCCACCCGCCCGGAAAGTGCACAGAAGGGAAAACGCAATTTTCACGCCCAATTTCCCACCCATCAACGAATACGCGGAAACGGGCAATTACACTCACTGTACCGGAACGGCGGTCACGTTTACGTTTGTTTAAATAATCGTACGTCAACGTAACGTAAGTATTAGCACGCGTGTGTGTGTGTTTGTGTGCTCGGATGTCAGCATCCGCTTGCGACCACCCATCGCTTGTGTTTGGTAGGGAAATTGAATCGATTTTAACCACAGCTCAGTGTTCAAAATGTCTGTGCATTCTTTCCCTGTTTTCTCTCTTTCGCTCACTCCATTCATGTTTCACTCCTCTTCTTCGTAATCTTTTTTTTTTGCTTGCCGATTAGGGAGCTCCGAGTGCTTTTTGGTCCCATTTGCGTAATGGGTCGTAAAGCTTGTGTTTGGGGAATTAAATTTTCATCAAGCTCGCATGCTTCGTAGCTTGTACAATTTTTTTTTATTTTCCTAAACGCAAACGTTACTAACCGAAAGCGCGTTTGCATTTGGAACGATCATTGACGGGTTGTAAATTATTTCACTGTAAATAGAATGACATATAAAAGCTTTTAAACAACAATTTTTGTTTTGTTTTTTTTTTTTTTTGTTGTATGACGGCCTGGCCGTATTAGACTTAGTTTACCACGTAGCAGGATAGTCAATCACTGCTACGGGGGAGCTGTCCGGATGGGATTTTGGTCCCGGTCTGTCGTGTGAGAGAGCAGCGCCGATACCACTACCCCACCGGGCCGCCCCAATTTTTGTTTTGTTGAAATAATAAATAATTTTGATCAACTCTCTGAACAGCAACGAACACTTTAATATTTGTACAACAGAAGCACTTGCTAATGACAGAACCAAGCGTACCAGCTCACCAATCCAATGGGATGAACACAACGCACCTAAACTGAACCATCACCACCGGTAACGCCGGTGTGATCGGGCTTGCTGGCTTCGACAGATGTCCACTGCATAACTTACCGGTATTACCGTACCAATCACAACCAGGTGAAAACATCGCCCACGGTAGGAAAAATGCATCAGGTCACGTATACCGTTACCGTTGCCGTATGAATAATGTACATGGCGACTCAATTTGTACCATCGATTTGTATGCTGGAAGCCGGACCAGTGCCGTGTGTTTGCTGGTAACGCATTCCTGCTAACAGCTACTAAATATTTAACCAAAACACACCAGTGAAAAACAATTAGACGAAAGCACACTTTCCTTTTTAAACATTCAACAGCTACTAATCGGAGTGGGTGTTCGATAAGCGCACAAATGGAACTGTAGAAAGTAAATGGTGATAGTGTCAACATTTTCTGTTAAATGAGCTACAAATGTATGGAGCAACATGTATGACATCATGAATGTCGAATGACATGTCAAATTGTTAAAGAGATCCATACATTTCTTGAAGAATCGTTATTAAAAAAAACGAGAATCCTGAAAGATTTATGATTTGATGTAGTTGGTATTAATGAGGCATTCTACATTTTTCTACATTAATGAGGCATTCTACAAAATTCAACAACCCTGACGCTTCTGTCTTTCGGTTGCGCAACCCTATTGAAGTGTTTCGGCAAGCAACTATTTTAGTAAGAAATTTTTAGATATTATACATTATATCTTTTTGCGATACTAAAAAAATATCTGACCATCAATTATCCTTCAGCATAGAGCCTCAGACTCATTCGTTAGGTTCAAGATTCATGTCGATGCATACATCAGAATGAGATTCATTCAACAGTAGCTCAGAACGTTTGTAAAAATATTTGAGAATTTTTTTTTGAAAAGATGAAGGAGCAGTTAAGAGCTAAACCATTCAATGGAGACGCCTGGTTGTTTGATGGAGACGCCTGGTTGTTGACACCCAATTCCCGAATTTTCTCATTTCTTTGGATACTATTAAAATATTTCGATTAGGTTAACTTTGATTCCAGCAATAAACCGTCGCGAAAATTGCTCTTAAATATGATTCATAATGTTTCAAGTTTTTTAACAGAACTTCAAACAATATAATGGAAAAAAATCGAAATTTATTAGAAACGAGCTGCATGTCATGTCAGAAGCATCAGCACTGTTGCGAAACTTTTTGAGGGAGAAAGATTTTTTTCAATTCTTCTTTCAATCTCCTTATAGCATCGTTTGACCAATTATTCACAATATCATCATACCGAAAAGATGAATATTTATCGTTCGTACCAAGAATGTTTTCGTTGCTGTTCGCATTCATCCTCACGAAACATTATTGCACAATAATGTTTAACTTTAACTTGACTGCTCCCGCTCAGCGTACGATGTACCCTGCCCCTCACCATCGTAAACAGAACCGAAACCGTACGGTACCGTACGGTCAACATAAAAAAACCGTAAATGTCATCCTGTCGCTCTTGTGCAAACGCTCGTGCCAAGATCGTTCGATGAAAATCGGCCCCCTCGTAGCAATCCGGAACCATCTTTGGACCACACCTTCATCGGCAAGGTTTAGATGCTTCGGGCAAAACTTGTCCCGGTCTACAGTCCACTGCTGCGTGATAAATTATCAACTACGGACCCGAACTCGAGACAGCGCACGGGGGTAGCTCAATCGAACTGGGCAGTGTATCGAAGCACAAATTAAACCTTCCGCTCGCACACATACCAGTCGGTCAGAAAATTATTGGCATTCTCAACTTTGCCCCCTTTCAACCTTTCCGTTCATTCTAGTTTTTTCTTTTATGCTCTCAATGACAAAACGATAAAAAAGCTGGAAATGGGATGAAATGGTACTGTAAGAGCAAAAGGCAGGAAATAAATTTTCCTCATCTTCATTTTCTGCTACCTTTCCGTCATCGTTCGGGCAACTCATTTCAGCTCTCAGCTTTCTTTTTATGGTTGTATTTTCCGAGCTGGTTGCTCTGTGTCCCCTTTTTTTTCTTCTATCTGATACTCTTTGCGGTTCGACAACTCAAGCGTCTTGCTGATGCTTTTTTCCGCTACAATTGAACAAATAATTGATCCTTGCTAGCTCGATGGTCATGTTTCCGCCCCCTTTCGGAGAACCGCGTTGACATAAGAACATATTTTCATCAAGCTACTGCTGCTGTCACTAATGATGACGTAAAAATAAAAAAAAAACACGATCAGAGAATTTGCTCCCGGTCGTCACTCCGGTGAGGTACCATTAAATCAGCTGCAGAACGATGAACAATTTTATGTTTTCCACCCTGGCACACTTCACGATTGGATCCCAATTCCCGAGGGTGAAATGGGCGGACACCACCGTCTGGTACGATCTTTGCACTGATGTAATTAACCGTTTGAAGAATGCTTACGATATTCGTCGTGGAGCGTTCGCCCCGCTTCTTCCCACCCACAAGGCCAAATACTAAAAGCACATTTGCTGTAATATGAATTTAATGGCCACCATAAAACACATTATGACACAGATTATCCCACCCCAACCCCTTTTTGCTCGTCAACTCCGCCCCGTACTTCCCCAAGTACTTTTCGACCTTTTGTTCACCCGGTTTTCCTTTGTCCTTTGTTTCCTTTTACTTTCCCACCGTTTTCCTTCTATCCATTTGTTCATTCTTCGTGTTACACTGCAGGGTGAAACAACCTGAGAACATCCTTACGGTATAGATTGTAGCAACAGATATCCGCTTACCGTAAGGCCACCGGCAGCAATCCCACGGTAGCGTCCCGACAGACGACTGATAGAATTTTTAAACCACCTCCCTTTAAGCTACCGGCCATCCGTTATGCGGGTGGACAATATTTTACCAGCTTGTCAGCAAACGACAGCACGAGCTTTTGTAACCGATTTTTGAAACCTCGGACCATTACATCTGCCTGCACCAGTAGCCAGAAGTCACGACGGAAATGAATCGACTGTCATTAAAATTTGCACGACGAGCTTTCGTGAGACATTTAGCAGGGAGAGGGAAAGAGGAGAGCGTATCGTAATTGAACTCACCAAGAAGAAACACTTCGCAGTTCTGATGTTTTATTCGAAACGTCACAAAAAGGTTTACAAGCCTCCTCGGGTGAAGAAGCTTTGATCTTTTAAGCACTTTCCGTTTGCTCCCTGGCGCTATTTGCAACGCCTACTTGTAATCGTAAAAAGCATGTGGGAAGAAAAGGCCAAAGTAAACGGCCTTCGCTGAGGCGCTATTAAACGAGAGCAACATTGGCTGACAGATCTTCATTTCGGGAAATCGAATTTTAGAAGCTGCTCTAAGAGAATTGATTTTATTAACTTCAATCGCATTTCATGGCCATAAACTCATGAAAAGAAGCAATAAAAAAGCTTCATCACTATTACGCTCTACAACAGGAGGGTTGGCTGCCAATTCTAGTTTCTTTTTTAAAGAATATGTCCACTCAGTTGTTATGGGGGTGCTGGAATAACTTTACTATCTGCATGACCTTGTAGTGGTGTGTCGAGTTCCATGCACTGAGGTAATTGTACAGGTGATAGCACTTGCCAATGTACCGGTGCTTTCATTGTCTTGTCACACTTGTGTACAAGTATTCGAGGACTTCAAAGGTATGAGATACATCATCTTTTAGGTACGGAAACATTTTTGCCCCGGATATTTGAACCTTCATAGTTCAAAGCTCTCTGCTCGTCCACTCACCAGATCATGATCATAAAAACTTTTCTGGATCGATACATAAAACATGAGTTCTAGGAAATACACCTCCAGGTCAGAATTTCGCTAGCTATTGCTAGGGAGGAAAAACAACACGCTAAGCACAATCAGTTAATAAATTTATTCTCAAAAATTAATGCTTGTGTGTCTGATACTTGAAGTGCTTGAACAAGGTGGGAAACAAATTGATATCTAATAATTTCCTTCTAAGTTTGTTGTATTACTGTACATAATGTGGGTTATATATATATCGCATATTTCGAAAGGAATCAGGAAGATACTGTTTTTTTCGCGGGAAATTCGTGACTGGAAAATCTGGTGACTTCTGATTATCCTAGTCAAGTTGATAAAGGTCTTCGAATAAGTTATTCGTATACATTGAAGTTATATAAGAATAACTTATTCGAAGACCATTATCAACTTGGCTAGGATAATCAGATGTCACCAGATTTCCCGCAAAAAAAACAGGTTCTTTGTAGAACATTATTTTTATCTGCCTTCTTAACATTCTTTTTCTTCTCTAAAATCAATAGCTGTAAAGTTATCTGACGGACTATTACTAGAACAATTAAACATTGGTTGTCCCCACGATAGAAGAATTTCTATCCTGTTGATCAAACCAATAAAGCTGACTTCTTCATCATCCTTTTTGAGGTTTAACGTATCCAAACATAAATCAAAATACTGCCATTTTGTCTACCAACAAGCGTTCCACGTGTCTGATAGCATTAACACCCGTTAAATCCCCGTAAATCGGGATGATAATTTTTCACTCAATCATGCACGGTAACACGTTTCCCTATACGCTTCGCACGCGCCCAACGAACCGTACACGAGGTTTTGATTTACCAATTTTCCGATCCTATCGTGCCAAAGCGTTTAAAACTACACCCCAAATAGGGCCAACATAAACGTGACGTGTTTTTGTCGATAAAAAAAACATGTTAGGCGTAATATCTTCCTATTTTTTCTTTTCAAAATTGCTCACTTATTTGAGACTGCCTTTCGTTCATCTCTCATTTTTCCTTCCCAGAATCTTTTCTCTGTGATAAAGAGCTTTTTTGCCCTGCTACGCTTCAAAGTACAGAATGTAAATATCGTAATGTCGGGAATGTCTTGAAAAGAAAAACTCCCCAAACCCGGTCTTCGTTTTATCTCGTGCGCGGCTAATGCGGGCATGCGGATTAAAGCAACGGCGTGTGAAACTCCTTCAGGAAGTAATGTGGAAACGCTCTTTCCGTGCGAAGTGAATGCAACAACGAAGTAAAAAAAAAAACAGTAAGCAGCATTAGGCATTGTTCGATGTGTTTCCGACGACTTGAACCGTGTACCGGGTGTCTGATGCTTTTAACGTTAATACTTTCGCTTGCTGGAACTTTCCTCAACAAAGCGGCACAGAAGGCGTGGGCTTTCGGTGACACCGGTACAGCTTATTTGGTGTTTCTTTCCTATCCTTGGCATATCATATCTTTCGGTTAGAAGCACAAGTTGAAGGACTAGGAATTTTCACCTCACCTTCCACAAAACCAGCGAGCGCTGGAACTCTGTATGGTACTTTCCAAAGAAAAAACATCATACACACACAAACAGGAAGTCCTCAATCTACGGCATGTTCACATGTTCTCCAATTATGTACGCGTTCCCACCGAGCTAATGCTTAACAACACCGTGCTAATGTCTGCGGGATCATGTCGGTACTTTGTCGGTGCGAAACTTTCCCCCGCTGTTCTTTGAGCCGTTGTACTGCTTTCTTTTGCGAACCAAAAAAAAATATTTAAAAAAAACACAAACTGCACTTCACCGTACAAGTAGACCAACGTTGCTAGTTATGCTTACCGCCGAGGCAAAGCAGTTAATGTGATAATACGTTATGCGGAGTCAACCGCACACACCGCACACAATTAAATGGCGGTACGGATGCCCAGGAGGCATACGGCAGTACGAATGCGGCAAACGAAAAAAAAAGGCGAGAGTACCGCCACAGCCAGCCACAGCTGCAATTTGGGAAGGCATTCAGCCGCATTCAGGCCGTGCGGAATGGTTGGCCCTGCTCAACATCAGGTAACAGATAAGCGTACAAAGTGAAAAGATTCTGTTCATTTTTCATCTCTCTTTTTTTGTGCCTAAAGCTCCACCGAAGTGCTTCAGCCATTGTGCAGCGATCTATCGGGGCGCGTGGAAGTAAATCTTGAGCTCACACACAAAGGGATGGATGCCGTGCCGTTTGAAAAACGGCACCCGAAAAGATATTGCCGCTGAGTATATTAGGGCGGTGTAACGATCAGATGAAGGGCGACTGTTTTGTTTGGTGAGATTTCAATTTCATCCTGAATTGCCTGGTGTTTCTTTCGTTGTTTGACAATCGTTTAATTATGTTGAACAATCGTTTTAACTGCATGATTGAGCAGGAATCAAGATGGAGGAAAAATTAAGTAAATGAGTTTTTTTATTGAGAAAAAGATTCATGTATAATTGCAAATACTTTCGACTGAATTGCTTCATGAAATAGAAAGAGCCAATCAGGAAGATTTGCTTCCCCACAAATCAGACAATTCCTTTGCATATTTGAAGATTTTAGAAAAGAACTCGGCTGCGGGAAATTCTCGGCACACCGGGGAAAGCTGATGCAGAGCGGGAAATAAAACATTTCCGCTTGAAGAAATAAAATCTGCATAGATGTGCTTATGCAACTTCTGGTATCTCTCGTATCAAGGGGAATTGGGAAAAGAAAGAAACACATTTCGCCAGTAGGTCAATATCATGATGCATTGCACCACTATTTTCTATGTCAAGTAGTTGAAATTGTACGGCGAGCGAAACCGAGCAGAGTAGTGCATCGAAATCGGGCCTGATTGCATTAAGCATATGCACAGATTGAAGCACTGATCAAAATGGCTGCACCCAAGTGAGGCCACTCGCTTCAAAAGCGGATCTGCCAACAAGAGAGTCGAGAGGAGGAGGAAAAAAATACAAATCGCTCGAAACACATTTTTGGAATTTTAATTTCATCAAGCTATAGCATATAGCATTTATGCAAATCGATTTGCTACTGTGGGCCCGTCTAATACCAGCACGGGGACCGTTGCAACACGCCAGTGCTCAATTATTTAAACTTTAAAATGTAATCCATCAGTCGAAACGTTCAAAAACGGTGCAAGCAACTAATTCCATTCTTTATCGGTACCGATCATGACGATCGTGGTGGGTGAGTGGAAGAATCAGTATGGAATGGAACAAAAAAATCCCACCGAGCTTAACACGTCTCCTGAATAATCCAACGTCCAATGGTCACCAACCAACAAAGGCAAAACCCATAATCGTTACAATTTATCACCGATCAACTTCTATGAAATGGGAGTTAGATTCTTTCTGTTTTATTTTATTTATCTCATTCCCTATTCCAGCCGGACAGGGCCCGGTCACATTCGCAATCTCGCTAACCCACTCGACCGTACAACGCTTCAAACACTGACAGAAAGCGTCAAAGTTATTTTAAATTCAATTATCAACCACAGCCTCGACAGCAACCCACAGACACTAGCGCCATCTGATCCGGGGTAGAAAAAAAACCCCCCCTGAACAACAAAGGAGAAAATTGCAACCGTGTGAAATGAATAACGAAACGAAATAAACGAGATCGGGAAAAATGTTTACCCCGAAGAAAAAAGGAGGATAAAATCAAATCAATCCGGAAACGCACCCAACGGACCGTGCCGTGACCGGAAAGCGTGCACATCAAAAATGTATGGCCAAATTTTATTCCGTGGTGGCAAAATGTTTATCTAAACCGTGCCTTTCGATGATGGCCGAATGGCAGCAGGCGTACCGTACGGCAATCAGTAGTTTGTCATTAGCAAGTATACTTATATGTTATTTGAAATTTATATTAGAAAATATTGATTTGAATCCGTTTATACTTTGTGGGTAAATGTGTAAAACCTGTTTCATAACCGAACTCGAACTAAATGAACTTTCCTTTCTTCCATTTCATGACTAACTATTAACATTCGATCGGCGCCTAAAGGTAGGCAATTTACATACACCTTAGGAAGCAGGAATAGCAGAATAATTATGTGTAGCTCCATCTCAAGGGGATAATTAATTATGTCGTATGTAAATCTAAGCGGTACACCAAAATAAGAGAAGATCATCAGAGCCCATCGGATTTGGAAGTGTAATGAGAACTAAAGTTCCTAAATCCTACTCCATCGCTTCATGTATTTGTTTTTCTTTACTAGTTTATTTCAATAAATTTATTTACTGTTGTGGCTGCATAATACCTTCAAATAAATAGTCTTGATACAGAATAAGTGCAGCTGGGTTCCAAACATGTCCAGAGTTAGCCATAGTCATCGAAGGTCGTCAAACGTATCCGTAATAAGAAAAACGAAGAGGACTGGACATTTATATTCTGGACATCAATGGAGATCAATATGTCCAAAGATATAAGAAAGGATGATTGGAACAGGGAGATATAAATATTGTAATGAAAGATACTGAAGCACATTCCGATACTTCGTCCAGACAAACAAGGAAAGGGTCATTATGGCCAAAACCACGAAGGATTGGACCCTATGGCTGATGTTACGAAGTTATCTGGAGGTGATTTTTTGATGACCAGTCCTGCTCTAACTCACGCCCGTTTTTCAATTTCCGGTGCCGATGAATATCAGAAGTCTTTAAGATTTCAAGTTCAGCACTTCAAGATATCTTTGTTGTCCAGAATTTAATGTCTTGAAATTTAAGATTTAAGAATTGAACTTGAATCTCACAATTTCGGAATTCTTCACAAACTTCAAACAATACATTTGGTTCACCTTCCATCCCGATGAAGATATGTATATGGAGCAAGCCTGTATTTTGAAGTCCAACTTTATCCATTCCATTTCTCAAAAGGACCACCAAATCTTCGGGCACCTAACGGCGGAAATCTAGCTCCTCATCAGTGGCAGTAACGCAACCAAACTCTGCGAATTGTTTACAGCGAAAGATAAGATGTTGTGCCATTTACTACAAATCAAATCTATTTGATAAGAACCGAAAGCCATTCCGGCCTGTGCTTTAAGATGCACGCTCTGAGCAAACAACGAACACGCTCCCGGAAAACCGTTGCCTTTTGCCACGTAACACGAATCCAATCTTCCACTAGCATTGCCAAGGATTCGGAAGCCAAAATGCTTACCACCAGCAAAACAGACGAATGAGAAAACAAATGAAAGAAAAAATGTGTAAGAAAACAAGGCCCAAAACGAATGCGGTTCCACGCAAAAGGCACTCAATAGCAAACAATTTCCTCTTTATCGATATTTATTTATTAGCAAAAGACACAATCGCACGGCACGGCGAAATGTGAGCAGGCGGGGCGTAAAAGTGAAAGCGCCACCCGAGAACCCTGGGTGGAAAAACAAATAAACAATGGGAAGAAGCGGACTGGGCGATAAGATGGTACCGTTGGTCCACTTGGAAAACAACCCAAAATGTGTGAACGAAAGCGAATAGAAGCTCTTCCTTTCTTACGTTAGAGCTGAACAAATCCCAACCGATCTTGGGATTGATTTTGGTGGTCACTGTGGGGAAGGGTTGATAAAACTCCCTTTGGAGATAAAAGTCAAGAATCGAATCCGAACAAATACATCCATCAATTAGCGGCGTCCAGCGAAGCACCTGAACCGGAACGGGGGTAAACTGTTCACGAATCATTATCGCGCATACTAATCGTGCCGCTAATTTGCACCGATTCATTCGTCCGTTCACGTCGAACGAAATTGAATCAAATCGTTACATTTATGTGTGTGTTTTTTTTTTTGGAGCTCTTGCATCCAACCACTCGTACCGTTGGAGCAACTCTGGCATAATTAATTCTGTGTAAACGAACAACTGCAACTGCCGGTCGGAGAAGAAACTTTAAAACACTCGCGCACACACACACACGAGCACCATTACTTCGATCTCAATTCGGCACTGGTTGCAGGACGGTGGTGGAAGTTTCAGTCTTATCGCATTTCGAACGTTCGGCGGAAGTGGCCGAAAGCACATCAGCGATCGAATTAAACTTTTGCCGTTTTTGGTGAAATCATACCACCAGAAAACTTTTGCACCTGTGCGCTCTAATTTTATGAAACCGGTGGGAATCGGGTGTGAAGGAGCGGGAGGAAGAGAGGTGGAAACTTTCAATCCGGTTCGCATATTTTCTTTCGCCTGCCTTCCGGCTCCAGTGTGCTCTAGTTTTTCCAATTCCTACCCGAAGCTAATAAGAATCGGCAACTTGAGATACACCCTGGGTCGGGTTTTGATGGTTTTGCACCAAACTCGAAGGTAAGGTAGCGTTGGGATTTTGAAATTAAATTCGATTCGATGCGCTTGCAACTGCACAGGTGCTTCGTGTGACACACACAGCTAGTTCGAATTTTCACTCAAAACTCGTGCACGAATGGGGATAGTACCACTAATCCATCCTCCCGTTTTCTGGTGGAGGATTCCACGTGACAGGTGTTGACACCCGCAAGACTAATGATGACGCGCTGGTACAGCCACACGCGTGTGAAAGTTTTGTGCGCCCGGTTCGAGATTAGGTTGCGGTGGAAAATCCCTTCGGAGGTGGCACCGAAAGGGAGTAGTGCACACATACTTTCGCGCAGCTTAGCTTAGTTAGCCCCACACCGTCACCGGCAGAAAAACCGACACGGGCGCTGATAGTGAATGTTTGAACAAAAGCCTAATTTAGCCTGCACAAAGCGAGATCGATGCGATATGATCTAATGTAATGAAAAGTTTCGCGCTGGGGTTTGTGCTGGTTTAAACTTGGTTTTCATGGTAGCGATGGGTAAGCTGGTACGATTCATTGGCAAGCCACAAGATAACCAACGCCGGTGCGTTCGGATTTTGCACGCCGGCGACAGAAGCTCAAACAATTGCGTCCGTAGGTAAAGTTTGTTTTACGTGAGCTTTCACGAGCGCTACTCAATTTAAGGGTAGTTTCCGCTGATAAAGTGTTAACTTGGGATAATTAGTTTAACAGAGCTTCGTAGTTAAGCATAGTTCTTAGAACGTTTATTTTAATTTTAGAAACATCCTATTATTTCATCAGTATTTTAAAAAGAATTATATTTGAAGAAGCTTCTTTGAAGAGTCATTCAAATCTTGAGTCGACTCTAAAAAGATTTATGATTCCTTACACACTGAAAAATATTCAGAATAAAATGAATTCTCAATAACTCACTTTAAAAAAAAACAGATTTATATTACAGAACCTGGATGAGATATCATACAACATTCTTTATTTAATGAAAAACCCATTTAGTGACGTTTCTGGTGACGTAGTGACCTTCTTAGGAATTATGCCTACCATAACTGACTTGTGGACTTAATTTTACACGTAACCTAACAGCTAGTGATTGCAATGAAAGAATTGACCAGATGGGATTTTGGTCCAGGCCCATTTGTGTAAAGAAGCAGCATACCTACCGTTAGTACTTCCAGGTCACTCGAGTCCACCCAAGATAAAAAGCATACAAAAAGTAGAAGAAAGACATTTCTTCCATTTTTGGATGTTTGTTTATTGAAATATTCAAACTTTTATGATAAACGATAAGCAATGTTCTAAGAATGAAAATGATCATAATTTCGAAACAAATTATTATTATTTGGAACATACAATATTATGGTAGAAACTTACATATTTAGTATGTAAAGAGAATTTTTTAATTAAATCAACTATATCCTCTAAAGGGAGATATTTTTATGCTCAATTCTATAAATCCCATTTTATGTTGTTTTCTATGACCAAATTCTGAGTACTTTTCGATGTCTTATAATATATTAATAATATCTATTGCATGTTTTCCAAAACTTCCGTTTCAAAATCCATTCCATTATAATATTCAAACTCCGAAACCCCTTTCTCCTTCTTCTTCACCAAACTTCTTCATTAAAACAACACAAAGATTATTTCCCCTTGTTGAAGTTTGTAATGTCAGCACAATTTCTCCATACAAATCGTAATTCATGTTTCACCCAATTTTCAAAAGAATACCGCCCCCTCGGGTTCGTCAAAGAGTTAAATGAACTCGGCATGCTTTCATAAATTTCATCAGAATAACTCACAACAAGGTACGCTGTAAAACTGATTTATTACTACATCATACACCATGAGCAGAGGCTGTTAAAATAAATCGTCCCACAAAAAGCAACAGAAAAAAATCCCCAAACCAAACTTATATACGAAAAACACATCCCAACGCACTGCACGGGATATAAATTAGAAAACATCCTTTCCAGCCTCTTTGCTATCCTGATTTTTCCCTCTCTCAGCCACAGCCCGTCTCGAGGCGATCGGTATCCAGAAGTACCGAAAGCCCCTCTCAAACAATGAAGATACGTAGCGCTTAACGCTTGACGTAAGCGCAAGAAGCATCCTACTGTGCTGTAAAATAAATACCCCTGTCCAAGTATAGCCTTGGTAATGTCGAGCGTCAAGGTACAATTGGTAGAAATAAAAAAGAAAACAGACCAAGCAACCACCATGGAACGTTACTTTTGCGTACCGTTGTACCTGACCCATCCTCGCCCTGGAGCGGGACAAACGAGCGAAAATATTTAACCGAAGACAACACGAAACCCTCTCGGAGGAATGTTAATGTCATGCTTCGAGGCTAAACGGTACTAGAGAAGGGTGTAAGAGAAAGGCAAAAAAAGAAATAGGGAAATAATAGCAAGAAAGTGGTACCAGGATCCCTTTCGGCTTAAGCCTTCGCGGGAGTTAAGACATCCCGGGACTTCGGGTGGTCTTAAGACATCTTGCACCAAGGCTCCAAGGTATCTTCTCATTCGGGGTGGATGTTTCATTTTTTTATTCCTCTAAAGCTCGTAGACGATGGTAATAATTCACAGTCAAGTATCGAGGTATCGTAGAGCGTCAGACAACTGACAATCGTGGCTATTTCGTTCCCTGATGGCAAAAGGGAATTCTTCTCATGCATAGAATTGAAATTCAATTTTCATTGTATCAGTAGTAACTTTTTGTTTGACCTTTCCCTGTTATTAATCATAGACTTGAACAACTTGTTCTTTAGTAACAGAATGTTATGAATGTCTTCGTATATGTACTAACCTTTCGCTACCTCCAGCTGACTTCCAGAACTCAGCAGTACAGCGGCCGTTCGCAGCAAGGTCAACCACTCGCAGGCTCTGAGGAAATCCGTCTCGACCGTTCCGAACGCCACATTAACATCGATGCTGCATTATCCATCGATTGATTTTCAATGTACCGAACTGCTCACAAGTTTCATAACCTCTGGACACTTCACTCCACTGCTTCTCCACGGTATTCCACGCAACCCAAGGAAAGGTCTTTTCCACGAAAATATCTCCCCTTCCAAATCAACCTCCCAAACACTACTAAACAGCACCGATCAAAGCCGTGAATGTATGCTGATGATTTTTTCGTGTTAATGTACACGTTTTTATTAATGCACACTCATTTACTAGCAAGAGGGGCGAACGAACCGGATACTACATTATGCGCCCAATCACTTCACCTGGGTAGATTCATTCTTCCATCCACATTTTTTGCCTGTTACTTTGCTGTGCTATGATTTACGCTCCAACTCCATCCAGGGAGTTGATAACTTCACCACTATTCACCACAAAACATCACTATTTTTTTCTGTTGGTGGACGTTTTCTTTCTGGGCACACACACAGTTTCACATCAATCACATTAAGCGCACGAAATATCTACGCACCACGCACATAGATACACGAACCAGCTACACTACAACGCCCGGTTACGGAACGGTAACACATTTGCATTTTAGGACATTATTTATACATTCACTGCTTCATTAAAACCTTCCCGATCGAACCGCGCGTTGCAAAATCCCCACCGATCGGGTGGGAAGATGTTGTAATCTAGAAGGCAAATATTTTTCCCATCCTCTTCCGTGGGGTAAGGAACACCCCTGAAGCACCCAGCTCACACCCGGCAGGACATCTGCCGGGGGAGTTCTACCCACCCGAAAATCTCGTCCTAACTGCTGCTCCTACTGGAAGACGAGCAAACCACCAAACGAACCGCAGCTCGCAGCACCACATTGTTAGTAGCGTTTGTAGTTGCTACACTGCTGCCGGCAGTGTACGTTCAACTACGTCATCAACTCACACCGGGCCAGTGCGCTTTGTCAACCCCCAGAAAGCTTTCTTCATCTAACGATTATTATCCCTTTTGAATAATTTAAAAGCACCGAGAGAACGCCACCACACGATTCAATAGCGAGAGATGGAGAACTCCGTTTCCCTTCCAGCGGAGAACCACCTCCAGCCATTATGTCCAGCTTTACTAACAAAGTTAGGCCCGCATCCCGAAAACATTCTTCCCACTACCCCACCTTGAACGCACACAAAAACCGGCTGATGACCTGCGTTTACTTCACTCCCACAGCACACGAACCCACTGGAGTAAGGTACCGGGCGCCTCCATCGAGTGCCGAGTGCTATCTTCCCCCAAAATCACGACACCCGTGTTTTGTCACGTTTCCGGCACACATCTCACAAACGTGCGTATAATACAGCCCTGCTGCAACGCCACAAAAGAGGGTGGTCCGGCATCCACGACAGATAAAACAATAAACTCTTCCGAAAAAACACACGGACGGACCTGGGTTGTGTTGCGGGCACGCGCCTAGTACACGTCCTGCACGCTGCTCGAATACACCGAAATGTGCCACGGTTTCGTGGGGTTTCGTTCCACCGAAACACGCTGGTACACACACACCCCGATCCGATGCGATTGACGTCCCGACGAGTACTGACGGAACGTGCGATGCTGCTGCTTCGAAAACTTCGATTGAGAGTCATCCGCTCCTGTAACGTGGAGACGACGCTGGAAGCAGGACCCCGCAGGCGGGTACAGCACGGGACATCGATCGTTCGAAGCAGTGTTGGCTCTGCGATGGTTCGGAAAGACCGTACGGGATGGGTTCATCCGTGCGGTGAGTGCCGATGAAGCAATGAACACGACGGCATGGCACTCACATACGCAGCGAGGTTCGGTTCGTCTCAGCTGGCGTGCGTGCTTTTGGGCATGGCGGATACCCATGTCTACCGTCCTGACCTGTTGATTCTGATTATCTGCTTCTATTTATCTTATCTCCAGCGCGCGCGATGACAATGCAACTAGGTAGCGGGCGTAAGGATTCGTGGTCACATGGTAAACTGTAGCGTCTGCAGAACGTCCCTGGCACGAGTGATATTGTTTGAATTTGTCTTCCGAAAGTGTGTGCTTGTGTGTACATACACCCTTTGCTAATAGTACGCTGTTCGCTACATCGGTTGTTTGCTGAAAAACGAACAGAAATAAAATTCACACATCACGGTCAGTTTAAAGCGAGAAAGTAAACTTTTGATTTTGTTTTTCAATAAACATTTTTTTAATATGCGTTTTTTAACTATTAGTAATATATATGTAATGATTTTTAGAAAACATACTGCAAATTTTTCATATAATAACTCAACCGTAGTAATTTCATTTTAACCAAGAAAACAAATGTAATTTATTATCTACATATTATAATTTCCATTCATTATAGAAAATTTAAACTTTAGAATTTGGATATTTTAAATAGTAAAGTTGTCGAATACTTAGCTTTCACATATTTTCATTAATTTGTAACACTTTATTAAGTAATTGTATAATATTTTATAACAATTTCCCTAATTTCGTTTTTCTTGTCTTTGCATTTTTGTTGTTGCTAGTTTAAACAATTTATAATTATTTTCTCCACAACCCATCGGAGTTCTTAATTTCTTTTCGTTTTTCTTGGCATTCTTGACCTATAGCGTCATGCCCATGTATTTATCTGTGTAATTCGAGTGTTATTACTAATCAATAAACCACAAATTGACCGGCTCAATGATCTCATGGGGTAGTAGTGCCACAAAAGAAGCGAAATACTTAACTTTATCACGTAGCCAGAGTGTCAGTTTGTGTTACCTAAAAAGGTCTGGATGTGATTGAGGATACGGCCTTAAACTTCCGACTTACTAAAAGTCTTGATCATCTTTCAAAATTAAATCACAAATGAGTATGAAGTTATATTTTAATTGTATCATAATTTGCAGTAGAATGATGATACATAAAAATTACTAAAAAAAACGACTTCAAGAGATATACTTGATATTTTTAAGACATATTATTTATTAATGTCCTATTCAGACCCTGAAAACCAACTTCTCATATTTTATTTCTACAGCAGGTAAACCACTTTTATTTGTCATCAATCTACCTTAAATTGCACGGCCAATGATTTAGAAAGGGAGCGGCACGTTAATTGTTGATACGCAATGATAAATTCTTTGTGGTTGAATGAAACTATTTTCTGCTCCGCTTCAGAATAACTCACTGACATTGATCTTCACACCTACCGGTGGGCGAAGGCGGGGAGTTTGCGGGAGGGTGGCAAATTTATTCTCACGCCAGTTAACAACGCTGTCACCACGATGCCTCCTGTCATTCCGATGGATCAACAACGTTATGAATGTTTTGTTTTCACCGAGGAGAAAAAAAAACAAGCTCCCAATCCTACAGAAAAAAAACTCTCGCCCACCGGGAAACCAAGGTGGGGAAACAGGAGACGTTTGCCCGCTCGATCGCGCTTGTCATAATCAGCGAACGGCGCAGAGAGCGCGCAGCGGCGCGTAACAAAGCGTCGACAACAGGTTAGAATGTTCTTGGCCGATCGCGGCATATTTAACGCGCATTCATCAGTCTTCGGCCACCGAGCACGGCATGCCAGGCTATATTTAGTGCACCAGCGTGCTAAACCCCTGCACGAGTGAGAGTAAACGCGAGTAGCAAAGAGAGATTGAGTGATGTTTTTTTTTTGTTATTTTCATCCCAAATTCCGTGTGTGTACGTGTGTCGCCGACAGGATCATATGGGATCGTCGCAGATCATAGGCCACCCAGTCCGTCCAGTATCGAGATCGCGCTCGACGGTGTCAGTTCAGCTGTCAGGTCGGGAAAAATTCGCACAGAGCAGTAGCAATGCGCAGTGCAAGGACTTAAGCGCAACAGCAAGTGGAGAGCTTTTTGGGCAGGAAAATTTAATCGTCAATACCTTCAAAGTTTGGTCAAACGTTGTTGACATTGTAAATGGGCGTTAATAAAGTTTCGTGACATTACACCAACTCTCCCTGGAGCCAGTATCTTGTTAGTCCTCAATTAGTGTCGTCCTCAGTGTGTCTGTGTTAATTTGTTTTCCGTTTCAACATCTTCAGCTAGTATATTAGTTACCAACGCTCACAAGTCTCAGATACATGGCGTTCATCCTCTTACGTAACGACATCTTTCTGACCCTTCTTTCCCTCTCTAAACAGGGTCCAAGTGCAAGGACGCTTGGTGAAGAAGGATTACAGCAAGGTGTGTTTTAACAAGTGACAGCTAAAAGTGACCTCCGTAGTGTTGTGCCGCTCGATAAGCCTAGAATGTTCCATCCGGGATACTGCCCCAACAGTTCCCTCGTTCGTTCATACCGGTGCACCGTGAATCTAATTATATGTCAATTAATTAATTACACCACACTTAGCCAACAAACAAAACGGGTGTAGCCGTGTACTGCTGGTTTGAGTGCAAACCCCCCCCGAGTAGAGTGTGTACAAACGGATGCACCACTATCACCCCAGTGCGGGTGCTATTTGCAAGTGTCGTGCCGTATCATTATACCGCACAAGGAGGCCTCGTGACTTACGGTCAGTTTCGGGTATTGCGTTACCTCGACGGGAGTGCATTTTTCGGGCGAAGTGCAGTGAAGTAAAAGCAATTTTCGCGGGCGCTTAATACCACGGTTTAACAAACGTGTCGCGCACGGTGGATGCGTATGCGATGTGGATGGAACCAGCCAACGTGAAAATTATGTGACCATGTGAAATAATTGCTCACGGACCAGTGCCACGGGATCAACAGTAATCACCAGCCGGATCGTTCGTTGACGCAACCATCATACGCGTTGCTACCGACTCCGACGTGCCAGAAGGGTACCCGCTCCCTCCATATTATATTTAACACCTGCTGCGCCAAATGAGCACGTGATGCTGATTATACTGCTTTGCATTTTGGGTGAGTTACATCAAGCTAATACGCGCGCGTTACGGAAACCATGCTTTTGGGGGAATTAAAAATAGCCCACACATAACAGGCAATACGTTGCCGAATTTTATAATCTGTTGTGATAAACCGATAATCAAACCTGTTTTCTGATTCATGGATGGAATGTTTAGTGTGATAAGACTCTCCATAGTAACCCGAGTAACCATGAGTCATTTATAAAAACATTAACAATCGGTTCAGCATTTCTTTGATGATAACGTTAGCGCAATTCACTGCAGGTAACACATCACTCAAAACCAAAAACAACTCTTTAATCGTCATAATTGGTTAAGACAAATGGTGATCAGCCTACGGAGAAATGATAAAAATCCATGAGAAGCGAGTCTCGAATTACTAAATCATGGCCAGGAAACTGATGGATGTAATTAATGGTGGAAGTTGGTTATGGTTCGTTTGTTGAATCATATGAAACATTGAAAGAATATCTGAGATAAGGATGATATGGTCTGGAAGATACTGAATGCTGTGTTTCCATCTAAATCTCGATAAGAACCAATGTTAGAAGACCTCAGGAATCAATCAAAATTCCAACAAGTTTGTAAAATGCATCCCTACACATAAAACCAACCCATTACTATTTTGTATATCTCCAATATATCTACAACGTCAGCCAAAATCAACGTTACGTTAATAAGTATCCATTCTTTCCTAAAAACCCCTAAACTCTATAACTCCATACTTTTGTCATTATTTCTTCAGCATCTTTTCAATCTCAAATCGCATTAACTTTAAACGTTATCCACATTGTAGTATTTTGTTTCATGATATTTTAAAGTTGTTGATCTGCCCTCCGTAATTCCACAAAATCTTCAATTCAAGGGCTTCTGAAAGGCTAAAGTCCTCTTCTTTTCTGACCTTTTTTAGTGTATAAATTCCTAGTGGCGTGTATAAATTGGTTTGAGTGGATTGAGCGCAGGGAAGTGGGTGCAAACTTTTAATGCGATCGGACCTTCGAATCCAGAATATTTGGAATGTTGTCGTTTGATCTCCCACTCAGAAGTCAGTACATGATCTCGAGTCTCGGACTAGTGGACCAAAGATCATGACACTAATCTCTTCTGAATCAAACCTAGATGGATCTAGCTATTCAGCTGCGATATAAAAAGATGTCCCAAAAATCTAAACAGTACCCTAGTAGATCATTAATCTAAGCAGATGAAGAACAAGAATGCGTGTAGACCATTGATTGCTGCTGTTCTATTAAAATTAATCTAAAGACATATTGGCCTTTGTGCAATACACAATATACAATATTTTTACAATACAGTATAGACAATATTTTGACTTTGTGCAACATTCACCTTTCAATCTGTCAATATAATGCACAACAGCGCCATCTGCTGGGGAATTTTGTTTTTATTTTCCTTGCCTAAGTGTAGCCATCTGCTGGTAATTTTAATAAGTAATATATGGCTCAAAATTCTCTTCGAAATTTTATATTTTGTCTGAATTAACAACTAAAAATATCGGTGAATATCGAAAAATATATCTCAGAGCACTAGAGGGAAATTTAAAATAACATAGAAATGAAGAGATCTGAGAAAAAAGGTCAAAATAAATAGAATTTATGTCCTTTTAAGATTGTTTTACAAAAAAAAATCTTTTTTTCGAAACATTGGCAATGGTCATAAACTGTATTTACATAGTTTAGTAACACTGTGTAAACAACAACCCCTCAAAACCAACAATATGCTCAACAAACACAAAATTACACAGCAAATTATATGTGGCGACGAGTTTATCCTCTCGCGTACCAAAAATTACACTTTTTAATTAGCACAATTACATCCATCCCATCTTCACACCTTACCACGCCGTAATGCAATCGTCACGACCTCACCAATGCACAACGGAGACAGCAAACAACAAACAAAAAAAAAGGAACCCGACACCGACATAAACACCGCCAGCCTCAAGCACGACTGCTCATTAAATCAATCAGTACTACCACTATCTTCATCGCACCATCGGGTGCATGTTTTACCTTTCCAAACCCCCGTTCATCTCAACCCCGTACCCTTTGCATCCATCCACACACTCGCTTTATGTGGTTTCAGCAGTAAATTTATGTACAAACGACATAGGCCACATAAATCTGTTCACACCCACGAGGGAGGGTGATTCTCCAGTGCGATTCTGCATCCAACAGGCAAGCGCCACCAGCGCCAAAATGCGTTTAATCTCATCACGTGGTCGCAGGCGAAGGTTCGGTTCCATTACGAACCAATTTTGGGCGCTTAATATTGCACGCCACTTCAACACCAGCCCCGAAAGGGCAATAAAAATGAAACACCTCGTCGGGTAGAAGACCCGATGCTATTTTCGATTGCGATTTTACAGAAACGTGACTTAATCATCGGTTGCTATCGAAAGCTTTGCCGAACAACAATAAAAACCACACGAACAGAAGGATACACACCGTTGGGAGTTTGATCATACCGAATCGGTGAGATCACACATTCGCGTTCCTTGCTGTTCCCTTTCCCTTCACAATATCATCCCGATGAAATCGACAATAAAATCCTTCTAAATTAGATACACATACCGGTGGTGGTGTTGTTGTTGTGCTGTGGGTTAAGTTCTAACGCACCTCCGCACTTAGCGGACACTTGTCTGACAGATGCTCGCGTACACAGAGCACAAGTTATAAATGTGCTATTTTATGTTTGAAAATGTGAGAAACCGCTTTTCAGGATTATGCGAACCGCATACCGTGCCAGGCGTGTTTGGAACCGTCAGCAGGATGCGCAGGTCGTACCGAAGCCATGTAAAATTGGAGAAAAATCTAAGCTATTTCTCACAACAAGCCAACCGCTGTTAAAACACATTCAATCAAGCGGAACGGTTGGTATTTTTCGGTCATACCAACAAAACTCAGAAGGAGCAAAAAATTGAAACAAAAAAAAAACAGGAGCAAAACAACCTTTTAATTTGGTATCACACCCAGTGGGTGGATATTGTTTGCTTTCCTTTTGAAAAAACACCGGCCACCGTCCGTGGATCGCGCATGGGTACGGTTCCCTGTTTACGATCGCCGTGGACATGTTGTTATTTTGGCGAAACCTTACACGATACCGTCCACCGGGTGCCTATTTCTGGGTAGGAATTTTTGCAAATTTCGCACGAATTTTGTACGTTTTGCATTGCGGGCCGATGGCGAGAAGCTGAATTCAATCCGATACAATAATTACACACCATCACACCGACGCTGGCACCAGGCAAGTCACACAGGGCTAGTGAAGATTAATGATGCGCGTACCGGGCGTTGCTTTAGGGGGCTTTCGAAAACAGGGACGCAAAAACTGACCTCGGTGGACATCAACGAACGTGCACGGTGATGACGCGTTCGGCAGGGGCTCGGGAATGGCCACCGAAAATAACAATTCAAACCAAACGAAGCGAAAAAAAAAAACGTTGGACGCTTACCCAATATATCATTAGAGGAGTTGAGGTGTGCGCCTGTGTCACGCACGGTCACCAACACCGTGTACAGCAATGATCACCCACTTAAACTAATCCGTAAATCATGCACGATATTTATACTTCTATAAAAGTGTATATCATATCACTAGACTAGAAACAAATGTTCCCGCTGTTGGCCTCCGCTCTTCGCATCTCCTGAGGTTTAAACCAACCATGACGCATCTCGCATCTCATGCATGATGCGGTTCTTGATCAGGTTGATTGACGTTGGCGCTGTACATGCGAGACTGCATGTGGCGGAACGTCTGTGACCCTGATGAATTTGAGGCTCTTGGTAAGGACTAGGCGAATAAACAAATATTCTTGTTAAAAGTTTCGTGGCACTACATCCTTAGGAATTCTTGGTGTCCCATTTCTGGTTCTACTAAGTGAAGTTAAAGAACCCTAAAAGTATCATAGGCAATAAGTACATAAGTTTATCGGTGAGCTTCGACCCCCAACCCTTCTTCCGGGTGTTCAGGAATTAGTTTTAAATGCGCCGGATTTAATGATCCAAGCTACATGATATAGATTATTACTAGGTGCTTTTGGAATTGATACAACGTGAGCCCAGCGCCAGCTGAATTCGTCACAGTCTGCGATGTCTAAGTGAAGTCCCTGCTTCCATTCCATTTCCTAAGGACATGGCTAAGCACTAATTAATAGTAGAATAGTCAATTTCCTTATATCTCTTCAAGTTTCTCAACACTCTGGATTTTTTGAACTGCAAATTCAAATAAAAGCAAAAGTTCAGCGTTGTAGAACTTCAAGGATAGCTTTTCCATTAAATAAGTTAATTAAATATAACTCACCAAAAACTAACTTAAACGATAGATAATTTGTTTATTAAAGCACCTAGTTTTTGGTACACTTTATTCAAAATCACCAAGAAATGGGGTGATTCTGGATGGCATGATGTTTTCCAAAAGACCAATAATTAATTACACAAAAGCAAATACACTCTCTCTCTCTCACATCCATTAGTTCCCAATGCTTAAGAGTGAATAATTTTAAATGAAACCCATAATGACGTTGATAAAACTTTTACTCAAAGCAATAAATGAAGGACTTAACCTTTACCGTAAAAAAGCATTACACGGTTATAATTGCTGCGGCACGCCAACCATTCAAACAATCGTGTATCGCCTTTAACCTCAATTAATCGCCCTCGGCGCCTAATATCACCAAGGCCACAATCTCGACCCGGTCGTTCGCTGTTGTTCCGTTACAAACACACCAATGCAATGGCTTTAATTAATTTACTTTAACCCTGAATATCTCACACCGTGCGGTCGCAGAGTCCTCACTCGGTTGGAGTCTGCACAAATCCTGCCCAATCCTTTCCGCTGTACAAGAAAGGCTTTATCCAACCGACGACGGTGGAAGGAAATGGATCGCAATAAATTTACCCATACGCACGCAAACTAAAAACCACGCGTAACCGCGACGGTCGGTGACAGTTTCATGACCATTGCCGGCATGGCTGTCCGCCGGCGTGTGGGTAAACATGGAGCGCTGGGTAAGTTTGCGTGCATACACCGGTGTGTTTAACCCCAGCATCGACCCACATCAATAAAAAGGCACGGCGGAATCAGCATGTGCCGTTCCGTCTGTTGATTTTCGGACGTGCGTTTGATACGCTTTGTCGAAATACGAAAAGACGCCTGATGGCAAATGGTAAGAGTTTTTGAGGAAACACAAGGAAAGATTTGTCACGAAACCATTCAGAGTGAGCAGTACGTTTGAGGCTTTAAATCAAAGAGAAGATTTTGATATGAGGAATTAAATCATTGAATTTTGTTTGCCTACTAGCTTCAGGTGGGTTTTTCGCGTCTAATCATAATGTAAACTGTATTCATAATGTTAACTGGCTCATTTCAACTCGCTAATTTCTCAAAACAATTTATGTATCCACTTGACGTAAGGTAACAATGGACTTAGATGTCAAACAGCTCCGTACTACGAATGTGCCGAATATTTATCACACATTTTTCATTGAGAGTTATTCGCATTCCTCACTATTCAGCTTTAGACAAACGTTTCAGATCACATGAATTTGGTTTAGATGTATTGGTGTACACTGCTTAACAGCTTGATCGCTCCACGAAGGCATGCATCGCTGCTTATCTCCGATTACTTCTTTACCCATCCTAATCTGTAATCTGTTTTCGTTATCGAGATTACGCTCACTAACACATTTCTTTCAACCATACGAATACACAATAAAATCGATCGCTTCACATTGATCTCCGGTGTCAATTCTTCGTCATTGTTGACTGGGTCTCGTGTGGTTATCAGTTCGATATCATCAGATCAGAGATAAAATATTCTCCTACGGTAGTTCTGGCATAGTAAATATAAAAAAGGACGGAATTGTAGAAATAAAAATCGATCGCGATTGTCTGCTTGGGGAAATATTCTTCTGTTATATTCTAACACAGTGAGTGATTTTTTGTGCCACAGATCTTAATTGCACTGCGTCTCGCCGCTCCAAACTTTACATTGAAATAGAAGAATTTTTATGTCCTAAGTTGAGTGCCCGGTTTAAGCACTCTCTAACTAGAAACTTCACGAAATTACTTACAGTGCGTACCCAATCTAACGCCACATCATTTCTATCCAATCCTGCTGATATATTTGCTGTCTTTTGGGCTTGAAATAGTTATTTGAACATAACTTATAAGTCAATATCAACAACCAAATACTTACAATTCTTGAGTTTTACAGAATAGTTGTTAATATTAGCACCAAGTTCGATGAATCTTTGCTCCAATATGATCTTGTGAATTGTTTTGGAATGGACTTTCAAAAAAGTTAAAATGCTGTAATAAGCAACTCTTTATAATTTTTAAGTAGAAAATTATGGATTAAATGGATATATTAAAATGCTTGTTTGTATGATCCAGCTGAGTAGTGTTTGGTATTCCTTCGAAGTTTATCCTAATTAAATAACTTTAAAGTCGTGCTTCATTTTTAACAGACACGCTAACTCCACGTTCGATGTGGGACAATTAGACATCACAATTTGCAAACTTCAAATGAACCTTTTATTTCCGTCACCTTCAATCCAAGTTCCATCACAGTCACGATCAAAATTCCACCGCTCGGTGACAGTTTTAACAACCGATGGTTATCATATTTCCTCCCGTTTTCCATTACCATTAAAACTAACGAGCTGTGAACAATCACTTCAGCACATCGTGATGAGACACGCATCTTAAGCGCAAAAAGAAACAAGCCATCTCTCTGTCGCAACGAACCGCACCCGTTGACGATGCTTATTAGCCAACAGGAAGTGAGAAAGTGCGATCCTCCCCATCCCGCACATGTGGAATGAATCTAACAATGCACGAAATTTCACACCAAATAAAAATAGAACTTTACGATACGCTCTTTTACATTAAGTTTCTTCTCTGTTGTTACCAAAAATTACTATTTTGTACGGTGCACATACATTTGGATACATGCAGTAAATATGCTGCAAAAAAATAAAGCGCACGGTTTAGGAATGGAATGGGTGGAGTGGGGGGGGGGTGGCGGAGGGGAGTGGATTAAATTAGGACCTTCACACACATTGATTAGACGAATCTAACCTACATTAGACCTACTCGGATCAAACGGGACTCGTGTCTTAAGACATCGTTTTTCAACTACAAAAAAGAGGACATCCACACGAACGCACACACACACCCATCGGAAGCAAAACCACAACAAACGAGCGAAATGTGCTTAATGTGCGTAAAATATGCGTCTGACTGTACCGGCCTTTGTCTTCTGTCGGCTGTACCGCCGGGGTCGGTTCACCGTTGAAGATGTTTCGGTAATTGGTTCTATCCGATGACCTGGGAAGACCAACTGCCAGCGACATACCACCATGCAAGATGGATGAGACCGTGCGCGATGTGTGGTTGTCTTACTTTTTAAGGTACGGCACCGAGCGGTGCGAGTTAACACACCATTAAGACGCACGGGACCGTCAAATTAAACAACGAACCAGTGTGTATGTCCGCCACACCGATCTTTCGTACACCTGAGTGCAGTATGGCGGCATGCGCAGGTCTCTGGCAGACGAGTGCTAAAAGTCAAAAGTGTTTAATCACCAGTTGCCATCACCCCATTATTCTTGCCGGCAGAGGGCCTTGTCTTGTTTCACCGACAGGGTTGGCTGGATGGATCGGTTGTATCATTGGTGCTTATCAAAAGGGAGAGTTTGTGCGTTTGGAGAAGGTACTGCAGGCTGTTCAAATAAACACGACCGTACGACATACAGTTGCGGATTCAAGTGCACCTGCCCACTTGGAATTGAAGCAGGTTGATGGATACTAGGCTGCAGATTTGGCACACAAATATAGGGTGTGTGTAATATTATTCTTTTTACAACAATTAAAAATTAAAAGTCTCAAAAAATATTCAAACGTTTTTGCCAAGATTTAGAATATAATTCTACATACAGTAACACAAAAATTCCTCAAATTTGCTCAAAGTTGTAAACATTCCGAAACACCCTGTGCTTCAAAAAAGGGGAACTCCCAATTTTCTCTGGATGAGCCTAAACTAATAATAATCTCGTTTGTAATCTAACCACAGCGTACCGAAAATAGTCGTCCTAACCAGTCTGCTTCCCTTTTCCCCGTCTCCTGTTTTTGGCAGGTTCCACCAGTGCCTGGTACGAAACCAACGCTTGGAGTACCTCCACCCGACGCTATTACGCCACCCCAGAACAACAGCCCGTCCAACGACAATGGACCGAACCGTACTTCGACCTCGGCGTGTCCCGCAACGTAACGGTGCGGGAAGGGGAAACGGCATTCCTTACCTGCCGGGTGGAAAATCTGGCCAAGTACAGCATCTCCTGGGTGCGGCACCACGATCTCCACATACTGGCCATCAACGCGGACACGTTCACGTCGGACGACCGGTTTCAGGCACTGTACAACGACCAAACCGAGGAGTGGACGCTAAAGATAAGGCGAACGCGCCGGAAGGACACCGGTATCTACGAGTGCCAGATCTCTACCATGCCGGTGAAGAGTTTGCAGCTGTATCTGATTGTTCTCGGTACGTAATCAACCCAATCATCAAAACCCGAGTGAACATGATGGATCATGACGCATCGGTTGTTACGTTGAGGCAATCGGTTGTATGATTTACAGTAATTATAACCTAACCCATCAATTTGTTTTTATTCAATTACCTCGCAAACGGGATGGTTTTTGGGTCACCGAATGGTATCTGGTACTGGTGGAGTTACACCGGTTCCGTGACGATTCCGGATGTGGACTTTTGGTTTGTCCCACGATACCGATCGCATGAGATTCATAAATAAACTTCCCAAATGCACTAAATCACGCGGAACTGAACGCGCTAGGCAGTCTGGAGCGCTGCAAAATGGTCGCACAATATATGCACGTACACACGACCAACTAGACAAACCACAGGGCGCCAGAGTTCCTCTGGATGTAACCACAAACGTGCAAATGGGGAAATGAATTCACGTTCCAGGGTTCTCACTCCCGCCTACGAAACACCAGGTTCAAACTAGTTCCCTATTGGTGAATGGTTTGCAAAATTTATTAAAAAAAGAAACACTACCCGAAATGGTTGTACACTTTGTTTTTTTTTTTTTAAGTAAAATCCCACACCCAAAGCACGTAACCCGCACACGACCACCGACGCTGTGCAACTGAAACGTGCCTCATCTATCTCACACATCGGACGCAATGGCTGACTAATGTTCGGTTTTATTGCAAACAATCAGCTGTATTTGGTTCGCCGTTTCACGCATCCATCGTTGAAGATGGGTGTGTAGAGTGCTGTGGTCAGCAAATCACACATTCTACCCGTTTTGGCCCTTTCGTCCGGTGTTCGCGGCATTCATTGATAAACACCAGACATCGAGCTGTTTGAAAAGGGGAAAAGAAAAAGAGCTGGAACACGTGGAAATAAACAAACGCCCTCAAATGGCGTTGCCCGGTATGCATCTCAATGCGTTTGGTGGAGTCAATTTTAGAAAGCTGCACTACGCGGAAAAAGGGATTTGCATGGATTAACCGGGGGCTCAAGTTTATAATTAGTCATTATTCAACAAACAGATTTCCTGTGCCAATAAACGCTGGAATCAGTGGTCATTATGCTATTTTTCCTTCAGAGTCATACTTTAAATAGGTTTTTTTTTAAATTATTATCGAATGTAGTAAGCTGTGTTCAGGATACAAGCGCCTGAAAGTATGCAAGACTGAAAATTCCTTTTCACAATCGAACGATTTGGTTGAAATTATCCTAAGTAGCCAACAGAACCAGTTTAGGAGTTTAAAAAGAAAGGAAGGAATTGATAAACTTATAAAATACAAAAAATAGAATATCAATAATATTTTATTTCTGACTTTTTTTTTAAGCAATAGTAAATAGTAGTAACATAATTGTTTCAAATGAAGTTATCTGTGGAAGATAAATTGAACATCAGTTTATTTTTCGTTTTGGGCGTATTCTAATTCTTGATGTTTATTGTTAGATTTAATGCCAATTTTAACAATTATCTTGTAAATTAAATCCAGCAAAACAACTTCATTAAATACTACAAATAAAAAACTGTACAGAACACGTTCCTGCCTTCCTAACTGCCTAGATAATAAACTGACGACCCCTGCATTAGCGGAATAGGCAAACATATTTGTTAAGTAAATAGTAAACATTCGAGTGCGCTCTTGAATCGAGTATCTTGCGTTCAGTTTTGAGTAGAAGTGACACCATCTTTCGACAAACAGTTTGTAGCTATAGACAATCACTTCTCATGTGTAAAAGCTACTGTTGAGTGAGATGTTTTATCGTTACATAAATAGTTCCACAACAGGTAGAGTTATAAAAACAGCATTCATCTTCCACAGAATTCTCATTCAACGGGGAAAATTATATCTATTACAAACGTAAGCTAAATAATCAATAGAAAGCACATTTACCCCGAAGGACACTAACAAGCTTTCTCCGATTACGTTGTTTATGAAGAAAGCTAATTAAACATACCGAAATTCCGCTCATTCTTCCTACCGAACAGAATATTTTTAGAACGTTAGAAATTATTTGTACATTCTACCAAGTCACACTATTTCCAGAATAAAGGCGCTAATTGACGTCAGTTCTTCGCAGAGGCAGTCATTTAACAGAATAACAAAATAACTTTCACCTCCGGAATTACCCACGACGTCAATGACGTCGGGACTTAGTGCTTGCGCTAATTTTATCAATCACATTTAGACGGATCACACTGGCTTGGATGTTGGAACAGGGAAAGTTTAACAAGTTCTTGATGTAGCCGTTGAAGTGTCGCCTCAAATCCTACCCTACGCTAGACTACAGCTCAAACACAGCGACACTGTTGGACAAACAAAACCACTCAACGATGGCGGTTGTCGTCGGCTGCATTGCCACTAACCTGGTGACATTTGTTTTGACACTCACAGCTTTATAAATGTGCTGTTCTGACTTATTAAATGGTTAATTTACATCGCCGTTGACACATGGGACCAAATCCGGAACGTGGGTTAAGCAAAATAAAATAAACCTAAAGCGATTGCTGACAGAAACACCCACCATCTTCCGAGACGTCTGCGTCTGCGGGAGCAAGATGCTGCTCGTTTCGGAGCATCGGAAGTTCCATCTCGGTACGGGTCGGACCAATAAATTATGGCTCATTTAATATTTCACCATGCCAATCTGGTCTTTCAAGCATTTGGGGTTTTTTTTCTCTCTCGTTCCATCCACTCGCAATAATGTGACCCTGCTGGGTAGGACCAGTTTTTCATGACCGGTAAAAGTGTGTCACTTTCACCAGTATTTAATTTATTTTTAATTTCTATAATTTAGACCACTAATGACCTGGTGGTTGACAAACGACCAAAAACCCTTGTGCCCCTCTGGCGTTAGCACTGTTGCTGGATGATTGATCATTCCGTTCCACCGAAACGAAAGCAAAACGCTATCGTAAATCTGTTCCTTCGTTTCGTTCTTTCGCAGATGAATCGCAGCTAGTCAGACGACAGGACGACATACTTTACGACATTCCGCCATCGTCCGGAGAGCATTTGGAGGGCCCAAAGGCGGGAGATGCCTACAATCGGATGTACGCGGATCGAGTCAATGGTATGGGTGACCGGCCCCGATGAACCCGTCCCAAGCACATCGATTAATACCGGGCACGGGTCCGTAGATTATCTCTTTCTAGCGACGACTACACAAATCCTCGAGGGTACGATCGTGTACGGCTACAAAGGACAAAACGTCAATCTTACCTGCATCGTCAATCACAACTACGACCGGCGACCGAGCCACATCGTGTGGTACCATCAAAAGGACGTACGTATGCAAAGCTACGGGAGCAGGACAAACATTAGCGCGCATAACCAACACTGACCATTATGTTACAGATCGTTGCCTACGAGTCGCTACGGAAGCGTGGACGATCCTCCCTGAACAGCATCACCTCGCATCATCTGATACGGAACGCTGAGTTCGATGACGCTGGAAACTACACCTGCGCCCCGGAGCTGTATGCCAGTGCCAGTACCATTGTACACATTCTAGACGGTAGGTGGAACAGTTACAGAGGAACAGTTACAGACCGGCGCCATCGGAGGGCGTCTATTTATATCGTACCGTAATGCTTTGCAAATTGCAGGTGAAGAAGCGCAAGAGATCAACAGCTCCAACCGCCAACCGTACCGTAGCGTAGTGACGATGTTGCTGTGCGGAACGCTTGTAGTACTGAGTATACTGTACAATCATCGCGATAGGATGAGTTAATATACTGCTAATACTACTGCCAAAACATTTATGTACATACTGTAAATAAAAGACGAAACAACTTCTCGAACTGCTTGACCTTAAACTTTAATTGTACGCTTATGCATGGTAAGTATTGTATCAGATCAGATATCAGGAAGACCAGGGTATATATTGCTTCGACCACATGTCTTCCTACATAGTTTTTTTTTTGTGCATTTGTAAAACAACATATCGGTATTGGCAAGCACTTTAATAATCCGGGTAAGTAAGGTTGCAGGTCATAAACACACATTATAGTAGTCAAGAATAACTCAAACTAAGATTTAAACAGTTCCAAGAATGTTTAAAATGAGGAAAACCTCAGAACATTTCCTTTACCTCACACATGAAACTATCGTCAATGATCAGGCGCCTCCTTCATGTTTTCTAGAGGGTACCACGTGGACAGTGAAATGTTTACTATTAAAACAAATTTTGAGTATTGTTTAGGAATATTTTCCAATCATCTTTCTTTTTAAAAGATCGAAACAGTTTTTAATGAGTGTATTGGCTAATGATTACCAAAAAGTTAAAGTATTGTTAAAACACTACTAGCAAGTATTTTAATATAGAGTTTTAATTGGTCTTTATCCATGTAGCAGTTAAAGCCTATTGTGAAAAGGTAAATTATGATGTTTTCATTCGTGTCGTAACAAATTATTTCCGATACAAACGGTCAAAATTTGAACAGTCCTTTTCGTACGAATTATCGGAAAACCCGGTTGAAAAGAAAACCCTTTTTTTACTGTCATTTTTTTATATCTCGTTTACACGTTACAGCTGAATACGAATACAGGGAAAATTAAAAATCCTTGTTTTTCAATGTTCCTGTTACCTTATATGTTATAAAATAGCTATAAATTATCATTACTTTTGGTAAGGTAAAGATAACAAACAAACAAAAATTTTCATCAACTCAAATCAGATGGATTTGACACGATGTTTGACCGTTCGGTCATGACATGTGTGTACACGGGCCTTAATGTGTGCCGCACTCCGCGCTGTCTAGGTTGATAATTATATTTTAACCAGGAAAAATGTCGGACGAGGTAGCGAAGGCGCAGGCAGCCGATGCCGCTGCAAACGATACCATTTTCGGGAAAATTCTTCGCAAGGAAATCCCTGCCAACTTTATCTACGAAGACGACAAGGTAAGCGAACAATACATACTCTCTTTTGTGGGCCATTGGTTGTTGATCACCCATTTCGTCTGTTCCTCTGCAGTGCGTTGCATTTAACGATGTTTGCCCGCAAGCACCGGTGCACTTCCTCGTGATTCCTCGGAAGACCATTTCGCAGTTGTCCAAGGCATCGGAAGAAGATGAAGCACTGCTGGGACATTTGATGCTGGTCGGTAAGAAGGTGGCAGTGGAACAAGGATTAGAGGAAGGTTATCGTGTAGTTATCAACGACGGTAAGAACGGTGCCCAGTCAGTTTATCATCTGCACTTGCATTTCCTCGGCGGACGTCAGATGCAGTGGCCTCCTGGCTAATACGTCACGCAATTGTAACAGTTACATCGGATGCATGAATAAAAAGGGCAATGGAACGTTACGTGGAATGGCATTAGCATTTATGTACATCATGATAAGCTTTCAGTCACCGGATTAGTGTTCAGATAACCGAAGGTAGGATTTTGTGCTCCAGGTTGCAGTCCCTGAAACGTTCCGAATGTTCCCGCCATGCTGGTTGTGTAATTCGTTGCATATTTGCGCCCCGTATCCCTGCTGTGATACTTTCGCTCGATCACTTTGTCGAAAAACCTCGCCAACTTCACGGAATCGGTCGTGCCCGCAGCCAACGATCGAGATTCGTGACAGTTTAGACAAATTTCGTCCGCTCCACACTGCTCCGCTATTCCACCCGCTGACGTGCGATTCACGATCTTTTGCTTGTGTCCTTCATCCAACACATCCAGCTTCGTTCCAATCACCAGTATAGGTATCTGACAAAGTTTAAACTAATCAATCATTGACGTTACTTTCGATCCTGGACGATAATAGGTTTGGCGAGCGGTTACCTGTGTCGAACCAAGGAACTGTTCCGGATCCATGTCTATCGTATCGGCACCCTTCAGCGCATCCTTCCCTTCTTTGTTTAGTATTTCCGCCAGCCATCGTTGTAAATTTTCCTGGCTCTTCCGGTTGGTTAGGTCGTGCACGAGTATGATGCCATGCGTTGGGTTGTAGAAGACGCTGCGGGTGTTTTTATGACTGATCGAACCACCGACATCCCACAGCTCGACGAAGAATGTATTCTGTGCCGGTGTGCCTTCTTTATATTCGTGCAATTTCACCTCCACGGAGCAGCCCACCGTCCAGCCGGGTGATGTGAGTGGCTCATTGTTGGCGATTAGATGTGTAAGCGAAGTTTTCCCGACACCTAAAGCGGAAGGAAAAAGGGCAACAGATGAAGCAAACGTGTGTGAAGTATGTAATTTCGATTCGTACAAAGTATTTTCTGCAAATTTTTAATTCCAAAAGCAATTATAATTTTGCATTCATGTGCAGTTGTCAAAAAAAAACCACAACAAACAACCAGTGTTGCTAGCACACCACCGGCATGCGGTTGAACAAACTCGCCGCTCTCTCTCTCGCGCTGGCAACACTGCCACCATAGAAATGCCAATTTTCAATATGGCGCACCGTGCCGCGGTACGGTTCCAGTTCGGCTAGCCAAAAAGGGCTCATTTTGTCACGGTTGCACACGACCGGGAGCCACCAAATACCATACAATAAACGCGTAACACGGCCCATTACCGGAATCGCCAACTACCAGCACGCGAACTTTGTCGATAGCCGCCATTCAGTGAAGTGAAAAATCGTGCAAGCACCGAACCTAGCCTTCGTGAAAACGAACAACAAACTGAGCGAGAAGCACACACAGTCATCCCGACGCTAGCGCAATATTTGACAGGTGTTTGAGAGTGTGAGTAGGCGCGTAATATTTCGTAGAGTGGTAGTTGTGTTACCCATGTTTTTGAGCGATAACGGCCCGAAAGAGCGAGAAAGAGTGCGTGTGTGAGAAAGAACAATAAGAAATGAGAGAAGCCGTTTGTTTACATTTTGTTCAGTTGATCGTTTCTTGGTTTTTTGATTCCGTTTCAATATTTAAATACATTTCCGTACAAAACATTGCTTTAATTTTCATTTTCACCACCATTTGTTCTTCAATTTTAATATATTCTACTTTTTTTTTCAGATCGAGACAAGCAAAATGGGTGATCAACGGTACGTGACCGAGATACCGAGCAGTCTGAAACAGTTGGCCCGTTTCGTAGTACGAGGGTTCTACACGATCGAAGACGCACTGGTGATCGATATGTTGGTGCGAAATCCCTGCATGAAAGAGGACGATATATGCGAGTTGTTAAAATTCGAACGGAAAATGCTGCGCGCCCGAATAGCCATTCTGCGCAATGATAAATTCCTACAGGTGCGGTTAAAAATGGAAACCGGTCCGGATGGGAAAGCACAGAAGGTGAATTATTACTTCATCAACTACAAAACGTTCGTGAACGTGGTAAAGTACAAGCTCGATCACATGCGCAAACGGATGGAAACGGAAGAGCGCGATGCGACCAGCAGAGCGAGCTTTAAGTGTTCCAACTGTAAAAAGACGTTTACGGATTTGGAAGCGGATCAGCTGTTCGATTTCACTACGAGTGAGTTCCGCTGCACGTACTGTGGCAACACGGTGGATGAAGATAGTTCCGCACTGCCGAAAAAAGATTCAAGACTGCTACTAGCAAGGTTCAACGAGCAGCTGCAACCGCTGTACGACCTGTTGCGGCAGGTCGAGGGTATCAAGCTTGCACCCGAAATACTAGAACCAGAGCCGGTAGACATAGACACCATACGGGGGTAAGCTCAAAACGGCGGTTTTTTGAGTTTCATTGCTGTATAACTTACAGGGTCATGTATGTTTTATCTACCATAATTTTCAGAATCGCAAAACCATCCACCAAAGTACCCACGGAGCAGTGGTCCGGCGAAGCTACACGATCCAGTGGATTTGTCGTCGAGGAAACACGGGTAGACATTACAATCGGTGATAGCGACATGCTGGACACGACTACGCAGCGTAAGGACCGGCCTGTATGGATGACGGAATCGACCGTCATTTCGAACGACATGGACGATAACTCGGTTGATGCTATCCTCGAAAAAGCTGCCTTCACCTCCACCCAACCTCCAACGATTGGGGGTAGCAGCACGGGCACCAACAGTGCAACCACTACCAATGTCATGTCAACGCGCAGCAGGAAGGATGCGGACGACATTATGTCGGTGTTGTTGCAGCACGAAAAACAGAGCGCCAACAATGCGACTAATGAAGCGGTACGCGGTCTCGGACAGAACAACGATGGTAACTCTAGTGATACTAGCGACGATGATAGGGATATCGAGAATGCGGAAATATTCGATGTCGAGCATATGGAATCGCAGTCCGAGGACGACATGCCATCGGTAACGGTAGCAGGAAAGCCATACCCGCTGGATGAAATTAATGACACGCTGATAGCGGACATGACACCGCAGGAGAAGGAATCCTACATACAGGTGTACCAGGACCATTTCAGTCACATTTACGATTAATGATTAGACTCATCAGATAAAAAAAATAAATGTTAAATTTGAAAACTAACATTCGCGCCAAATGGGTCAGCATTTTTTTTATTTGAAAATGACATTGACACAACACGCTTTCAGCCAAACTGTCATTCTAGTAAAGTACGCAGCCTATTTTACTAGCGCCGAGGTTTGTTTACGAAAAGAGCATAAGCGGAGCTACCCTGAGCAGAAGTGGTTAATAAATTCTCAAAAATATAAACATGTCGCTGGTGGCTTACGAATACAGTAGTGACGAAGCATCGGATAGTGAGGAACCGGAAGAAATCAAACAAACGGTGGTAGAACAAAATGGCACTGTAACCGTCAACACCAGCACAGAAAAAGACTCCGCAGATCCCGACGACATCGCCGAATCGCCAAAGAATCATCTGCATCTTCCAGCACCCAAAAATCTGAACGATCTCAGCGTAGTGGAAGAAGATGATGAATTCCTGCACAAAAAGGCAGTACCGGCTAACATTCCACTTCCCCAGCCACCAACTTCGTTGGCCATGGCCACGAAACCCAAGATGCGTAATGGTAAAGTGCAAATCACCATCCCATCGATGAAGGACTTTGTGGATGAAGACGATGAGCAGAGTGGGAAGAAAGCAAAACCGATCATCGGTGCAGCACTACCGAAAAAATCCGCCAACCTTTTAAGTATGCTACCGAAGCCAAGAACAGCGCTTTTCGATGCAAAACCCATGGGCACACCCTTATCTTCGGGTCCATCCACGAGCACCAGCTTTAGCAAACGTCTCGTACCGGATTCCGTTGCTAACAGGCCACGTAATGTACCACAAAGTGCGATCAAATCCAACAATAGTAACGCGAAGTCGGTTAAAGCAGCGGCACCATCATCGTCACAAGCGAATAACAGCGATGAAGACGATGACGAGGACGATCAAATGGTGGATTTCTTCTCCTTCAACAAAGTCGATGAATTGCCCACAGTCAGCACGAATGAAATCAGTGCAATGGTTGCTAAAAAGGCTGCCAAAATAGCGGAGAACGTTCGTAAGTTTGCTCAATCGGACGAACCCACGGAAACCAACGTATCCGCTACACTCGAAGCCGGAAACGATACAGCACTAACACACCAGGCTCCTTCCGAATCGGAGGATTTGGCAAGCGAGACAGCTCTGTCCGCACTGATCGGCGGCAATCGTGCGAAACGAACCCGTATCGAGGAGGTCGATCTGATCGACATTACGTCGGCCGATATCGTACCCTCGAAGGAAGACTTTTTGCGACGACAACTGCAGGATGAAACGGGATACGTGGCGACCGGCCATCTGGTGGGTGATTGGACGTGCACCAGCAAGCGGAAATCGCACATTACTCAGCTGGCAAGCAAGGCGCAAGCGAACGCACAGGAGCTGGAGGCAATGTGGGCCGCAAACCGACAGTCCCGACGACAAACGCAAAGCAAATACGGGTTTTGAAGCTTTTGTCTTGTTTTATATTTAATAAAACAAATTAAAAAGATCAAATGAAAATGTTTATATGCAGTGGGATTGTTTTAATAGAAAAGTTTAGCTGGGCTGATATTTAATTGGAAAGTGCTGTATGCGTGACTTCTCCTGAGATACGGAAATGTTTTTTATAGTACCTAGAATAGGTTAAAACTATACTTGAGGAATGTCATCCTAATAATTTGAATGAACGCACACTACACGGCATTACATAGATGGTAGCTTTAATATATCCGAAACTGAACAATAATCCCCAGGAGCACGGTAGCAGATCGAACGAAATAAAACATATTTTCCGCGGACACGTCTATTTTTTTCAATACGTTTCCTTCACGAAATTCTTTTTTTTTCCTGTGTTTCATATGCGTTGCTAGAACGCAAAAAACGCAACCTTGGCTCCCTAAAATGCTTTACGCAACCATCATTTATGACGGACTACAATCAAGACGCGACCGTCCGGCTCGATCGTAATCGTCCTGCTCGCGCAAATCATCGGCGGCATCATCCATGTTGAGATGGGCGACGGAACGGCGGCGATACGAAAGCGTTGGAAAGAAGCGTGATAGATGCGACGAACGTAACCCAAAGTCGCTCCGGAAATTGACCCGCTGGTTGATGTTACGGCGTACGTAGCGCTTCAGATGTTGCGTATCGAAGACCGGTGCCGTCTGTTCATCTTTCAGCCCCTTAGGAACCCAAATTTTAATGTCATAATCCACACCGGAGCTGGCCAGTATTGGGAATTCCGGATGCGGCTCGATACAATTCACAATCTCGCTCGAGTTGTATCGCAGCCAGTTGACGATGGTTTGGCTGCTCTTTTCCCACAGGAAGATGGACCCACAGTCACTACCGGACGTCACGAACTCCGACTGAGGTCCGAAGAAATTTACGCCCTTGATGGTTTTTATGTTGCTATTGGGTAAAGGAGACAGTTGTAGAAATAGGGTGAAACAAGCTGTTGGTACCATTAATTACCTGTGGCCCCTGAACCGCACGGATGGGGCCTGTGCTTCGGCCGAATCAAGCTTAAACAGGTGAATATCGCCTTCACTATAGCTGGCAAGAATCTCCGTCCCATCATGGTTGTATACGGCGCATGTGATGCTCGACATGAGTCTCTATTAACAAACCGCAACCGGAAAACAAAACCAAAACGATTAGCACTTCCTCCGTGAGACACCATTGCACACCATTGTACTTACTCGTTCCGCTAGCTCTCCTACCACCAACACCTTTTTCGGATGCTGGGCACGCCGTAGATCGTACACGCGGACCGCACTACCGTTACCGGCCACACAAAACTCCGAATCGTATGGGTGCGTCGCAATGCTGTACAACCGTTTACCGACATTGACCACCGTTTGGACCTTGCCCTGGCGCAAATCGCACAGACGCACCAATTCATCCTCACCAGCCATAAGGAACACGTTTTCGTTGCGTGCCGGTATTGCCACCCTGTGGATCGCCTGCGGCGACCGGAAGATCTGCTTCGTGACGGAAGAGCCCGAGGGCGATACGATCGTGTGGCGTACGAAACCATCCCGCCCGGTCGATATGATCTCGATCTCGCTATCCCGGTAACCCCCGCACACCATGAACTTGGTCTGGAAGACGTTGCTCCTGTGTCCGCTGCGGATCGATGTGAGCAGCTGCTTCGATTCCCACCTCCACAGATTGATGCGTAGATCGTCCGAACCGCTCGCCAGCAGTTTGCCGGATGGGTGGAAGTTTAAGCAGTTGACACAACCCCGATGGTGTACCAACCGGTGCTGCAGTCCCAACCGCTTCGCCAAGCTCACCGAACCGTAGGCACGTTTTTGGAATTGGCTCGGATCGTTTTTACCAACGGTGGTGGGCATCTTGTGGAAGCTTACACCATGCTGCCGCTGGCATAACTCGCGCACTATGTTCCATTGGCATCTAGTAGGTCGGTGAAGAAAACAAAAAAATGAACGTTTGAAATGGAAAAAGAAGGAACGAAAACAATCCTCGGATCATTGAACGTACTTTACAGAGCCAGTCTGAAGACAGTCGAGATTGTCCATACTCAACTCATCCCGAAGAGGCATGTGTATGTAGTCGAACTCGGAACCACTTGAGCTAAAACAACAACCGAAAGGCACAACCGTCAGCATTATTGAATTGGTAAACAATAGAGGCACTCTACTTACCGTCCGTACGAAACGGAACTTTCTGAGGTCGACGATAGGGTTGATGTGGACGAAGAGTCGGAAGATGAATCGCTCTCCGATATATTGTCAGCATTGTACGCAACATTCCTATTTACTTCCGCCTCGTCATCGTCCACCAATTCGAAGCTAATTAAGCTGTCCTCGTTGCTTTCGTACCCGTGGAACACGTTCGGTACAAACAGCTGCGCTATATCGTTGACAATCTGGGGCAGACGATCCAAAGGGCATCCGGTAAAAAGCAAGAAAGGAAACACCAGTAAAACACACACCTTTTACAAACGTTTAACCGCCCACTAACCTGATTTCTTATACGGTTCGACCGTGATTCATTCTGATTGTTAGCGGCAGGATTCTCCTCAGCCGGATCATTTTCCGGCACGCCTTCGTCGGCACCGTTCCGTGCCCGATCGTGCCGGTTAGTCAAACGGCGCACATTGCGGCGCAATCTTTCAACCGATCGTTCAAGATTTTGTATAAACGCATCGTCTGCCCGTTCTTCCTCGCTTTCATCGCTTTGTTCTCGCGATGCACTGCGTGAACGAGGTCTTGGTGAATCGACAACAGCCCGCAGTATTGCATCGCCCGCATTAACCGGCTGGTCCGGTGGATCGGCCGGTGGCTCATTTGGCTCATTATTTGCACTGAAAGGGGGAAAAAATTTCTTTACTTTGCTACTACTCATGGTGACGTGGTGGCGGAGAGATTACCTTTCTGAGGGACTGCTTGCGATCGGTACCGCGGAAGTGGTTGCCATGTTGCTGGATAAAATTGAGGCACCGGAGGACGATGTCGAAGGTTGCTGAGGGTCTTCTGTTTTTACCTTCTTTCGTGGACTGCTGTCTTCGGTTTCATTATCGCTACTCCTGTTTGTTTCTTCATCCATCGTTCTAGCGTTCTAGCAGCTTAGTTGAAATAAAACCAGTGTGCTTCTAATGAAATGTCCAACTATAGAAAATGGAAGAAGTTTTTGCCCGGTTATTATATTTACCCTTATAGCTGAGTATTTATGATATCGCTTCTCGTACAAGGAATAATGGCGTACAGCGAGAAAGCAAAACAGATTTGCAGGCGAAGCGGTAGAAATCTGTTTAGATGCGTCCGTCTCGACGTCGTTGCGTCGTTCGCTAGTCTTGTACGGACCGCCAATGAAATTGAACTATCTTTCTGTGTTTTCGATTATCGGTGGACACCTTTGAACAGGAAAATAAACCTTATAAATTAATATTACGCACAAGACTGTTGTTGCTTCGATCGCTATGAACTGACACATTCCCCAAATTGCTGACACTTGTATTTTCCAGAGCGGCCGCAACATGGTAACGTCTTATCAAGAAAAAAAGTCTTATCAAGAAAAAAAGTTTCCATTTAACTTATTAACTTGAAATAAAATATATGATACGCATTTTTTGTTCTTATGAACACATAATAAATTACTTCGGATAATTATTGTTCCCATTTCCGAAGTACCGGCTCGGAGAGAATTGAAAATTCCAATGTTTGAACCGCCTGCACAACCATTATGCGGGGCGATTGTTTTGATTTGTTTGAATGGTCTTCTGTCACTGTCGTAAACACGCATTTCGTGAACTGCTTTCCCACATGTGGATCCTGCAATAATTATCCAAATCAATTCACGATGGATTCTTTGCTTGCATCAATTAAAAATACCAGCGGTAAGGCCATAATCATCTCACACTCTTTACCTTTTATATGAATCTTCTCATTATTTGCAGCTCCTGAACCGGCCGGTCGCTTCTATGCACATCTACTGAAAACCGAATTGAACGTGCTACTTGAGTCACCCACATTCGCCGAAGTGCTCTCCGACAAAATACCCCAAACTGATGCTACAGACGAGGAACTGCTGCATCTGGCCGTTGGAAGTTTAATTGCATTTGTACAGTACAATTTTTTGGGTCCACGTGAAAAAGACAACCAACACCAATCAGCTTCGCAAACCTCCGACAGTCGTACGCAACTTAAATCGGACGGAGAGGAACTGAATGTGAATGTAGTGCGTGCCGATTGTTTATTGGTTTGCAGAAAGATATTCGATCGGCTGCTCCATCACGAAACCGGATCGAATAAATCTTTTCCAAATCAGTACTGCGTGTTGCTGTGGTATCAGCGATACTTGCTCATTCATCAGCGCTGCATTGATGATCTTACGCATGATCTGTACGAACGATTCCGCACAAACGTGGCGGCGCTCGAGGGTGTCCTTTCGGCAGCTGAGCATGCAGTGAAAATAGAAATTTACTTAGAAATTATGTTCGGATTTGTTCAATTCAAACGGATTACAAAACTGGAACAATGGTTGCATAAGCTTGAAGATCTTTCCAACATAAAGCTCTCAGTGGAGGGAGCTTTAGGAGTGCGCACAAAGTTTCAACAGACTCCACTGCCCCAGCTGACTATTCGTTTGCAAGGAGTTAGCGAATTGGGATTGCCTGATGCCACAGAAACACACGGCCACATGAAATTGCCTCCCATCCTGAAGCTGGGAGATGAGGTACGTTTGGAAAAGGTTATGTTTTTGAATGACAACGAGAATGAAGATCTTCAACTGCCTTCTTTAGTGCAGAATATGGTGCTGGGGAAGTTGTAAGTAAAGCCAAACAATCAATATAATTTGTTTTGATTTAAAACTGTAAATTTAATTGTCGTTTTCCCCTTTTTTTAAGATACTATCTGTACGTTTCGCAGCCAAAAGAACAGTTGACGTTGGAAGAGATACAACCCTACATTACTTCGCTCGTTTACCAACGTTACGGACCATGGACAACGCGTGTGGCCACCCTATTCATGAATGCCTCTCTGGAAGCTACCCACAAGCGAACGGTCGATCGGTCTTTACGGCAGATTGAGGAACTAATACAACAATTCGATGCTCTCGGAAGCGAAACGGCAGTTCCAATCGCGGATCGTCTACCGATGTTTTTCAGCTCGTGGCCCATTGCTTACTGGCAGATGAAGGAAAAGCTGGCGGATGTAATGGTTAGTCTCGGCATGGTAAAGGGTGCACTCGCGATCTACCAGGAGGTACAGAGCTGGGAAAATGTGATCGAATGTCACACCGTACTAGAGATGCGTCATCTTGCTGCGATGGTCATAAACGAGTTGATTGAACGGAATGGACCTACGGTGCGGTTGTACTGTATGCTAGGAGATGCAACGGATGATGTGGAATGTTATCAACAGGCTTGGGATCTATCCAACGGGACTAGCGCCAGTGCACAACGCCACTGGGGCAATTATTACTTCGTACGCAAAGATTACGCTTCCGCGATCGAGCATCTCAGGCGTTCGATCGAAATCAACTGTCTACAGGAACCGACCTTGCTACGGCTGGGATACGCCGCACTACAGCTCGAACGCTGGGAAGAGGCAGCCTATGCCTATCGGCTGTATACGTCCTTTGAGAACCATGGCTTCGAACCGTGGAATAACCTCGCAAAAGCGTACATCATGCTGGGAGAAAAGCCTCGGGCACACAAAGTGTTGCAGGAAGCGCTCAAGTGTAACTTCAGCAACTGGAAGGTTTGGGAAAACTATCTGCTCGTCTGTGTCGATACGCGAAATTTCCTCGATGCAATAAACGCGTACGAACGATTGCTGGAGCTGAAGGACCGTTATTACGACAGGCAGGTGCTGGAAATTATTGTACGAGCGATTTTGTTGGGCGAAAAGGACGCAGATGGAACGACGTGCAGTCGATTAAAGCAGAAAGCCCTTACTATGCTCGCTCGTGCCTGTGCCCTGCAGCCTAATAATGGCTTTCTGTACGAGCTAGCCGCCGAGCTGGAAGATACAGATTCGTTGAAGCGTTGTCACAAACTACAAAATGCCTACCGAGGATACACGCAATCGAATAGTCAGTGGTCGAAAGCTCCGGAAAGCTGTTCCACCGTCGTTAACCTGTGCGTGGATCTATGCGAGCGTAGCTTAAAGGCGTTCCTGGAAGGTAAAGCTGAGGGGACCCGCTTTGTTCCTTTGCGGGCACAACTCTCCTCCGCCCGACTTACCGGACAGGCGTGTTTACGTTCGGCCAACAGTGAAGCTTGGCCTACGTGTGCGGAACCGTTGTCTACGCTCCAGGATTTGGTTGACAAACTAACGGCCGAACTGAAACAAGCAATGGATGCTTGAAGAAAATCTAGATAAAGGTTTACTTTTGATTTGCCGCTACAGAAGGGTTTTATTCTAATGTAAGTTCAGGTTGGTTGTAATCAACACACGCACGGTCTGATCGAACGATCCACAAACGGCTAAACCTTGTAGATCCGGGCTCCAGTCAAACGTATGTACAGGTTGGGTGGAAAGAGTGGTAGCATGAAGCATTTCCAACGACCCAGCTACGCCTTGCTCCTCTCCATCGGTTAATGTTTTGGATCGTTTCTCCGGATAGTGACTAAAATGGATGAAAATAAATAAACATTATCGAAAAGCCTTCAATAACCCCGGCTGGTGTGGTCTACTTACTAAAGCCATATGCGAACGTTGCCCGAGCCTCCACCGGTGATAAAAATATCCCTATTCTGTGGCAGATGCTTCACAGTCCAGACGGTCGACTTTGCTCCACTAATCACACCGTTCGTACCGAGCGATTGTCCAACCGTTTTTTCTTTCACCGAGGCGAATCCTTTCTCCGAATGTTGCGTGCGCATATCGTACACAAACAAGCCACCTTCCAGCGTACTTACGGCCAACTTGTTCATGCGTATATCCTTCCGGTCGAACTCGATCGAACAGATTCCATTCTTTACGTTCGTTTCCCAGCGCAGCTTCAAGTTGCGCAGATCAACCAGCTTCAGATCGCCATTATCGTACCCGGAGCAAACGACCCGTTCCACCGGATTGTACGAATCGCCGAATCCAACCGCCCAACAGTCGCGCCATTCGTCCGCATTCTTGCTTGCTGGACAGATGTTTGCCACCGGATCTTTCGGCTGCCGGGGATCCCACACCTTTACCGTACCGTCACGCCCACCGGTAACGATTTCCGGTGCACCGCAGTTCACCGTCGATCCACCGATTGCGTCGAGCGTGTTGATGATGCCTTCGTGAGCGGTCACCTCGTACACGGGTGTATCCAGCCGGTTCAAATCGTAAATGGCAAGCTTGCCGGCAAAATCACCTACAGCCAGATGTTCGCTCCGAAGCTTGGACGCACCGAACGAGCAGCATTTTATCGATTTATCCTTTTCCACTTCTCTGACTAGATCTAGCGTGCCTCGATTTAGTTCGTAAATTTGCACCGCTCCCGTGCCTTTCGGGTTCGAGCCAACTACCACGAATTTGGAGGTACACGGGATCCATTTGACGTCGTACACCGAGTAGTTGAGCGATTTTTCTATGTGCGATATCATCTGAACGGAATCCATGGCTGAGCAGGTACGATGCAGTTCATGCTAGCTGGACGACGAACGACGAATGATCTGGAAAGAAACTTTTTCCGTGAAATAAAACACGTAGCTAGCTGCCGGTAACCGTCGTTGCTAGGATTTGTAAATAAACATGCATGTTTGAACGAAGTAGTCATGCACAGTGGGCACCTGTTTGGTCGCGATCAGAGACATTTGCAAGCGGAGTATACACGGCTGTGAATACAAACAGGGATAATTATATTTAAACTTTCCGGACCTTTGTATTCTACTCCTGGAAATCATGTTGGCTGGCTGGTCAATTTGGATGTAAAAAATCTGTCAACTGGCTGCATTAAATTTGTTTTTCTGATCAAATAACCTGGTTTTTTGTTCATATGAAGCTCTCTCTCTAGCAGGCCATATGTGTATAAAACAATTATAATAATTTTATGGAGATGCATTGGTCATTTATCAACCAAAATATACGGATTTTCACTAAAACATTCTCTGGAGTCTCGGTACTATCGCACAAAGCTGTACGCATACGTGTACACGCTGCTTTCGGATTTATCTCAGCTGCCTGCGAAAGCACGGCCAAATACGCGCTGCGTTCTGTACACATACACATTCTTGTTCCGTCAGTTGGTTGGAAAGGACATACCCGCAGCAAAGCTGTTCTTATCGTGTTCTCAAAGTGCAGGTTTCCGTGTGAATAACCGTGAGTGTGAATTCTAAATAGTGTCCCGCCAGAAAAGCAAACGTGATCGTTAAGGATATCAAACATCCTCGTTCGTACGAAATCGTGCGTGAAAAAGCGAACGTTTCGGCTGTGTGCACTATTGTATCACATCGCGTTGCATACACTCACACCTATAACCGTTGTTAACATACATTTCTTCTCGCAAGGACGTGCTCCTGCAGACCAGCAAATTACCGGGTGCATCCAGCAGAAGAAAGTGGTGTTGTGTGTGGTTTGAAGTTCCGGTCGTCGCGCGAGTTTGGATACCGGAATTAGTTCATGGTTAGTTACATCAATACTTGGTAGTGGTTTATATTATCAAGCATAATGCGCTTCCAGGAAAGGATCCTAAGGAAAAAAAAAGTTGGTTTCTCCGTTTCCGAAGGATGCGTTTTGATAGATTCGCTTATATTTGTGATGCTGTGAGATGGAATGCTTTGCCGTCAGAACGAGATACGTTTGGTACATCGTCGTCGACGTCGTTTTTTTCATTCTGTTCATATGTTTCACGATGGGATTTCCTTATTTTTAGATTTGCTCCTCAAGCCGCACGAGCGGAAAATGATGGTGAAACGTGGTTTTAAAGAATACCTATTTTTCCTCGCGGGTTGTGAATCTGTATGTGATCGGTGAGGAGTGAAAGTGCTGCTAGTTACCCATTTTCGCTAGAAAAACAAACTCGGTCGTACCATGACCAGAGGTAACGTTTACTAGCGAATCCTTCTGCAAAAAGGGAACCTAGGAGCCTGTTTCAATGTGCATGTAGCTGCAACCATAACCTCGCTTTTCTAGCACGGCTTACTTTGGTCGTAGACGAATGCAAGAAGTGGAAAACGATGTGGCTCTACTGCTGGCGTTCTGTGCATAGTTTCGGTTGAAAAAGATGGGAAAAGTTTAACGCAAACCTGTAGAAACCAAGTTCTTTTACTCCCGCATACCGATTTCATGGTGATATGTAGTGCTGTGTGTTATAATATCGTAAGTGTATAATTACATAATCACCACAGCGTGTGGCGGTAACGTTTTATTCCGGTATGGACAATATAGGTTCTTGCCACGAGCCGTGTGAGAAAGTAGTGGCATGATGCCTTATTTTCATATCAACAAATCACTACATGAAGCTTTCCAACTGTTCGAAGTCCCGCAAATTTTCATCTTCCATCGGTCGATTTTTTCCAGTCACGAGACCAATTTTCCGCATACGCTATCAGTAGTGCGTGCGTATTAGCCTGTGTGCTCGTATTCCTGTGACGTCTGTGGCGTGTTGTTGTGGTTTTTTTGCAAATCAATCGATATTTCCTTCCTTCTTGGTGAGTTGAAGTTGGAAAGACTGCTACGATTCGCGTACAGACGGAATGCGCCAATGGAAAGTTGTTTCGCGGACGTATTTCACAGCCGGCAGTTTTCCTCCCGAACCAGGGTTTGCCCTTGAAGAGACTCCCGCGAAGGCAAACCGATCGATAATTAGGGTAAAGGGAGCTGCGGTAGGATACCCGCGGAAGGGATGCGGAAGAGTTGAAGGGTTTATCGGGTTTGTGCGTGTGTTGGTGCATCCATCATACGCAGACCGAAAAAGGGAGTTTATGCTGAAGGGAAACGCAGGAATCTCTGTCGTAGAGCATGTGAGGGAGACACCACAAACGAATCCAAAAGTTATGGAATGTTCTAGAAGCTTTTATAGCGTATGGAAAGTGTGGGGGAATAATAATAACGGGAATGTATTGTGTGTATTTAGTAGAAGTATTTAGAAACAACAAAAGCATCTAATTTGCGAAAAAGTACGCTTTTGTAAACTGTTTTATATTTGTCTCACTCTCTCTCTCCGTATTGTCTGATACCAATATTTCGCGAGAGGAGTCGATTTGTTGAGTTGTGAAATTCAAAATATCCTTACTTTCTATGCTCGATGCTTGTTACTGTAGAAATGCTGTGTCAGGACATAAAGAGAAGGTCAAGGAAGGATACACGAAATATAGCTGTTGTTTTGTTGTAAGAAATCAGCTGTTAAACTTCATTTAATTGTGATTAGGGGAGAGTTTGTTCATTTTCCCACACAACAGTGCTTTTTGATAGATAAGAGGAGTAAATAACATTCAAAATAGGATTTGGAATCCTGAGAACCAATGTCCCAATGGCGTCAATATAGATAGGACATGTTTCTCATGTCCAAGATAAGATTGCAATAATTAAATACGTGTTGTGTGTATCCGTTCTTCCCTGGGGGTCTTATGGGACGATAAAGATATTGTATCGCAGAGGAGAAAACGATTTGTGTAATTAATTGATAACTCGAGACATTCACTCTTATCGACGTGGTTTTGGGGAGAACGTTTCATGGGATACTACCCTAAGGATATCCCAATTGACGAAGACTACAAATGCTTGTTGACATCTTTTGTGTCCTCCTGATAAGTTGATTCGGTTCATCATAGAATCACTTGGTAGAAGGCTCTTTGTCGTGAGTTTTCTTTTTTTTCATATACAATTCAACTGTAAACAAATTCTAAGAAACCTGCAATAGGCTAAAACAAAGAATAGACAAAGTAAGCAGTAGAACATTCAACTCTTATTCCCGAAATCTTAGCTACTTTACGATCGTCGCCTGTACGCCGCGTGTAGCTACTTTGAAGATGTAATAAATCTTTTAATCGCCCATAATCTTGAACATCCCCCAAAAACTGGCCCACTGTCGACCGGCGGGCAGGTTCGATAGAGAGGAAATATTTTGCATGCGAAGCAATAAACAACATTACGAGCAAAAAACAAATGCTATTCTTCAATTCAAAACTGCGAAAGACATGCGAGACAAGATCAGCGTCTAACCGTTTTTGCCATGGCTTGGTTGTGGACAAGTTCCTAAGCTTTTAATTGTACAGCATGACCGCGACCTAACCTTGACGCGAGCCGGCAAGTGGCTGCAGGACAAAAGCACACACACACCCATATCCCCTTGATGTCCTCCTTGAGAGGCCACCGTCTTGAGAAGAGTTGCGTGCACGTTGCAAAAACGTGAACAGAATCGTGATACAGTACTGTAGCTTGTGGACAAAAAGGAGATTTGGAGGTAAAATTTGCACACATCCAGCAGTGTGTTGTATTAGAAACTTCAATTTCTTTGGAGATTATTTTTCCATAACTCTTCGTTTGTTTTCTTCCTTTTTTGTTTTGTAGCAGTGTGATGCGATCGATTGGCAAAGGGCCAATAGTGAAATTGTGTACATGTTGTGTTACCTCCTGTGCCAATCCGGAGGTTAACGAACTTTAGAAGCCAAACAGTGTTATTGGTTGTTGCGTCGGTTATAGCGATTTGATGTCTCGTCTGAGTCTGAGGGTGCGCTATAAATTATTCAGACGTCGTCTACACCGGCCGAACGTATTTATTGATCCAACGCGGCCGGCCAGGTGTAACTAGGTTTAATGTTAAGCTAAATCTCGGAACGTCTGGAAAGCACTCAACTCTTTTGTTTTCTTGCAAAATGTATGTTTAGTGTTATGCAAATTTTTGAACCCACTCATCGCTAACGATCGAATGCAGGGAAGCGTTCCAATGTCATATCAATTATCCCAACGCAGTCGCAGGATGCTCAGTGTTGGATAGAATTGATAATTTGATTGCCACCAGTACGGGCAGGAACCAAGTGGCTAAGGAAAATTGAAAAAAATTTAGATCTTTGCGATAAATTTACGACTTCTCCTGATTGCTCAAAGCTGTAGATGGAGTTGGAAGTATTGGTGGACTGACTGGGACATTAAACGTTGGATGCTTATGTCTTTCTCTTAGTCAATGACAATTGAAGTTTTTTTTTGTTACCGTTTTCTATATGTTTTAAAACATTTTTACTTCCTTGTAGGTTACTCTGGATATCGTCTAAAGCTGTTGAAGAATTGTGACAATACTAATTTCCCACCGTACATGATTCCACGTCGCGTACGACCATTGAGAATCTACGCAGTTGAAGGAATCACATGGCAGAATGAATGCGCACTACTGACGATAGTACTCCCCAACGTGCACTCCCGACACCGGCAATACAGAATGAAAATTGCATAAGTTTGTGCAAATAGCAGACCCGTACAAACAAATCCGTTCGTCGTATAGATATCATCCCGCATGTCCAACATCTCCCTGTCATGCTGCACGTCACTAGTTCGGCGACACATTTGTGATTGAGCTGTACGCGAGGTTCAATTTAGCATCCATGAGTATGGCGAGAACCGACACAATTTGCGATGCGCCAACATTCCTTTAGGTGCAGGAAGGAAGGGCACTGGATGGGAGTTGATTAAACCCGATTCCATCAAGCGTGACGGTTGTGGATGCGCAATTCGAGATAGAAAATAAGTTACATCATACAGGAATGCTTCAGTCTGATCGGAAGAAAACAGTAAACGGACATAAAAACGAGTATATTAGCTTAACGATGTCATGCTATCGTGGAGCTCCCAAACTTAGTTAAAGCTTTTTTTCTTCACATTTTCACATGGTTGTGAAATATTTAGTTCTTTTTGGAACTGAGATGTGTTTTCGGATTCGGCAATTAGCAATACTATGCGAAATTTATCATACCATATTTGACCTAGTTGAGCAGTGATAACGTTTTCTTATGAGATCTTCTCAAAAAATATATGGATATGGTTATTGAAGAATAACACACCTACGTACGGAGCTACAAAGCCAGGTATAGTTAAGCTCTAGATTAATGTATTCTGAAAAGCTACTCGTTTCGTTTGCACTTTAACTATTACACTCGTGAGGAAGTAACAAACGCATCCGTTCAAAACCGTTCTGCTACAGCAATTCCTTGTCGCAAATGCAAATGTCGCTCGTGCGGCGGGCGAACTGGTGAAACCGGCTTCTTCGCCGGCCGGCCGGCACTTGGCCGTTGCGCTTGCCAGAAATGAAACCTGTCTAGACGAGGAAAGCTGTGTGACTACCCATTGCAATGGCCTTCTGGCGAACTGACGTGCCGTATAGTAATGTTAGGAGCGTGTGTATGTTGCCTTAAATAGAGAACTCAAATCATCACCATTATTGTTGTAAACATGTGGTGGGCAGCTGTGGGAGATGAAGTGTGGGTATAACCACTTTTCCGAACGAAAAGAGCATACATCTTCTCTTCATTCCGTGGTCTAATTGTGATGCGACGTCTGCAATCTCATCTCTCTTCGCAGGTGTAGACCGGTTTTTGTTGCGATGACTTAAGAAGTTTGTTTCCTTTTTTCTAGTCGACCGGTCATTGAACAACTTCATTCTGGTTTTTCTGGAGTTTTCTGGGAAGTTCAATGGCTTTCGGAGAAGGTTGCTGAACACACCGGTCGGTTGCGGATCGTTGAGTTCCAAATTCTTTTTTATTGGAGCCTCCGACACTAGAAGATGATGCAGGACGCATAAAGTTCTGAAGTGATTCAGTGTCAATAGGCTTCCGATATTGGAAAAGTGCGATAAGTTGTCAATCTCCAATAAATTGGAGATAACACGCACATCGACCAGGCGAGCGCCACAACCTCGGGTGTGCTAGCGAGTCTCGTGCTGCTCACGATCGTATGGCGCCGCCCGACTCTACGTTCGACCGACTGACCGACCTGCGCCGATGCGTGCTGCTTAACGGCTGCAATACGGCAAACCGGTCTATACGACCGTTCTCCCGTTCTCTCGGCCAACTTATCAGCTCCGCGGCGACGGATCGAGCGAAAAGCGATAATATATAGAATCCCCATCTCTCGCACGAACCCGGAATGCGGGGTTGGTCGAGATGCAGCACACATTTGATACAGCAGCACACATTCGACGCTCGAACTTGACGGTCGTGTTCGTTCTTCTGACTCTCTGTTCGCGAGTATACACACGTGTGTGATTCTATACGGACTCCGGTGCGTTCCCCCGAGTTTCACAAGTGCTAAAGTTTCAGTGTTACAAGCTTTTCTTCCCCATTCTTCGTTGCAAGTAAGTGTGAAGGGCACTGTTTCTGTGTTTGAAGCAGAAATTGGATCATGTCCGGTGTATGGTGAAATTGTGGTCTAAAAGTCCCCATCGTTGGTGCTTCTTGCATATCACTTCCCGTGCACGAATCCCCATTCGGGGTACCATTCTCCAAGACCTACGCTAATTGGAAGACCTTCAGCAGTGTGATCTCCCCGCAGTAAAATGGAAAGCGAGAAAGAAGAGCGCACGAGAGCGTTTCGCGGACGGAAATAGATTTCGTTACCCCGGTGAGGTGAATTATTCGAACAGTCGCTGCCGGGCTAAGTCGTCACGAGACTGCGTACGGATGGGTGTTGCGTGCAGGAAAGTGTACGCAACCCCAACGTTGGTACAGCTTGCTGCAGTTAGCACTCGAATGGTAGTTGTGTGTTGACGCTGAGGCTTGGGATTTTTTTGTGTTCGTTCCAATATGTTGTGTCGCACGTTCTGCACATTACGGTCACACGGCTGCATGAATGGTTGACGAATGCGCAGCAATGTTTGGAACCGGCCGGCATACGTCCCGGACTTTGGTCCCCACCCATGTTGAGTCGGCCAACTCACCGCCACTGAACCAAGTGTTGATTTTGGGCATTCTGGACACTTCTTTTATTATTTCAAAGGTGCGTTGTAACTAATGAATAAGCATTGAACAGAACTTTGTACCTTGTGCCCGTGACTAACCGCATACCGATCAGCACGAGATGTTGTTGCGTTATATTCTTATCAAAAATTGCTGACTAGTACTGCCGTTGATGGGTATTCCGTTTCGTCTCTTGGTGGTGTAGCAATTGGTTTCCTCGAATTTGTGTATGTGTGGTGAAGTTAAGTTAAAATGGTACTGCACATACAATTGTGCAGATGTGTTTGTGTTTATTAATCGCATTTACCCAAACAGGGGACGGTTGGAGGGTGACCGAGGGGGAGAACGTAACATGATATCATTGCGATAAATTTAATACTTTTATTACGCCATTTGTTAGCCTTCATGCACCGCGTCGTAACAGTGCGGGACGGGGAGGAGAGGAGACCGCGAAGTGCAGAGGAAGCGGGACTTTAAAATATGTTTGGAATTTTCCATTGCGACTGAAAGGTAGTTTATCAAGCACAATTCTGCACATATTAAACGGCATTGTATCATTTTATGTTCGATAAAAGCGTATATAATCAATAACATGCACCCGTGTTTTATATACGGTTGATCAATAGAGGATCTTGTATTGTTTGGTCGAAGAATTGACGTTGCTAAAATATTATTTTTTAGTACGCTTTGGAGTATCCCGTTAAATGACGCTCTATTTTGTAACGGCAAGTGCAGTTATGCAGTTTTTCAAGCGTGTCGCCACTTAATGTGGCCTTTTTATTTATTGGGCACGTATGGGCCACCTGATGGCCAACGTGTGCAAGACAGATAGAAGTGTTTGCTTGGCTGCTGTGGAAATGTAAATAATTACTTACTATTTAGACTTTCTTCCTATGCCGTCGTTTGCGTTGGTCTATGCCGGCAAGTATGGCTAAAGTGCTGTTTAAATAAGTGCCTTGAACGCACGTTAACGATAAATAAACACATTTCTAAGAAAATAAGTTTTACTGGTTAAGGTGGTATACAGTGTAAGAAATATTTATTATTCAAGTATTTTCATTATTCAAGCATTTTATGAGAGATGATCTGATCACCATTAAATACTGAAACCAGAATGTTTATAGTTTATTTATTTCAATCGGCTTTCACTCCCGCTTCCCAAGTTTATCAGCAAGTTCCGTATGTTGATTGTCGGCGAAGTTCCGCCTTCGCTGTACTAGGCCCTTTGAGAGTAAACCCTACACGCTCAAGCTTTACCAACGCTGCACGAGAAGCGCGCCATTCGAATCCTTATCGACACGTGCTTCTTCCAATGCCACTGCGGTGGCGCTGTTACAGCTGACCCGTGAAAGAAGGGAATAATTACGCGCGGTGTCGATGATAACCTCCTCCACAAGTACCCTCGAGCACACACAGACACGAGTCCGATGGAATCTAAGGCAAAGTACCTTTCCTCGCACTTGGCCAGTTAATCCGATCCGAGCTTCCACTCGCTGGTTCAGTGCCAGTTTACGCTCTGAACCATTGACCAAACGGAGCTAATGAGCCTGCTAATGAGCCATTAATTTCACTTACGGCAAGGGCCAATATTTGTGCGGTGATTAATTTTAAGTTTCTTTACTTATGGTATGAAGTGAATTGTCACTCCCGAAAAGTATGATCCACAGTTCCAGAGGTCACGTCCTGCATTAATTGGGAGTCTGGAATCATTCAAGTGAGACTCGTTTTTTAATGAGTTTTTGGTCTTCTCTTACTCTCTTCATTACAGCATACATCGCGTTAATCTCGAGCTCCTATCATCCTGTTCAACATCCTCAGTCTTCCGTGTGATACTGCAGTAACTGTGTAGTCTCATATCAGCAACATTACTGTGCGTGTTTGATAGACTTCGTAGTGTGCTTGAAGCTCAGTAAATCAAGTGTTATATTGTACCTAGTACATCCAATAGTTGAACTGTCAGTGTCGTGTCCTGAAGTAGTCAGAAGAGTATAGCAAGGATACCTTGCAGAAGAAACATTGAACACAAGTTTGTTGTTATTAAGTGCATCAAGATCTGTATCTACATTATAGTTGTGCGATTCTAGTGTATCAGTGAATTGAGCTTTCTTCAGTAGAAAAAAAAATCCCGCAGAAAGTCGCTTCAAAGCACTGTTCGTACTATATTTCATCTAACTTGCCGTTTAGAATGGCCCCACCCAACAATGAGTGTACGTATGAAGTAATTAACAATGTCGCCGCTTCGGATGAGCTGGCCCAACGATCTGCCGAATGCGACGAGATGCCCAAGATGCAGATGGCATGGGAAACTCCGGCCGCTCAAGGGCTGTACGATCCACAGAACGAGCACGAAGCCTGCGGTGTTGGATTCATCGTGTCGATCGAAGGCAAACCGAACCATAAGGTATGTGCACCGTGTTCTTGCCGAACATCTGTTGCTTTGTGTTACCACCTTCAAACCGTCTCATTCGTTTTGCAGATCCTACGCGATGCTCAAACCCTTGCCATACGGATGAACCATCGAGGTGCGTGCGCGTGTGATAACGATACCGGCGATGGTGCAGGTGTTTGCACCTCGATTCCGCATCAGCTGTATGCCAAGGAGCTGTAAGTATTGGTTAATTGATGGCGCCCCAACGCCTCTCAGATCGTTAAGGTTTACTTCGGTTCTGTACAGACAGTACGCCAAACGGTAGTTCTCGTACGGCGTCTTCCAAACGACATCCGTCGCGGCTTATTGCGTCGTTTGTGGTGCACTGTGCGTCGTATTGAATTCCTGAGCGATCCCAGCCAGGGTTACACACAAGTATGATGCGGAATTCATTTGTCGCTTGCGCAATGACCCGATCACGTTCCCTGCGTACCGGTTTTGGTGGGATTTTAGAATGAGAGACCGCTTTATGGAGGAATTTTTATTACCTTGTGTAAAGTTTTTTTTTTGTAAAGCTGGACTAAGAATGTTGTCCCAACTGAGGTTTGTTTGGGCACTTAAAGCTGAGGAACACTATTTGCAGATTCTACATTATATAGTCTGCTTACAATGTGTTCGATTGTCCTTGTGTAAGATAATTAAAACATTACATGACGCGTTAATTGGGCTTACTATCTACCCTGTATGTTTCTTGGGTTACTGTCATCAGAAAATTCTTACTCCAATTACACCGGTTTCTTGCAGATAGAGTTCATTCATGGAAGAGGAACAGACCTGTTTTTCCTTATATTATATCGCAATAAGAGCTGCAAACTACACCCAAACTATACGAAAACTTAATTATGCATATCGTGAAGTTCTCATGTCTAAAATAAAATAGAATTGAATTAATAACCTACAATTTATGCATTGTTGGCGTCAACTACACTACTGCCGCCAGTTTACAATCGATAAACTATCCGACACTAAAGCCGCATTCAACTAATTCGATGTCGTTCGCCTTCTAATGACATTGCTGTGTATACAGTAGCCACACCACCGCCAGTCTAGTGATGCAATTAATTTTATCCATGATTCGCATTTAATCAGTGGTGTTGTCCGCTCATACTCTTTTCATCTCATTTGAGCTGCGTACAGCATCCTCTCTACTGCGACATGGCCGTCAGTCATTCGATAGGATTTAATTCGATTAAATGTTAATATGACACCGGTATATCATCCTTGGTGCTAGTGTCGAAGGTTCCTAATAATTTAGGTTTGCTAATTATTAGCGCACACGGTCTATCTACGGATGGTTGCGGGTATGTTAGATGAGGCTTTTTTTATCTCCCTCGATTCCAGAAGGATGTAGGTGAGTGTGTTTATACACCGAATAAGTCAAGTGACGCATGAACACTTTTCATCCGTGGGTTGAGGCGAATGTTGTGTATTTTCTTTTTGTGTGACATTGATGGATATTGCAAGGAATTCGCCGTTTGCTTCCGGTTGAAGGTCAGCAACTGCGTGAACTACAGCTAATGTGCTCCATTTTATTTTTAATTTCAAAATTCTCTTCTTCCCTTTTCATGATCCTTTTTTTCGATAAACTTGTCTTGTTCTCTCTAATCATTGTCCATCTTTTATGATTTATTTTTATCTAATTATCTTTGTTCTCTCGTTTTTTTCTCACACGATGGGCAGAAAAATAATGTCGTTAAACTTAAATCGTTCGCATCACGGCCGGGTTCAAGGATTGTTGGTTTCGTAACGACTAAACAAATATCATTGTGTTCGCAAAAAAAAAACCTATTTTTAAAACGTGCACAAATGGGATTTCACGATCAAATCTGAAAAAACAACACGTGCCAGATGGCTGATTTGTTTTCTCATTAGAAAGAACGTGTTTACCTCCAAGTGATGAGGAATTGAAGTGTTGTTAAATTTGAAAATAAAATATTGAAGTAGGGATATATAGAATTATTTACAAAAAGCGCTTCATTGCATTGCGATTTAAAGAGTTTTCCATTTTAGACATTGACATACAACCCAGACATAATTGGACAGTCAGACAAATGATAAGCCCCGTACGAGTTTGACAGATTGTTCCTAATAAGATGGGCTTCTTCTACAGCTTGATGGCGGCACCGATTCATTGGTCAAACAAAAATGCAGGAATGATTGATTGATAAGACCGTGTTAGATTTGTCTCGAGTGGACCAAGCTCCTTTTTTTTTTGATTTGCCTATGTGTTTGGCTATTGAGCAAATAGCCCAGACGGTAGCAAACAACGTAATAGAAGTAGGAACAAGATTGCATCTCGGTTTTAATCGACCAGATTTGAAACATTTACGTACTGGAATCAATATTGCATCATTCGACATAGAAACGAACCATCAATAAACAGTTAATTTCACAATAGACATCAGCCATTTAGACAGATGCTAGCAAACCTTTTAGTGATCTTTCTCTTAAAGATCACTGCCAATTTGAAAAGTCACTTGTTTTGGCCAAATCTTGCCATTAATTAGAACGAAATGTTTTTAATTGCACTTTGCTCCCTCCCCCCCAAGAGCACGTGCCAAGATGCTTGGTCTGCATCATTTAGTGGCATCAATTGGCAGCGCACAGTCGGAAATAGAAGCATTGAGCGAATGTGTGCGTAGGGTTTTTTTCTTCTTCACTTCTACACGTTTGTTTCTTGCCGTTTGCAAGTTAAGTCAACGAATAATGCTTAAATCAGCAGATGATCAAGCTTTCTAAGATTGTGGCGTACTAAATCTTTCCTAGACACACTAAAACAACAACCACACGGTGGTTGTTTGGTACACGTTTTGCAGACACAAGACGATCACGTTCAGCTGACGCCGCACGGTTCAAGACTAAATATTTTTAACTATAATTACCTTTTCTTCTCCCTCGACAAGTGTGCGGAACCATCCATTCTATAGTCTGGGGATGGGGATGTGGGGTAATCAACTGTTCAACTCGCGAGGGTGGTTGTTGGGTGTCGTGTTTTTCAACGTTATTTTTTTTCCCTACGGAGTGAAGTTATTTTTCCGTTTTCATATGTTATGTTGTTATTTTCATCCCTCCGCTTGGGGTGTTTTGAACAAATAATTACTGCCCGTTGCACGTTCGCCCACATGTTCTAAAGAATATGTTTTGAGGCGGTGTTTGTGCATTATTTATTGAACTTTTCACACGTTTACATTTCACACGTTTTTATGCGCTACACACGAGTGTAGATTACAACATCTTACCACAAGTAGTGGTACCTTTAGTTTGAAGAAAATATGTTACACATAAGAGTTTTGGTAGGAATGACTATGTAAAGACTTGTGCCATTTGTGTGAAAAATATTTTTTTTTTCTAAATTATCATAAGCATATAAGTTTTAGTTTTAATGTGTAAATAAAAAACAAACACTTTAAAGTTTTTAAGTTCACAAAGGCTACCGCATCTACCTTTCAGAAAAAGCACTTGTAGAAGTTGTTAAGAACGTCACGCTTTTAGAATTGTGTGAAATGTATATACAAATAATCATACATAAAACACACAAGTTAAACGTGTCCTCCCCAATAGAGTGGTCGTTCGTTTGTTCTACCACACATCGGACGAAAAAACACTCACCGCACTCACCTCCCACCGGGTTTATGAATGCACGGGCAGAAACCACCGGAAAGCCGTGAACGGCAATCAGAATCACGCACGTAGCGCGTGATCGCGCATTTGCGTCTTCCCGATGTGTCGCCGTCTTTTTTTATTGTTATTACCCGGTGTCGCTCAGAACCGAATCTCTATTGCTGCGCTAATTTCTTATCGTCGTCGGCTCGAGATCCCCCGGCTTGGGGCATGAATGAAAGGAATGAAAGTATATCAAGAATGCAAATGAAGATCGCTTGATGTTTAATTTTTGTTTTCCTTCTTTTGGTCATTACGTGTACTGGGGCGCAATTTTCTGAGGTGCATAAAGGTATAATTGAACAAAAATTGCACTTGACATTTTATACCAGTGGACACAGTGAAACTCGTTCAAGTAGTCAAAACAACTTTGTTTGTCTCGAGAGCTTCATAATTGTTTCGACCATGTTTTTAGCACTTCTACGCAGATAAAAGCTGTTTCGTCCATCGTCAGGGATGTCATTGCTGGCGGAGAGGTATTTGGTACGACCTGTCACAACATTTAATTTTTGGAACCACGAATCGTTTTTCTCTTTCACAATATTGCAACACAAAAAAAAGCGAAAGGATGCTGACGACAATATGAGGTCGTTAGTCTTGTGTTTTTATAACTGCAGTTTGGTTCGCATTAGTATGTACAGATTTTATGTAATGGCCGGCACAGTAATAATGGCAAACGACGCAGTATATCAAACAGTAGACTGATGTGAATCACTTCAACTTGTATAATAGAGTTACTTTAGAAATATCGGGCCAAATGTCAAATTGTATCACATGACTGAGACTTAAAATAGATACTATTTGTTTAGATACTATTTGTTTACCACAAGTCATTCTTTCGACTTGGCATGCATAATTAAATGACGCACGCAACTTCACAACCGATCGTTAATTGGCAGCATATTTTGTATCTCGGGTTGGGCGAGAATCCACTCCAGACATTAACGCAAGGTGCCAATTGCTTGAAACAACGCGCTTCTTCTGTTATCCATTAGCATACTCGATTTCCAACGAGGGAGACGTATTGCGACCTCGTTTATTTTCTGCGGATGGTTCGCAAGCGTGAGTTTTCATAACAGTTTTCTCCATCAAAGGTACTTGGTGCCGCCGATGGACCAGACCCATACACACATGCTCCATGGGAAAGGAAGGACAAGGTCATCCCAATGTCACCGATCTAGACTATCGGTAGCGAAGGCAATCTACATGTCGGAGGGACACAGATAATGGTGATAATGATCACTTCACTCGATAACGACACGATCACGAGGGAGTGAATCAATTGCTGTCCGCTTCTTGTTTGTGATGTTCCCCCGAAGCATGGGCTCAAGTAATAAGATTATTGTTTGATGTTCTATTTCGAGGCACTAAAGTTGTATGTCCAGTGATTCATACTCCAATTTACAACTCAAAAACATTGAAATCTCCGTTTCTAGTGGTGTTTTTTTTAGCAAGTTTCTGGCTCCAGGATCTTATAGACGAGATTTCAGGTTCACGTGTCAATGTCGTGAAAGAGTGCCGGCAAAGGGTGGTTTTCTTGGGGCGGGAGTGTAACACAAAAAAAAGCATTCAACGCAGCAGTGTTGTAAGCAGTGATTATGATAAGAGAACGAACAGAAATGAGCTGAATGAAATGAGCCGCTTGTCTTTTAACCGCCCAGAACCGGTGCTGTATGACCCGCTCAGCTCCACAGAAACGATTTTATTGTGGCTAATTATTTTGATAAATTTCAACACACCCTGAGGTGACGTGTAAGATTACTAGTATCAGCTCAAGTTCGGTCGAAGATCGCTACAGTTGATTCATAGCATTACAAAAAGGGTTCAGAATGTTGGTGTTTACTGAGCTGCAGTGAATTGTGACATACTTACAAGCCGTTTTTTCGTCTTCCAAGTTGAAATCTGCATCCTTAACCTCTACATGACATGCATTACCCTGTCTAAACTGGTTCATCGTAAGAGTCGGCAAGGGGTCAAATTCTTACTACATATTCATGGAACTTAAAGATTCGAGCAAATGGCAAAAATTAATCGAATTAGTAATTCTAATATATATACATTGGGTGCTTACGTGTTCTTGGACACGAAGGCTTACAACAATTTAAAATATTAATATGACACATCAGAGAGGACATGCATTTCTAAAGTACGGGTGGTGAGTGTTACAGTTCATTTTGTTTAACTTTACGTACATGTTGAACGTGTGAGCTGTACATTACTGTATCATTTGAACTTAGAGAAAGAGGGTAGCTATTTGCGTCAATTGTTATGCCTCGGTTCTGTCTCTTATGTGGGGCTTTTGTAAATAGAACAGATCAATAACAACTTCAACCGTACAGCTGATAACTATGATGCAAGTTTCATGGAGGGTGCAATCGTTCTGGAAGAGCTAATCGTTGTAGAAGGGTGGCGTGACGTCATTGGGAAATTGTTATTGATTGATTTCATTGATTCTCGGCTGGTGTGACTGTTATCACAAAGAAAGCTACAGGATTGTATTTTTTTCTAAAATGTTCAATATTAAATAATAAAATGGATTTGAATGCATCCTATGTCGACTTTCAACGTTTCTTTCCTTTTTTCTTCGCACAGGGCTTCCCATGGCATTGATCTACCCGCTTTTGGCCGTTATGCAACGGGTATCTTCTATCTGGATAAGACTTCGCACGAGGAGGCAGAAAAGGAGTTTAACTCCCTGGCTGAAAGCCTCGGTTTACAAGTGATCTACTGGCGCAATGTTCCCACCAACCACGAGGCAGTAGGCGCAGTGGCCCGCAAAAGTGAACCCTTATCCCGGCAGGTGTTCGTGACCGCCGACGTCGACGAGGACACGTTTAAGCGACATGTATGTAAAGCTATCTACCAAGCTTTGTTCTCTGGCGTGCTAATGATGTTTCCCCTCCTTTTTGTACTTTGGGCAGGTATTCATTTTGCGCAAGCGTGCTACGCACGAGCTGCAGCGTCCGGGTCGTCGGTTCTACATTTGCTCCCTTTCGCCGAAAACGATCGTTTACAAAGGTCTGTTTACATCGGATCAGCTGTGGGAGTACTACCTGGATTTGAAAAATCCCGATTTTCTCACCTATCTGGCGCTGGTGCACACGCGTTTCAGCACCAACACCTTCCCGTCCTGGGAGCGGGCACATCCGTTGCGTGTGTTGGCGCACAACGGTGAAATCAATACGCTACGCGGTAACGTGAACCTTATGAAGGCTCGCGAAGGTGTGATGAAGAGCGAGCAGTACGGCGATGAGCTGAAGAAGCTCTATCCGGTTGTCGAGCCAAACCTATCGGATTCCGGTTCGTGTGACTGCGTGCTCGAATTTTTGACCCAAGTCGGAAATCGTTCGCTTCCGGAGGTAAGGAAACACCGCTGTGAAGGTGACGACGAAATGTTTATCCTTTTCTGTTTGTGCATTTTGTTACAGGCCGTCATGACGATGGTACCGGAGGCGTGGCAGAACGATCGTACCATGTCCCAGGAGAAGCGTGACTTCTATCACTGGTCCGCGTGTGTGATGGAACCGTGGGACGGTCCGGCACTGATTTCATTCACCGACGGGCGCTACATCGGTGCCATTCTGGACCGTAACGGGTTGCGTCCGTCCCGCTTCTACGTGACCCGGGACAACCTGCTCATCATGGCTTCGGAAGTCGGCGTTTACGACGTAGATCCCAAAGACGTTACGCTAAAGGTAGAATCATTGTGTACTTATGCGGTTTTTCTTTTTGTAGATTCGTTTAAAACATGCTCTCATAAATACAAATCGAATAATGCCTCCACCATCATCACCACCACCACCACCATCTCCACACACACACGCCAGACAATCGTATCATGACCACCACGTCAAACGACGACCACTGACGCTCCCTGAGGAACCCGACTGATGAGGAGGTCGGACAGAGTTCACAGCAACGGTGGAATGTATCAACTGAACCGCGGATAGTTTGACGCCATCAAATCATTTTTCTCACGAATTGTTCAAGAAAATGGCCTCGACCGGAAAAGAATGATAATTGGCCTCTGGAACAAAGCGAAATGTTATGAAATTATGCAACGTACCATCGACAAATGTTGTCCAAACATGGACGCCTAATACGCTCAAAGCCACTTAAAAAAAAACAAGTATTTTCAAAAGACAAACTCCCCCAAAACAGGGGAAGAGAAAATAAGACAGCGAATGTGCGTAAATACTTCTGTGTGTGTGGAAAAACAAAGAGCGGGGTGGATGTATGTGTGGTTCGGCTCGCGCTCGTCTCTGTTCCCTGGTTGGTGGTACCGGTGGATTCCAAGTCTTCCCAAGTCCGTCCCGTTTATCGTTGGGAATGTCCCGGGACAAGTGAGCGGTAATGCTTCTCACCCGTTAGCACTTAAGGCATTTTCATTTCTAGTCTTGTATGTTTTTTTCTCTTCTTCTTATTATTCAAGTTAACCAAGTTTCGTCCGAGATCGTCACGATCGCGTTTCCTTCCTTCATCTTCGTACCGTCTGTTGCGCGCATACACAATCGCATACACAAACAAGCATAAAAAACACATATAGTGCTACATGAACAGACCCAATCATCGTAAAAGAAAGACAAAGAGATTGTGTGCGTGTCCCTAATACTCGTCTAGCCTGCCATTCATTTGAATAAAAAAAAACACTAGTCAGGATCATCATCATGCAAAAAGAAAAACAAGGCAATATTCTGCTTCCGTTACGCTTCGATATGCACACCGCGCGCGTATGTGTGTGTGTGTGTGCTGCCTTCCAAATAGTCAACAAACTTTTCTAATCATACCAATGTTTCCCTATTCTTTTCCCTTGTAAAATCGCATCGCATACGACTCTCTCTATCCTCTACTTACTGCACTATTCCACGTGCATTGGCACCACGTAATGTCAACGACGGCGGCTGACGCTAAACGGTTCGAATGTAACGCTAAACACACATTTGCTGGATTTCACGTAAATTGAAAATAATTTAATTAACCTCAAACATTGCAACACTTTCGAACAAATGTTACCACCGTACCGATACGTTCGATGGTGCCAATTCGGACGAAATGTTGTGATGGTCGTACGTATCGCTGTGAATCCTTGTGAATGCGCGTTCATCGTCTAATATACAGAGCCGCCTGAAGCCGGGCCGTATGCTGCTGGTGGACACCGAGCAGAAGGCGCTCATTCAGGACATCGAGCTGAAATCGGAAATTGCCAAGTCTCGCCCGCATAGCGAATGGCTGAAGGAACAGGTAGGCAAACATATGCGATTAATTCGCTTTTCGGGGTTTCATGTACTTTCAGCGTAGTTTGTGAGAAGGAATTATCTACAAAACAACTTCTGGATGGCGTCTGGCGGCTACAAGGAAAACGAGTTTTTTCTGTGTGTTAAGCATATAGGTGGTCTCTTAAGGCCAGGACGTTTTTCGAAGGAACCTCTCAGTTCAGCTCTTATTGCATCATATAACTATTTCATTTTGAATCCTATTAATAACCCCATAGTTTCCGGATCATTGCGCTCGTAATTAGTATCTACTAACATTGTGTCATTCATGTTAGGCATTGGGTATTCCTATTTCGTCAAAAAACCTTCTTCAATCCTTTTACTTCATAACGTCACAATTTTTATGGAAACAATTCGGCACTTACTAATCTGTAAACCTTTTTTTCTCTTTCTCTCTTTCTCTCTATTTCCCTCGCTGTCTGCGACTTACAATTATTCTTCATCTCTCCGAAAAAATAAAACCAAACACTCTACTTGCCCTGCCCACCTTATGATCAATCGACTTGTAATTGGTGATTTATTCGTGTATTGATTATCTTCGTCTCGTTTGTTCGTTCGTTTATATAATGTTGTTTTTCGTTGTTTTGTGTTTTTGTACTTTACTTTACAAACTCCTTTTTATCGATTTCCCACGTTATCTCATGTCATAATGTACTCATTTTCGCGGGATATATCCGGTTATTGTATAACAATTACGGTCACTTATCACAACCCTTCATGTAATTTTACTATTGAATTGAATGCCAATGCAACAAATTCGAATGCAAATACTCTACACAACTATAAACATTAAACAATCGTCACCTTTTCAACATCATCATGACACTACAGATGGTAAGTGGATTATCAACAATCACTAGTATAGCCCTTCAATGTTTAATGAGTGTGCTTTGCGTGCAGCTTTAATTCACGCTTTTCATGCTTTTTAAATGGGCTTTTATTGAAACTTTTGGATTTGGTTGCTGCTTCATTCAACGCTTCTAGATTTTGGTAGACAATAGCAATGAGCTCCCAAACAAAAACGTTTGCTACGTTATTTTGCGCATCTTCGATTAATTTCCTACGCGTTTGTATATCTGTTTTTGTTAAAAGTTGCGTAGCAATTGTTTGTGTTTTGTGACTCTTTCTTTAGTACTGTAAGCGCTAGTTTAATGTGTGAAAAAATATGTGTTTTATTTATTAAACCTTCTGTTTTTAAATGCCACTTTTTCCAGGTCCTCTAATTCCTGCTGTGTTTAGTGTGATGCTTTTGTTGTATTACATTTTTCATTTGTTTCGATACTTACTTTCCGTTGTAGCGCGGTTGTCTAATGATGTGTTAATCACTTCTTGCAGATCACCATGGATGAGATTCGTCGCGAATCAGTGACTAAAGCGAATGGAACGGCCGACTCGAGCTCCAACGGTGACAACCAGCTGGTAGAAAAGAAAGGTATTCTGGATCCACGCCTGCAGCTGTACGGCTACACGACGGAGACAATTCATATGCTGCTGCTGCCGATGATCAAGAACAAGAAGGAAGCGCTGGGTTCTATGGGTAACGATGCGCCGCTCGCTTGTCTGTCCGCCTTCCAACCGTTACCGTACGAATACTTCAAGCAACTGTTCGCCCAGGTTACCAACCCACCGATCGACCCATTCCGGTAAGTCGAAATGGTCCTGGCTGCTGATCTTCCAGTGGAATTTACATCTTGCTGTTTCGTAATCTTTGCAGCGAAAAAATCATCATGTCGCTACAGTGCCCGGTCGGGCCGGAGGCAAACCTACTGGTGGCCTCACCCTCGCAGGTACATCGCATCTGGTTGGATAATCCGATCCTAAGCATTCCGGATGCTGACGTTCTGAAACGGAACCAGCATCGCGGATGGAAAACTAAGGTTCTCGATATTACATTCCCAGCGAACGAGGGTCCACCGGGTTACATAAACGGGTTGCGACGCATCTGTGCGGAGGCGTACACGGCTGCCCAGAATAGTTACCAGTTGCTGGTGCTGTCGGATCGTAACGCGTGTGCCGAACGGGCTCCAATCTCCTCCCTGCTCGCCCTCGGTGCGGTCCATCATCATCTCATCGAGACGCGCCAGCGCATGAAGGTTGGCCTGATCGTGGAGACGGCAGAGGCGCGCGAGGTCCACCATATCTGCGTGCTACTCGGCTACGGTGCGGATGCAATCTGTCCCTATCTGGTGTTTGAGATGGCAGGAGCGTTGCGCGACGAATGCGTGCTGGATCCAGCACTGACCGATGATGCGATTTACCGCGCGTATGCAACGGCCGTTGAGACCGGAATCTTGAAGGTGATGGCGAAGATGGGTATCTCGACGCTGCAATCGTACAAAGGGGCGCAGATCTTCGAAGCCGTCGGTATGGGAGCGGATGTGATCGATTTGTGCTTCCGTGGTACGCAGTCTCGCATTGGCGGTGTAACGCTGGAGGTGCTGGCACGCGAAGGTCTCGAACGTCACGAGCTGGTACATGGTACCAACCATACCGATGCGAAGATTCTGCGCAATCCTGGACAATTCCATTGGCGTGCTGGAGGGGAAGGTCATATCAATGAGCCGGGTGCGATTGCAGCTCTCCAGGAAGCGGCCGTCAACGAGAGCAAGGGTGCGTACGCTACCTTCCGCGATACGACCATGCGCAGTGTGCAGCTGTGTACTCTGCGCGGACAGCTGGAGTTTGTGAAGGGACGTCCGCGTGTCGAACTCTCTGAGGTGGAACCTGCCAGCGAGATTGTGAAACGGTTTGCCACCGGAGCAATGAGTTTTGGCAGTATCTCACTCGAAGCTCACGCCACATTGGCTATTTCGATGAATCGCATCGGAGGCAAGAGCAACACGGGCGAAGGTGGTGAGAATGCTGATCGCTATATGAACCAGGATCCGCAACATAACCGTCGATCGGCCATCAAGCAGGTCGCTTCCGGTCGTTTCGGTGTAACGGCCGCGTATGTTGCAAATGCCGATGATCTGCAGATTAAGATGGCGCAGGGTGCCAAGCCGGGCGAGGGTGGAGAGCTTCCCGGATACAAGGTGTCGCAGGATATTGCAGACACGCGCCACTCGGTACCGGGTGTGGGATTGATTTCCCCACCGCCCCATCACGACATTTACTCGATTGAGGATTTGGCCGAATTGATCTACGATCTGAAGTGTGCCAATCCTAAGGCACGCATTAGCGTGAAGCTCGTATCGGAGGTGGGAGTTGGTGTGGTTGCTTCCGGCGTAGCGAAGGGTAAAGCGGAACATATCGTTATCTCTGGCCATGACGGTGGTACCGGCGCTAGTAGCTGGACCGGTATCAAATCGGCTGGCTTGCCGTGGGAGTTGGGAATTGCCGAAACACACCAGGTGCTTGTGCTTAACGACCTTCGTTCGAGGTAAAGTAGAGCCAATAACCATACTGAGTTTTGGAGTTCAAAACAAGAAATTGGAGGCATATCTGGACTCTTTTCAAGTTGAACTGGAATTTGTTGAAAGATCTTACAAAAGCTCAAAAAACTAGGAAAGATTACACATTTTCTCATTTTATCTTGAAAAGAATCCAGAATTAACTACAACTTCCCAACTAATACTCCAAAACTAACAAAATCAAAGAAAATCTGTACTTAGTTTACAATATTTTTCATTTTCAGAGTGGTCGTTCAGGCTGACGGGCAGTTGCGTACCGGTTTCGACGTCGTTGTAGCAGCATTGCTCGGTGCCGACGAGTTTGGCTTCAGTACTGCACCCTTGATCGTGATGGGATGTACGATGATGCGTAAGTGTCATTTGAACACATGTCCCGTGGGCATTGCGACCCAAGATCCCGTGCTGCGAGCTAAATTTGCTGGCAAGCCGGAACACGTGATCAACTACTTCTTCATGCTTGCCGAGGAAATTCGTGAAATCATGGCCAATCTTGGTCTGCGTCGTTTCCAAGAGCTGATCGGTCGTACGGATCTGCTGAAGGTGCGCGAGACAGTATCGCACAAAGCGTCACTTCTCGATCTGCAGATGTTGCTGAAGAGCGCGTTGGATTTGCGTCCTGGTACGAACATCGTGGGAGGATCCTTGCGGCAGGACTTTGTGCTGGAGAAGCGTGCCGATAATGAGCTGATCAAAAGCACAATGGGAGTGATTGAGGGCACAGAGTCCCACAAGACGATTGACATGAAGATCAACAATGAGGAGCGTGCATTCTCCAGCACCCTGAGCTATGAGATCGCACGGCGTTACGGCGATGCAGGTCTACCGGAAGGACGCACGATCAACATCAATCTGACTGGATCGGCCGGTCAAAGTTTCGGTGCGTTCCTGGTGAAGGGTGTCAGAATGGCCTTGCAGGGCGACGCAAACGATTACGTCGGAAAGAGCCTTTCCGGAGGCACGATCGTAATTCGCCCGCCAGAGGGCACCACCTTCGAGTCGCACCTGAACGTGATCGTGGGCAACGTGTGTTTGTACGGTGCCACCTCGGGTCGCGCTTTCTTCCGCGGTATTGCAGCCGAACGATTCTGTGTGCGCAACTCGGGCGTAACGGCCGTTGTGGAGGGCGTCGGTGATCACGGTTGCGAGTACATGACCGGCGGTATGGTGGTCATTTTGGGACTGACCGGACGCAACTTTGCTGCCGGTATGTCAGGTGGAATCGCATACGTACTCGACGTGGATGGAACCTTCCGTTCGAAGGTGAATCCGGGCATGGTGGAGTTGCTGGGCCTTGAGCTTGATGAAGATCGTCAAACGGTTAAGGATTTACTGCAGGAGTTCGTGAACGAGACCGGATCTGAGGTGGCGAAGGAGCTACTTTCCAAGTGGCCCGAACCATGCCAACAGTTTGTGAAAGTATTCCCGTACGAGTATCAGAAGGCACTGAATGTTTTGAAGGAGAAGACTGTTGCAAAGGCCATCACGACCAACGGACATCCTAAGGAACCTCAGGTGAAGGATATCGAAGAATCGATTCAGGATGGACAGCTGGCGAAGAAGAAACTCGACCAGGTGCTGGACAAGACGCGCGGCTTCATAAAGTACAAGCGTGAAACGTCCGTCTACCGTAACGCTGCCGAACGTCAGCAGGACTGGAAGGAGGTGTTCAACTTCCCGCACGTTCGCTCCAACCTGAAGGTGCAGGCCGCCCGTTGTATGGAGTGTGGCGTACCGTTCTGTCAGTCGAACTCGCACGGTTGCCCGCTCGGTAACATCATTCCCAAATGGAACGATCTGGTGTTCAATGGAAACTGGCGTGAGGCCATTAACCAGCTACTGCAGACGAACAACTTCCCCGAGTTTACTGGCCGTGTCTGTCCGGCTCCGTGTGAGGGCGCTTGTGTGCTCGGTATCTCCGAGCCGGCCGTCACAATTAAGAACATCGAGTGTGCTATCATCGACCATGCGTTCGAGCAGGGTTGGATAACGCCACAGGTGCCACACACGCGCAGCGGCAAACGCGTTGCAGTCGTTGGTTCCGGTCCAGCAGGTTTGGCAGCCGCGCAGCAGCTAAACAAGGCCGGCCATCAGGTGACGGTGTTCGAGCGCAACGATCGCCCCGGAGGTCTGCTGCAGTACGGTATTCCCACGATGAAGCTTTCGAAGGCCGTTGTGCAGCGTCGCCTTGATCTGATGACGGCGGAAGGCATAGAGTTCCGCTGCAACGTGCACATTGGACGCGATGTGATGGGATCGCAGCTGGAGCAGGAGTACGATGCCGTGCTGTTTACGACCGGCGCTACCTGGCCACGTGACTTGAACCTGCCGAACCGTGAACTGAAAGGAATACACTTTGCGATGGAGTTCCTGGAGGCGAGCCAGAAGAAGTTGAACGGTGCACGTCCGGAGTGGATTTCTGCAGAGGGCAAGGATGTGATCGTGATCGGTGGAGGTGATACTGGGTGCGATTGTATCGCAACCTCGTTGCGTCAGGGCGCTAAGTCCATCACCACGTTTGAGATTTTGCCTATTCCATCGGAGAAGCGTGGCCAGGATAATCCATGGCCTCAGTGGCCTCGCATTTTCCGGTATGTACTCTTGGGTTGAGGAGGTATTGAATATTTAGTCGGTATTTTATCAACTCTTTAAATGTTTCTTTAGTGTTGACTATGGTCACGAAGAAGTGCGTGTAAAATGGGGAAAGGATCCACGCCAGTATTCTACCACAACGAAGGAGTTTGTCAGTGATGGCAATGGACACATCAAGGGCGTTAACACGGTTCAGGTCGAGTGGACGAAAACACCCACCGGCCAGTGGAGCATGAAGGAGGTGCCTGGATCGGAGAAATACTTCCCGGCCGATTTGATCCTGCTAGCCATGGGATTCTTGGGTCCGGAGAAACAAGCACCCACCGAGATGAGTACGTGTGATTAGCCATCTCTCCATGTGAAGGAAACTAATGTGAAATTTCTTCTCTAGATTTGGAACTGGACGGACGAGGTAACATTAAGACCACCGTTGGAATGTATGGTACGGCCAATCCGAAGGTTTTCGCTGCCGGTGACTGTCGCAGAGGTCAATCGCTCGTCGTATGGGCCATTTCCGAAGGTCGGCAAGCTGCCAGACAGATCGACACTTATCTGATGGGCAAACCGAGCGCACTTCCCGGACCTGGCGGTGTCATCGATACTACCCGATCTCCGATCGCTGTTAATGCCTAAACGAAATGCTTCATCAACAAAGGGGAAGCACGCGCGTTGAACAATAGCCCAAACCAGCAAACGAATTGAACAATGTGTGGAAGCAAAACTCCTTCTCCCGGAGGCTTCCTATTTGGTCACTTTTGTGACGCGGTAACTAAGAAATGAGCCTGGTGTGGCATATTTATTACAAGTAACCTTATTTCTTACTTGCTCCGCTGTAGGCTGCGCCCTACGATGGCTCTCGCTTCTGTTCTTTGCGATATAGTAAGGCAGTAGCGGAATCGGCCAAGCACGTTCAAAATAAGTACGATACTGCGCACAATTTGGTCTGTAATAGTAATGAAAGCAGATGAACAACTTATATGTTATTGAGTTAAGGTACCAGGTATCTTTTATTGCAACTGCATCGTTCTATGAGAGAGGGAGAGAGGAACAGTAAACAACAGCTAATGAAACACTAGTGAAATTAGTGACTAAAATGGCGGTGACAACGAACCGAGATTTGCGCACATTATCAAAGAAATTAATACAACATGAAAGTTTGATTACTTTCTGATTTCGTCATTCCTGTGCTTTATATACAAACACACATACACTCACGGTTCCGCGAATGAATTGCAAACACGGTTTAATTACTTTGCAGATTATGCATTTGTTATGTTTTGTATTGCTACAACCTATCGTACAGTCACCGCCCAATATCATTACTGTCGCTGGCAGTAAAGAGTGCATTTTAAGGAATAGTTTGCGTTCCCATAATACGTACGAGAGGTACCCATATTGAAATAGAGGAAGAAAATACAGGCAAACGCGAACATAATCGTAGAATGAAATCGAATCCACCCATGTCAAAACCTGCTACCATCAAATGGTAAGATGCTTGATCTTAGTGTTTTTTGTTTAGGTTTAGGCAAAGCGACGGGTCTACAGGCAGCCTACAGATGTAGGTTACGTATGTATCTGGTTATAGGAAGCGAACGATTGGATGCTAATTTATTTTCATTATCTTCCCCTGGCGACAAGGGTAAGCCATCATCTACGTGTGGTTCTCGTTTAGCCCGCCATTATCATGTTCATGGACAAGTGGATGTGATTCAGTGCGATGCAAGAGAGTGTTATTGTATTAAGCGAAGGTACACGTTGTGTCCACTTTTACGTTAGAACAATGATCAAATTTCTTTTGTTTTACTTTTAACCATTTAAGTGAAGCGGCTGTCCAGCGGGATGGATGGCACAGCGGTGAGAAGATGTTAGGCTTAAGCTGTTTAGCGCGCTAAAGTAAACAAGGAGAGTGTCTTATCCCTCCGTTTTGTACCATCCGAGATCTGTGTTATAGGTTGCTTAGTGCGCACTTTTAAAATGATATCAGAATGTTAGAGAATGTTAATGCCGTTTTTCTGTTGTTGTTTTTGGACGAAATATTTTGTGTTTTTTCGAATGTTCTAAAGACTCTTTTCTAGGAGGAATGCTAGTCTAGAAAATATACTTTATTTCTCTTTTTTCCCCATTTTGTTTTTATCTGTGCCCACAAAAACACATTTTATCACAACTATACATGGTGGGGGAAATCAATCTAAAACACGACACAACGTACAACTTACCTCAACTATGCCTGTGTGTATTTTGAAACCAAGTACCACCCTTCGAGAATTACTCGGAAAGTTAAATCTATATCAATTTGTGAATTCCAAGCACCACTCGTTCTACAACATTTGGGAAACACCGAAGGACATCCGGCAAGGCCGGCACATATATATCCGGCCTTTTGAAGTCAATTAGACAAATTATACAGATACATTCACGTCCGTTTGAATTGTAATCACACCATCATTCAGGGTTTCTTCTCCACGATTCACGCATTAAGAACGTTACGAGCGTGTTGCATGGACCCCAGCTATCCAATCAAAAAAGGAATACAAATCTTCCAGTTTATGTTTGATCTATTCTTCATGCTCTGCTCGTACTGCGGGTGTTGCTTTTGAGTAAATAATTCTTGGCAGGAATGAAGGAACCTGCAGACGAGTGAAGCGCGAAGAAGCAAATGAGTTACGAATCGAATATTCATATCCCAAAGGGATGAAAGTGGGCGTGTTATGACAATAATTAGCGTGGAAAAATATAAGATTGAATATATATAACTAAGCGACTGGGATAAGCAAAAGGAAAAAAAAATTAAAAAAATCAGTAGAACCATATAATCAACTATTAAAAAAGGAAATGTTCCGTGCATTAACTAAACCTTGCCAAACCGAACAAACTAAGAAATCACTGCAGTCAATGTTCATCATGTTTCATGTTTGTTGGAAAAACAACTTTCACCACAGCGAATCCATTAACCGATGTGTGTCTATTTACAAAACGCTGCATAAATCAATTAAAAAAAGTATGCAATAGTGAGAGACAGAACACAAACAAGGAAACATATTACGCTCACACCATAAAAGCATCTTAAACGAGACAAACCGACAGTTCCAACAGTTCGTTTTAACGAACATTGTCATTGAAAATTCATCATTGAAGTCTCATCGACATATGAATGTAACAATAATGGAAAAATGGAAACAAATGAAAGCAGAGTCAAAAATGAACTTATAATCGTTGAAAAGAGAAGTGAACCATCGAAAAGTGAAATGGAAAACAAAGGAAAAAGGTGTGCATCACCAGCAGCAGAATGTTGTGCCCCAGAAGCACATGGTTATACTTATATATTATACAATTTACATCGTTGTTAGTATTTGTTGCGATAGTTCGGGGAAATGGCGCTTATGATATACACACATGCACACGAATGCTAAACGTATTAAATGCTTATACAGTTCTTGTAATGCTTACCATATTTACAACTGACAACAGTGTGTACAACAGCTCGTCATGCAGCAAAAACATTACATGCTTTTTTTAGTACTTGTGCGACACGCAATTCACGCAAAAATGGCAAATATTAATTGAAAGCGTGTTTAAAATTAACAGCAACAATTGCATTCATGCGTTCTGGTAAATGGTCCTTCACAAAATGATGCTTCCAACGCGCAAATCGATTATATCAATGTAACTGAAAATTATTGAAAAGCTACACATACTGTTGTTAAATTGTTCTAAACTGTGACGCTATGAAACTGGTTGGCAAACAAATGACACTCAACTTACTTAGGGCATGTATGTTCCATTGCAAACATTTACACAATTATAAAATATATATATACACATGATGCTGTAACGTATCTTACAATCCTGTTCAATAAATGTAGAAATTGGAAATGGAGCAAAAGGAGGAGAATTCATTTCGGTTGTCCTGGACACTGCATAACTGGCGAGGCATTTCGTAGCTATCGAATTGGCATTGAAGAAAGTTCTTGTTTGTTGCTATGACTACGAGATCTGGACGAGTTCGGTTATTAGTTCTGGCGCTCTACAGTAGGTTAGTATCAATCAGCACTTTGCAGAAGACGAGACCAGATTTCGTCATTGGTCATTGTGTTCCAGACGTACAGTCATGGCATCGTCACGTTACCATCCTTCCAAAAGACACCAAACAAGAAGAGGGCCAAAACGTGCATCAATCAAATCACTAGCTGAACTGCAACCGAATCAATCAGCGGAACTGCGTGAATTTTTCCGTCTCATCGATACCAACAATAAAGGTGTAATCGAAAAGGAGGACTTACGCACCATGCTGACCCTGTGGAACGGTAGCGCCCCGACAGAGGAACGATTGGACGAGATGCTAAGTGATGTCTGTGGTGTTCCGCTAAACCTAACGCTCTTCCTTACACTATTTGCGCAAAAGCTGCAAGACGTAGATCCACCGGAAACCATCAACAATGCCTTCCAGTGTATGGACATCGAGAATTCCGGAACGGTCGACGCTCAGGATTTGCGCGTTTGGTTAGTGACGAAAGGTGAGCCTCGTTTAACCGATGCGGAAGTGGACGAAATCTTCTCGCGGATGACGATCAAAGACGGCCGGTTGGAATATGATGCTTTCACCAAGATGCTCCAAAATAAGAAATCATAAAGAAACCGGCAATAAACGCAATTTGAATTGAAAATGGGTTTCTCGCATTGCGTCTCATTAATTCTGTCACAAACTTCACTCTCTATTTCAAGTTCAATTTCATCGTGCATGATTCGGAAAGTGGGTGAAGCTATTTTTGCAGTCTTCAAAATTTGAGGCGAAAATTACCGGGGCCTTTTCCAGCGAACCGTGGTACACTTATGTGCTTGCAGTTTCACCTGGTTTCCAAAAGCCCACCCGTGTTGTACATTCAGAGTTCACAGGCGCTACAGTTTACTCGTGTAGATGAGGATTTATTTAAACATCTCTATTTTCCCCCCATTTTCCTCATTACTTTTATCGCCGCACCAGTCGTTACGCACCGCAGCTACCGTGTGCTGTCTTTCCACCCTACTTCCAATGCATATTCATACGGACATGTTGGTTAAAGATGTTTGCGACTACTAAGCGTATGAGCATTACTAATCGGCGGAGAAATGGATGCTTTCGGTTGATTCGCTAGTACTCAGCGGGTAATTTCGATTCCAGCTGGCATTGAAAAGAAATCGAAAGCGCAACGAACCACGCAAGATCAGGCGGCATTATGGATAAGGGCAAGTGTAACGCGCGGAAGAAAGTAAAACATTCCGGGTAGCAAAAAGTGCGCGACAAACGTGAGTCAACACATTTTTGAGGAAAAAGCACATTCGGTACTTGAATGCTGCTTTCTTGAGATAGATTTAGGATATTGTTTTCGTTTGGGAGAGTTCCAAATTAAAAAAAGCAAAACACTTACATCCCACGAGTGTGTTCATCTTGTTTATTATGTTTATCGCACTTGCGAAATTCCATTTCCGAATGTATAAGGAAAACTTCCGCGTGCGGAACCTCAACAAGAAATGTAAATTGCTTAATGACGGTATCATCGATCAACGAGACAACCCGATAATCATTAAAACCCTATGCACAGGGTTTAGCTTCCTTATGATCCCGTAACATCTCGGGGCTGTTTAGCTTCCGATCACGTGCAATGCAGTTTGTCTGTCCCTTTCTACGTTGATAGGTGAGTCAATTTTTTCCACTTTCACTACTGAAACAGCTGAGCGGGCTACATCGTACTTCCTACGCTCTTAGGGTATGTTCTGCAATTGCCCATCGTCGCAACGGTTGAAAAGCGATGGGAATCGGAGGAATAAATATTCTGGGAAATGTTCACATCTCAAGATATTTTCGTCCAAGATCTTGGTTTATTTCCAAATATCATAGACTCAATAAAAGTTTCTATAGAAGTACAAGATTCCCCTAGAAAATCTTGCCAGGGACAGTCAATTAAAGTGAGAAGATCTATTATATTCTAAGTAATTGTGTAGGTTTATGTTCAGCAAAATAGAGTAGAATAATAAGTATCAGTGTCATTCACTTATTACAATAACTTGTCAGTATTCCACCAACAGAACCAAACATTTCCATACGCCATCTACTAGGTACACTAAGTCAAAGTAAGAAGATCTAGTACATCATTAAGATATCTATAACTTAATAACTAAAATAACGTGAAATAAGTATCAATACTCCAAATACTTCAAAAACTTGTCAGTATTCCACCAACAGAACCAAACATTTCCATGTGCCACCATTCCAGCATCCACACTTTGGAGGATCGAGTTAAAATTAAAAAAACCCGATCTTCAAGTATTAGTAGTAGGGTATTGCATAAAACTACCCTAATCCACCCTTTCCCCCATCGCACGTGAAAGCCGAAAACAGAGCCCAAAGCAACATAACAAAAACAAACCTTTATTTCGGCTGTTGTTGCCGATATTGCTGGGACCGTGAAGGTGGGAGTCGTGATGGCTTCTCCCTCCACCGGTTGTGGCACGAAAGCGCAAAAACCCGAACACTGTGGTCGGTTGCAAAAGTGAAAAGTGAAATGCGACGACTAGCACACGCCATGCCATGTGCGCGCGGATCCCAGAGGCAACCGCGTGTGGGTCTCTTTGTCGGTGAAGTCATCGCGGTCCTGTGCATGGCGATTGTTGGTGGTGGTTTACAACCCGGGCGCCGGTATTACCACATTGCGGACGTACCGGAATTGACGCCCGTAGCCGCAGTCGCTGCTCGGGAACGGTGAAGTCAACATGCCGTCGTTATCATCCGGTCACGAACGTGCTGCACGAAAGTGGGTTAGTGTGATGCGGTTTTCGATACCGTTGGTGCAATGTTTGTTGCTGCTGATCGTGACCGATCGCACGAGTGCTATCAGCTATCGGAAGGATACCGGGTGAGTAGCTTTTACACTGGGGAGGTGTATTGTCCGTCCGTCACTGGATCACTGGACTGTGATGTAACGAAATGCTTTCGATTAGATTCGCCACGGATGGTATGGATCAGTTCGTGTTCCGGGAGCCTTCGACGAGTGCGGGAGATCCTCCTTCTGGCGAACAGTTTACCCCGATGTACACGCACATCGAACCTCAGGTGAAACGCTCCGGAAGAGTCCGTTTCGCAGATAGTCCTGATCCGTCGTCCTCGTACAACAGTGGCGTGAAAAATAATTTCTTCGGGACAGGATCCGTTGCTAGCAGTTCGTCGCCCTTACCTTACCGTGATCGTGACAGTGACCAGTTCTACACGGTCGGTGCTTCGATACAGTTTGCGGGTAGTGGAGGAGACACTATAACTCCTCCACCACCACCACCAGTAAACAGCCAACCGAAACCGAAACGAAAGAAGAACAAGTACAAGTACGTCGCGAACGACAAGATCTACAATACGGGCGAGGGATCGGAACAGGGTCAGTTTTCACCGTACGCTACCTACGGAGAACCTCAGCGATACTCTACGCCACTACAGGGCAACTACCTAACACCGACTGGAGCACGTCCCCAGGGTGGACAGTTTGATCCGACTATGTTGAACTATCCTGAGCTACAAAGGCAACAGTATCCGTTTAGCATTGGAACTCAATTCGCTGGCAGTAACTACTACAACACCCAACAGCAAGCAGTGTCCGGTGCGGGAGCTAGTCTTTATAACCCCTACCAGTACCAATACCCAGGAACGTACCCCTCTGAGGCACCGTATACCAATCCCTACCAACAAGGATTCTATCCACCACAACAACCACAACAGCAACAACTACCCAGTTCCACAGGTTTGGGACAACCACCAAACGCGCAAAGCATTCTCGGAGTGCTTCAGAGCATCTTCAACTTTGCACCGGGTACATTCGGATCGTTCACCGCTCCAACACGTCCCGGCAGTGTTTTCTCAAGCCCCCCGGGACCGGCCGGAGCTTTTGGTGGTGTCGGTGGACAGCTAAGGCAGGCATTGGATAACATTTCCGAAAACGATGAACTACAGTGCGTTCCGAAGCTGGTCTGCATGATGTCACGCAGTTCCAGTGGGCAAGGATTTAGCAGCTACGTGAACAGGGGTCTACTATCAACGTAAGTATCGTACTCACCACTACTGTTTCCATCAACGGTACGGATTCCATTTTGTGCACCTCCTTTTCTTCCTTCAGCATACTCAGCGCTGTACCGGACAGCTCACCGTGGTTAAAGTTTTCGCGTGCAGCACTGCTGGGTTATGGCATCGGAGCGAACAGCTGCGACGCCTACTATCCCAAGTGTCCGAAGGATGAAATGCAAATCCTGTACTACTTGAACAATCATCGGGGTGGATTTTTCCGGTTCTTTAGCAACGGTGAGCAGGGCCATCAGCAGCAGCAGCAGTACGGGTAGAGACCTGCAAAACACGAACATTAACGGAATGTATAACAATAATGATGTGCCAATCGGGTGTTTTGGGTAGGACAAAGGCTTGTCCGCTCTGTCTTCCACAAACGCAATATGTTATTTATTGTGACGGCACTGGTGAGATATTTGTGTCTCTTTATGTACATACCGGAAACCACGGCAAGAAGGAAAGTGTTGTTGTCCCCAATTCTAGTGTGACTAATGTGTGGCGCCTACTGTGTGGGAAAGTGATTCGTGGATGAGCTTCGCTGTGGGAAAGTACGCTACTTTGCTATCACACGTGAGCGGTCCAATTTAACCGTAGCAACCGGCGGGAACAACATACTTGTTCACGCATGTTTATGCAATCGATTAACGATGTGTTTTTAAATCTTATTTAACTCTGAACGATATTTCGATAATGTTCGAAAAATGTTGAAATAATAAATGTAAATTAAAAGTGAACAAAACCGATCTGTTTGACTGTCGTGAAATTACAATAATTTCATAAGCCCATTGCCCAAATCTTAGTTTTACATTGGTTCATGGACACGAGACCCTGGATTGGCACTTTCGCAATAAAAGTTCAACCTACCATTTCGGGAATCCCGATATCGTTGCAACAACAACAAAAAAAAACCAAAACCATACACAAATAATCTGAAACTCACCAGCGGAGGTGGACACAGCTCGGTGTTGTTTACTTTCATCGACCTCATCTTGGACCTAGCGCTCCCCATCGCGGTTAGCTCTGCACGATGACGCATCTCTCCTTCCACGCGGTTGCTCTTACTGCCTATTGCGGGCATGAGTTATTCAACCCGTAGCGGACGTAATAATCGTACACGAGTGCTCTTCCGAAATGCGCTAACCTGGTCGACCTGGGCCCAAGCTTTCCGCATGGGTTTTCCTGCTGTACCGAAACTGTGTCTAACCAATCCTGCCGAATGCGCAGAAGACAAGGACAATAATGGGGCGGTATTATTATCGACCCAATCAGCCAAAGGTTGTTACCATTTGTGCCGTAAACTGAGCTTATTAGATGATGGAAATGTGTGTTACTTCCTACAGTGCAACAGGTGAGAGCAGAGAGCAAACATGGAAGATAATAAAAATCAATTACATGACGGTTCCCTCCCCAAGTGCCGGATCATTGCTGTTTGGAAGAGGAAGTCATAAAAACGATCTACGTGTGGAGTTGGACAGCGTGGCATGAAACGGTTGGCGATAACATTGCAATACATGACCTTTGATTGTCTGCAAATTTATCAAGTAAGTGAATATAATATGTAATGAAAACAAATTATGTGTAACATAAAGTATTTAATTAACATAGTCAACGTGGAAGATTCATTTTCTAAACATATTCTGGTTCACATTAATTATTTCATGCTCGTTGTCCGTTGTGTATCTCCGGATAAGGATTGTGTTAAATGGAAGCTCCTTCTGCGCATGTCCTTCAGCATCCCAGCTCGGATGCTGATAAACACAGAGCCAGATATAAAAAGAGCTGCTGGCACGCTTTATTGCCTTCATTTGTGGCCGTGAACTTAATCGAAATAGTTGTTCCCTGGACGGAGAACTTCAAGTGAGTGTGTTCGGAAGATTCGTTACTAAGGTTATATACTAACTCTTAATGTTTAATTACCGTAGACACATGGTGAGATGTAGTCGCTATCAGCAAACAAACCAACAGACACCGATTCCTCCTCCCAATGACAACAACAACGGAAGGTCCGGGTGTTTCTTCGAATGCAGGACAAACAAACGCATCCGAAACCACCAAGGCGGATGATAAACCGGGCAATGCTTTCGGCGGATTCAACACGTTCCTTAGCAACGCTACCGGACATGACGTGCGTTGCTTCACTTCCTTCGACGGGTTTGTTCACCGGTGTATGTACCGTCCTGTCGATGGTGCGGCTCTCGGTGTGGCACGGGCCCTCTTCGGATTGGCCATGCTAATCGACATACCAGAGGAACGGGGTGGTGGCGATTTGGATCTACGCTGGGGTGAACCCCGTGACTGCCGGTTCCCGCTAATCCATTCAATGGAACCAACGCCTTCGCTACCGAAAATGGGCATCATTTACGGATTGATGTGGCTCGGTGCGGCTGGTGTGATGTTTGGCTATCGCTTCCGTACATCTGCGGCCATCTTCACCGGGACGTACTGGTACATCTTTCTGCTGGATAAAAGCGCCTGGAACAACCACAGCTACCTGTACGGATTGCTTGGAACGATCTTCCTGTTTACCGATGCACATCGATGCTGGTAAGTAACATTTGTGACAAAAAGAAGAGTCTTTCACTTAAACAAACTCCTCTTCTGGCAGGTCAATTGATGCATGGCAAAACCCTCCCAAGGAACAAACGGTTCCATTTTGGAACTATTTCATTCTCAAATTTCAATTCTTTGTGCTCTACTTTGTGGCCGGGTTGAAAAAGCTCTCTCGCGAATGGTTATCCGGATATGCCATGACTAACCTAAGCTACCACTGGGTGTTTTTCCCATTCCGTGCTTTGCTCGGACCGAAACTTACGGATCTGCTTGTAGTGCATTGGTTTGGATGCATCTTCGATACGACGGTTGTGTTTTTTCTGGTTTATGGGCCTACGCGCAAGATGGCCACCCTATTCGCTAGTGCATTTCATCTGATGAACTCCAGACTCTTCCACATCGGTATGTTTCCTTGGGTGTGTTTGTCCCAACTGCCTCTGTACTATAGTTTTAGTTGGCCAAGAAGCATTCTACTATCGGATGTTGATCAATCACCTTTAAAACCTGTACAAACTCAAGAAGACAGCTGCCTGCGGGAAAGGGTCCCCGAAAATAAACAAAAACACAACCGTCGCCGCCGAAAGTGGACAATGGTGATCATGTTAGCGTACTGTTCGCTGCAACTATTTCTACCTTATTCGCATTTCCTCACCAAAGGGTACAACAATTGGACAAATGGTTTGTACGGCTACTCGTGGGACATGATGGTACATGCCTGGGACACAATCATGATCGGAATCCGGGTCGTTGATCGTCAGGACCCAACAAGGGTACATTACGTCGAACCGTTCGCTTTTACTGATAATGATCGATGGACGAAGCATGCCGATATGGCCGTGCAATTTGCACGATGCATCGAACGCAACGTACAGCAGGAGGCGCCAAAGCTATGGAACAATCCAACCAACCCGGGTTCGATTGGAGCTCTGGCACATCCAAACGTTTCTATATATTTCGACATTTGGTGCAGTATGAATGGACGATTCCAGCAGCGCATATTCGATCCGAATGTGGACATTCTGCAGGCACCGTGGTCTCCATTCGCACCGGTCGATTGGGTTCTTCCCTTGTTGCATCAATTCAGCGCACTGCGCGACACGCTGATACGGCGCAAAACGGAGGAAGTTCTTGGGTGGAGTAACCACTCGGATGTACTGTTCATCGCCGACTTTCCTGGTCTTACGCTGCGGAACTACGTCGGAGAAGATCTGTACAACGTTTCACTGACTGTACTGCAGGGTACCGTTCGGTATGAGACATTCTTGGATGAAGACTTTCCAAGAAGTTCGTCGATTCTCCACACGGGACAAGGAGCATCACTTCCAACGGGAACATTTCATGCGATTGAAACAATCGGTGGGGAACCGTCTTGTTACATGTACACGTACGTAAACCGTACAAAAGAGCTAGAGACCATTCGTAATCGGGCGGAAGTAAAAACGCACCCGGCCATGCTTCCGCTCGGCGACGAGTTTATGCATCGTTGGGAGAACTTTGTCCGCTTTCTGCAGCATGTCGGAAATTCGTTACTTTACGAATTGTACGGTGTACCAATGCCAAGGCGCCTGAAGGAACTCGTGGCGGATGGATAGTGCGGAACATATGTTGTATTATTGTGTGTTGTGAAAATGAACGAGATAACGATGTGATTTTGTTTTGCTAATTATTTCATACACCGCGTATGCTTTCAATAAACTACAAACGAAAATAATTGTACTAACTATTAGCTGCACGATACTCACGTGGGATGATTTTTACTGCAAATTTTAGTAACGAAATTTGAAAAACAAAACAAATATGCTATTGACATTTATCGTTTATCTGTCAAAGCAGCTGTGGCGGTGCGGCTTGCAGATTGCGTGCTGTCAGTGCGAAACGTCAGCTGAAAAATGGCCGCGCTGCTGCAAGTCGTATCAAAACAAGCTCCCCAATTGAACCGCAACTTGCTGGAAGGTGTACGACTTTCGTTTAAAAATCATCATCCTCTGTGCGAACACCATTGCCGGCTACACTCACGGGTAAGTGTGCGGTGCATAATTGATCTTTTCACACACGTTTTGCTGCAATCCGCTGCCGAGCGCGTTCAAGCGCTCCACCGACGACGGTACTCTCGCGTAGTGCGTAATCCCGTACTTCCCTACGGGAAATACATTGTGTCGGGAAAGCGGGCGGTGGGTGGTAGAGAGTGAAAAGATCCCGCGAGGGAATGTGCAATTATTTAAACTTTAATTCCTTCTTTGCTTCCAAATCTTCCCACGTGTAACTGATATTAGTCAATCTGTGTACAATTTCAGCCGTGATTCATCTTTTCGCTCTCTGCCAACCGTCGCCAGCGATCGCACGTACCCGATATATCAAGATAGAGGTTTTATCATAAAGAAGGCGAATAAGCAAACCCAAAACATTCGCCACGGTCAAGGCCAAAGATTACGTCCGTGTGCGGTGGCAAACAGCTGCCAGCTTACATAATCCGGACGCAATGACAGCTGACGGAATGACCTCGATACGCAGCGAAGGAAGAAAAGGCGCAAAACATCCCAAAGAATGTGTGGAACACATAGCGCTATTTCGGTGGCTCAAAGAATTAGGATGGCGAAACGACACAGCTCTCCGAATAGCTCGCTTTGAAAACACCGGCAAAGGGTTGTACTCACGGAAGCCGCTAGCGAAAGGAGACTGTCTCATTGCGTTACCGTTCGAAGCTATGATAGGACTAAATGTTCTCGAACGCGATGATGAATTCCGCAACATGTTCGACGAGACCGCACTGCAAGAGAGTGCTCTAGCCTTGGAAAAGATTTCCTTTCAGTCTCTGTTAGCGTTTTATTTGTGTGTAACCAGATGTTCCCGTTGGAATGCGTATCTCGAATCACTCCCAACCATCTTCACGAATCCATACTTTTGTGCAAAGCAAGAACTGGTCTATCTATCGGAAGTGTTACTGCAACGAATGGTGGAACAAAATGGCCAAATAAAAAGCGGATTGGAACGAATACAATCCGTCCTCCGAGCGGAATGGAAACAGTCTGTCGAATTGGAGAAATATAAATGGGCTTACTTCGTGGTTAACACTCGCAGCGTTTTCCTAGACCCAATGGCGGTTAAAATGATCAACAGCTTCCTGCCATCTGGATCGCTGTTCGAAGATTTCCTAGCAGATGAACCATCAATGGCACTGGCACCGTTTTTGGACTTTTTTAACCATCAATGCGGTACGAAAACAAACAGCGAACTGTCGCTATCGATCGCACAGATACGCGATCGTTTGCTAAAAGAACAACCCCTAGACCTGTGCTTCAACCTACACATCGATGCGGATTATGAACCCGGGCGACAAATTTTCATCAGCTACGGTACGCACAACAACACTAAACTGTTGCTCGAGTATGGATTTTTCATTCCCTCAAACCCGGACGACTTTGTAGAGCTTACAATCGGGACGATTAATGCTTTCATCAAGCACGATCCGGAATTACGCTGCCTGCGGTTGCCACGCGAAAAGTATCGCTTTCTGGCCGATCATCAGCTGGACGAGCAGTTGTTTTTCGTTGCGGACGATCTGCTTAGTCACAATTTAGCCGTTTGTCTGACGGTTCTGTTCGTTGAGCGTAACATTCATCACATGAAAATGGTCGCATTTGCAGCAACACCACCGCTCGAACCGATCCGGGCAATTGCACTTCGTTTGCTGGACTTTTTACTACTGGAAATCAAGCAAAGCGTGGATGCATTAAACACGCTACCGGAGCTTACCCCGGCCGGAATCGCCTACCGAGAGTACCGTCGAGAGTGTGGCGTGTTTTTGAATAAAATCAAAAATAGCTTCTAAACAAAAAATTTCATCATTTCATCTATTTTGCGTTCTATATAATTAGCAACTGCATGCTAGTGCGGTCGTTGTCGCTAGCTGGTACAATGGCAACCGAAAAAGAAGGAACATGGAGCCCTGGGCTCAAAGACGAAGCTACGCCACCAATACGACACCGGAGAAAGATCAACAAGCAACCGAAAATGCCCTCCTGAATATTTTTCAAAAGAAGAAAAAAGGTAAGCCAGCAGGTTATTCCCATATAGTATTGCCATCATTAGAGTAAAGATGAAATTCGCTTTATGTTTTTCTTATTACGAATGTTAATATGCACCTTATCGTATTGTAACTTTACATACAAATTCACATCACTGACACACGCGTTTCGTTCGTTCATTCTAACGAACGCACATAAGTGAAAAGCTTCAATACATAAATTGAATGTTGTTGCATTTAATGATCCCGGTAAGCGTTGTGCGAGAAAGAAAAAGTTACTAACCCACTAACGCTATTGTTTTTTTTTGTACATCAATATCTTGTTGAGGTGATCGCACCCAATCGTTTTGCTTTTGTCCAGTACCATCCGGAACGTTTGCCCATTCCATTTCTGTTGTTGACACGCATTGCACACACAAATGTTTCCAAATTGTATTCCTGTACAGTGCGAGCTGATTGTGATTGAATCGTGAATGCACAAATTAAGAACAGTTTTTTTGTGTTTATTTGTTTGATAATTTTCTTTTTTGTTCTGTGTTGAGTCGATTGATTTGCACCTTCGTTACGACACACGGGGCGTTACGTTATTCTCTGGTACTTCTTTTCTTTTCTCTCCTTTTCCTCTAATGCTATTTGAAAATCGAACAATACACACACGATGGGTAATCCTTTGGCCGATTGTTGCCACGCACTCGGCTACGAAATATGAAAATCGAACGAAACGATTAAAACTCCCAGCGTTGGGAGGTATTACATCTTGGGGAATCCGTCCCATACATAGCAACTCGGCCGCGAGTGGTTTGTCGAAGGAAATGGCTCCCCACAGCCCCAAACGACAACAGCAGCAACAGGTTCAGCAAGAACGGTACTATCGATTGCATCCCTCCTCATCACCGCTCACGGGGCAACTAGCGAAACCACCTACCATTACTTCGACCGGGTCGTCCCTCCCATCCCAACCCCTACTGCAAGCACCATTCACGAAACAACCACCACCCATTCGTCATTGTTTCCATCTAGGGCACCATCCGGCGTCGGGTGAATCGATCGGCACGTACGATGGACCGGAAATTACTGCTACGGATATGATCAAAGCGATGGCGACCTACATCTGGCCAAAGGACGATGCGATGGTCCGGAAGCGGTAAGCAAGAGACAAGGCAGCGAGTAGTGTGAGATCCGGAAACTTACTAATCTTCACATTTTAAGGGTCCTCATCTCCTTAAGCTTGCTCGGTGGAGCAAAGGTGTTGAATGTGTGTGTTCCGTTCCTGTTTAAAATGGGCGTTGATAATCTGAACCTGCTGAGCATGGACACGGTTCCGCAGGCTGCTTCAGCATTAACGATCTCCGTGCTGCTAGGATGTAAGGTCACAATGTGAGGTTTTTGTACTTCTCGCTCTAATAATGCGTTTCCTCTGTTCTATGGGGGTCTCCCACAGATGGTATTGCACGTGCCGGTGCAGCAGGTTTCAACGAGCTTCGGAATGCGGTGTTTGCACGCGTAGCCCAGCATTCGATACGCAAAATTGCCACCAATGTGTTTCTGCATCTGCACAATCTCGATCTACAGTTTCATCTAAGCAAACAAACTGGAGCGCTTTCTAAGGTATGGACATACACAGGGGAATGCAATTATGAAGATTTTCATAACCCGGATGAATGACTCGTTATCTCTATTATGATAAATCATCTATAGCACTTCAACCCTTATCTATTCCGCTTTTTCAGACGATTGATCGCGGTTCGCGTGGCATCAACTTTGTCCTCACAGCGATGGTGTTCAATGTAGTCCCGACCATGTTTGAGCTGGCGCTCGTATCAAGCATACTCGGCATCAAATGTGGCATGGCTTATGCGGCCCTGTCGATGGGTTGCGTTGGTGTGTACAGCGCGTACACACTCGCCGTCACCCAGTGGCGTACAAAGTTCCGCATCTACATGAACCAGGCAGAAAACGAAGCAGGCAATAAGGCGGTCGATTCACTGATCAACTACGAAACGGTGAAATACTTCAACAACGAACAGTACGAAGCGAATCGGTACGATCAGGTGTTGAAGAAATACGAAGAGGCTAGCTTGAAAACCAGCACCAGTTTGGCGTTGCTCAACTTTGGCCAGAATGCTATCTTTAGCGTGGCTCTCAGCACGATTATGGTAATGGCTGCGAATGAAATCGCACAGGGCCGTATGACGGTCGGCGATCTGGTGATGGTGAATGGGCTGTTGTTCCAGCTGTCGATTCCGCTCGGATTTCTTGGCAGTGTCTATCGGGAGGTGCGTCAGGCACTGCTCGACATGCGCACCATGTTTACGCTGATGGGAGTCCAGAGTGCGATCCAGAGTCGCGTTAATGCACCTCCGCTCGATGTGCGACGCGAAACGGCATCGATCGAGTTCCGCAACGTTGGTTTCCGGTATGCGCAGAGTAACGACATATTCAAGGATCTTTCGTTTACCATCCCGGCCGGTAAGAAGATAGCCATTGTCGGTGGATCCGGATCAGGAAAGTCGTCGATGGTGCGTTTGCTGTATCGCTTCTTCGAGCCCGGTACCGGTGAGATACTGATTAATGGACAAAACATCCGTGATGTGGATCTGCAGAGTTTACGACGGGCGATTGCCGTTGTGCCGCAAGATTCGGTACTGTTTCATGATACCATCCGGCATAACATCAACTACGGGGATTTGTCGAAAACGCAGGAAGACCTAGAGAATGCTGCCCGAATGGCGGATTTACACGACTCCATACAGCAATGGCCAAAGCAATACGATACACAGGTCGGGGAACGAGGCCTTAAACTATCCGGTGGAGAAAAGCAGCGTGTAGCGATAGCGCGAGCAATCCTGAAGAATTCCCCCATCCTTATATTCGACGAAGCTACGAGCAGTTTGGATTCCATCACCGAACACGTAAGTAGGAAACGCAGAATAGCAATTTAAGCACAGAAGTATCAACGGCATTTTTCTTGTCCGCGTAGCACATCCTCCAAGCATTGGCACGGGCAACGGATAATCGTACCAGCATCTGCATTGCACACCGTCTGTCAACCGTGATGGATGCGGATGAAATCTTAGTCTTGGAAAATGGGCGCGTTGGCCAGCGTGGCACACACGATCAACTGCTAAGAAGCGGAGGTCTTTATACAAAGCTGTGGGACACACAGAATCGATTGTACAATATTGGTAACAAGAAGCCGAACGAAGGTGAGAAAAAGTAACGAGTGGACCACTGGAAAAAGGTGCAAGATGTAACGGGAAGCGTTGTTGACTATTTTTAACCACTACCACTGATGTTCACTTAGCCGCGGGATTCCACTAGTAGAACAGATTATGTTGGTTGAAACGAATTCATATATTAGGAAGATTGTTATGTGCAGTGTACAGTGAAAATGAACAAATAAACAATAATATGTAAAAACTGTACTATTTCTACCAACGTGTACTAATAATTGCAAACCACTAGTAGAAAAAGCGATCATTTCGTATGAAAAGTTCCATTCAAATTTCAAACCCGAAACTCACAGCACCAACTGACAGCATTTCAAAACCGGTGCACCCGCGCAGGCTGTCTCTTTGTTTGACAGCTGTCAAATCGGCCAAAACAGATCGATTTCGGAGAAAGTTTGCAAACATCGACCACGACGCGGTGCGAACGAAAAATTTGGTGAAAATCTCTACTCAAACCGCACATTCCCGCACGAAATGGCCGATGTGCTTGATATTTACAACCACGAGGAGTTCGAGGTGGACGAAGATGGCGACCAGGGCATTGCACGGCTGAAGGAGAAGGCCCGCAAGCGGAAAGGACGCGGTTTCGGCAACGAAAGCATTCCCCGCGAAACGATTGATTACGAGCGTATGCAAGACGACGAAGAGGAAGCGGAACCGGGCCCACAGCGATCGGTCGAAGGGTGGATACTGTTCGTGACATCCATACACGAGGAAGCGCAGGAGGACGACATACAGGAGAAGTTCTGCGAGTTCGGTGACATCAAGAACATTCACCTGAATCTAGACCGTAGAACCGGCTTCCTCAAGGGTTACGCATTGGTCGAGTATGAAACGTACAAGCAGGCACTAGCGGCAAAAGAAGCACTGCACGGTTCCGAGGTGCTTGGACAGACGATTTCCGTCGACTGGTGTTTCGTCAAAGGGCCAAAGAAGCTGAAGAAATCCTCCGACAGACGTCGGCGATAGGAACATCTGAAGGACCGGGCGAGGGAATCCTACTTCTATCGCTTAAGTAGGTAACATGCATTACACAAACACAAAGAAAGCTCATAAAGCACGAATCCGTTCGTCGGTTACGTTGTACAACCCCAAAAAACAGAGAAGAGATCGTATAAACTTGGAATAAAATAAATTAATGAACTATATTCTAACATACCTGGTGTATGAGCATGGTTTTTCGGTTGTTTTATTTTGTGCGGATGTTCACACTAGAACAAAAAGGAGGTAAACCCGATACGTTTGATTTTGTTCGTTTGTTTCGGACTAGAACCAGTTGCGCCTGGTAGTAGCGAACCGCTCGGTGGAGGCATCCGTCTCGGTGGTTTTCCAATGCTCATGGCATCCTTCATCAGGAGATCAAATTCCCGATAGTTGGTCGCTTTCGTACCGGTAGCTGTAGAAGCCGACACAGCTCGACCGACGTAACTGCAATTGTAGAGTAAAACATTAAAATAATGTCATCCAATCATGGGACATTCATTCTGGCCACTTTTGATGTTTTTGCATTTCTTTACTTTATTTTAGCCCATATCACTTCCCCTTTCCGGCCTATTTGGCGTCGTAAAAGGGTCATATTTTTATATCATTCCGTAGGTTAGACATGGTTCAGTTAAATCTGTGCCGAGAACTCAGTGCTAGGTGTAGTAGTGCTTAAAAAGTGCATCCAAAATATATCCCTTACATTGCAACATTACATCATAGCCCATCCCTTTTGAGGCTACGGCAACAAAGCGTGCGCCTTTGTTATTCCACACCGAATTTGGATTGGGTCCGTCCTTGTCCCTGTTCCCTCTAACAACAAGTGTATTTACAACCACATAAAGCACTTTGTGCGTGTGTGTGAATATTCTATGCGTAAGAGCGTATTCTTTTTTAAATAACTGCGCTTATCCAATCGGTTGGACAACAATAGGGGGACTTGTGTTGTTGTTTGCCCATTTTGTTAGACTGTTAACACGCGCCGTACGAAGACCGGCGAAACAGGTTAGTATAGCAAGAGGAGAAGGAAGTATGACTAAAATATAGTACTGCTACGACTACAACGGTCTGTAAGAAGTATCGGCTCTAAGATTGGCTTAACGTTTTACTTTTGTATGTACTTTCTATCATTTCAGTATCGGTTTGCACATTGATAAACCAGTCGGTCAACCAGCTTGTGTCCCACAAATTAGTGTTAGTAGTTGCACGCTGCAGCTTAACGGTTAGAGGTTGTCGAGCATTTTCCCCCATTTAAAATGAAAGCACCAATCGATTTCATCATGATACAATTTTGCTTCTTCTCTTCTGCAGCGTATTCCGCATGGGAATAATTTATCTGTTCACTTATTTTATAGTATAGTATTGCAAAGAGAGAACGAGAAAGGAACGTCCTTCTACGAAGATACTACTCCCTCTGGTAACGTACTGTAACGCGTCTGCCATCACACACACACACATGGTTGCTGCTGCAAACGTTATATCTTTAAGCACGTGGTTAGCTGTTAGTTGCCCTTATAACTACTACCGGCATGGTTAAGGTAATGTTCGCTTTTTTTATGTAATACAAACAATAACAAAAATGAAACTAAAACTAGCATTAAATGACAAAAAGAAAATAAAACAAAACAAAAATTTTACTCGATCTGTGCAATTTATTGAGCGCAACAGACTTATTTTTTGTGTGTCAATTCACTGAATCCTTCAACAAATCTACGCGTCGATCACTCGTTCCTACACATCAACAACAAGAATTAAATACCACTAGTGAGCCGCATTTACTAAGCTCATTATTAAATTCATTCATTGTTACAGTGAAAGGAGAGAAGGAAAAAGAAACACGTATGAATGTATATAAATAAATATGCCTGGTGTCCGGTGCATCGTTGCTTACTTGCCTGTAAGCAAGCGGACATACCAACTGCCGCAGAAGGCAGAATTCTCTATTCTTGTTGGTTCCTTTCTACTAATTAATTAAAATAAATGTATGTATATGTTACTCATATGGGGGATTGTGGTTGTTTTCATGTATGTTTGCACGTCTACTATTATTTTTTTTCGGTTTTGTTTTCTTCTTAACAAAAGAAAACCCCTTTACAATAACTATTGTTGGTGTAAGAAAACCAAAAAATTGTGACGCGAACACTCAATATACCCGCACTGCTGCAGCTGCTGCTGATACTACAGAACAAGCTATATACCTTTGCGTGGTTGTTTGTGTATTCTCCCACCGATCGACACAACTGTGTTTGATTTTATTCACTTTATAACGTGCGTAAGGTTAAATGTATTGTTTTTTCATTCCCTTGCTTTCGCACCTAGCGCATTAAATAGAACCTACTAAAAACTAGCGAAAACTTCATAAATAACCGGGCACAGGCAATAGGGAGCCCCGGCGGCACTCGCCCTACACTTGCCGTGTCCCTTCGTAGGGTGTTGAAGGATATCCTGCTTCACTTCGTAATATCGTCGAATATAGTCCGGCGGTTGACAGAACCGTGTTCGTGCCCGTTCGGTCCCTGTGTCGTTTAGTGTGTTTGTATTTAGCCGTGTTGCACACTCTGCTGCTGCCGTCATCGTGTTATCGTGGAGAACAAGGGGTAGGAAACATTGTTGAAAGAAAAGAAAGACACGCTCCTCGTCTGCACCGTTGCTTTTAGTCGGTTGTCTGCGTAGACTGCGTAGACGTGCGCGTGGTTGGTCGCTCCAGCAGTTACCAAACCGACACACAACCGTCGCGTGCTCTCGCTTTTTGCAGTACGAATCAACGCATTTACAAGGCCATTGCGTCGTCCAGAAGATTTTTCAATTCCTTCAAGTGTTGGGCCTTCGAGCCCGTGGCGGTAGATGCACCACATGGACGTCCAACATAGCTGTAGGTATTGGGAGGGTAATATATGTCGTGGTATTGCAATCGATGACAGAGAAGTGGGGAGAAGTGAAACAAATAAAAAGAAAATAAATTACTCTTTGGTCGTTGGATATGCAAACGAATTGGTAGAAAATGGGGATATTTCTAGAGCAAATTTAGCAACAATGCATCGTTCAATCAAATGGTTGTTAATTCGATACAAAAAAAAAAACACAAAATATATGTATATCAAGATGGAAAAATGAACAAGGGGTTACGATTGTAATGGTAAACGCTGTAACATGGGGTGGGATGAATAAACAACATTGAATCTGAAACGACGACAACGAAACGAGTGCTACAGTGTATGTTGCGTGTAATACAGAAATGGGTCTACTAACTACATGACAACAGCTATCGCAAAACGGTTAAGCATAACCTGTTAAAAGACCCAAGCCATACAGAAAGTAACCAGACAGGCAGGGGAAATCGCCACACACACAACTTGAAGCGGATTATTTTACAGATGCATAAGCATTTAATAGTTAACTAAGAATTCAACAGAATGCTAAGAAAACTACTGCTATTGTCAACTGTGGTTATCTACATTCACATCTCCAAACTATCACAAACTAAGGGGAAACACTCAAATAATCTAAAAATAGTATACATAACTTGTTAGTGATTGAAAAGCAAATCTAAATCATGACATGCATGCAAACATAAATATTAACAAAATAAAAAATGTATTTAAATAATAAAAAAAAAACAAAAAAAAGTATTTCCTATCAGAAAAATGTAAAAAGAATATAAAATAAACAAAAAACATGTGCTCGTGTTTAATTTAAACGATTGCACACAATACAACTTATAAAAGTGCCAATTAATCTTTAGTGCAATGAAAACTAAAGATAAAAATAAACAAAAGAAGAATAAAAATAGACGAGGCCAATCGATACAACGTAAAAATAAAATAATACACAATAGCAAACAATGCGCAGCGATGATAACAAATACACGAAAAAAGCCATTTGTAACCAATCTTAAATTCGTTGAAGGTAAAATGATTGTATCTATGAAGCAAAACAAAAATGCAACGAATGATTTAAAAAACAAAACAGCTAACGGAAGCAAAATGGCGAAGAATGTTTGCTGCATTACACACATTCATCTACTGCGCAAAGTTGACACGTTAAAATAGCGATAAGCAATAGCACTAGCAGGTAGCCGCTGCGGCCACATTATAATATGTTTACTACTACGGGTAGTAAGTAGCTAGAGTAAGTAGAGGAATTGGGTCGGTGTGTATGGTTTTTTTTTGGTTTTGTTTGTTTTTTGTTTGAGGCCCCTCACCTAAGTGGTCGCGATGAGATTCGCACTTTGCGACCCTTGCTGGCCGCGGAACCGCTCGTCGGCGAGTTAAATGTACCCTGCGGGATATTGAATCCTTGGCCGGTTTTCTGCTGCACAAGCTTTTCTTCTTGCACGCTGTCAATACGGGCATGAGGAGTAGGGTTGTGGTTATGAATATTGGCACTTTCGCTACGGTTATCGTTAGTGGAGGTGGATGATGGGGGGAATGTAGATGAAGAGGATTGTATTTGCTGTTGGGCTTGGACCGGGCCCCCGGTGATGGTAGAACTAGCGGCACTAGCATTGGTGGCGGACGCTTTCGGGCTGCCAAACCCAAACAAACGGCTTAGCCAAGAGCTTTGGGGTTTGGGTGAGTTGGCGGAGAGCGGGACAGTTGGCGCCGAATGCACTGATGCCGCGGAGTCCGGTCGGGTCTCGCTGCCACCGGTCGACAGCCGTTTCTTTGGTACGTATGCTTCAAACACATCTTTGTAACCCTCATTTGCTCCTTCGTCGCCCTCGACGCTGCAAAATGAAGAACGAGAGGGAGGGCCTCGTGTTGGTCGATTGCTTTGGCATTTGTGTCCGAATTGAACTTTTGTTTGAAAATCGTGAAGCTTTTTTATTTCGTGTTATGGGTGAAACGGGGATTAAGATACGTTTGCCTTCGCTTACGCTAATTTAGGTGAACGTAGCATGAAAGCGAATGCAACTACACCACTTTTTGTTTGTTTCGGTTGCGTGGAGAAAATAAAAAATATTCCAATCGGATAATGCAACTTATCAGCAAAACTAGAGGAGCAATACTAATTCAGTACGTTATTACAATCAAACGAATGTGTTAATAAAATAACACAAAAGTACGAAGTAATCACTGCTATTCAAACCAAACATTAATCAAACATAATCAAAATCAACAAATTAGAAAAGGGTTCAACACAAGGGAACTCATAACGTGTATCATTAGCAAAGAGAGGAATAGAGATATTATCAATTGATTGGAATGGATAACAAGATTTGGAAAAACACATAAAAATAACTATATGGGGTTCTCTAAAATCGAGCGAAATGATAACGGAAGGTAAACAGCAGTGAGGGAGTGTTGGAGTAAATTTGTAGTAGTACATTAACTTAATTCATGGCGGTTTCTTATAGATGGCGCTAGTAGTCATTATGAAAAAGGGATCCTACTGAAAAATATTTGGTGCGATGCGGGAATTGTCCCGTTAATAGAACAAGATAGATAGAAAGAACCTGAGATCTGACATACGTCAGATATCCAGGATACTAAGACACTTTACTGTTCTCATTAATATTTCTTCATTCCTGCTCTAAACCTTCCTACTAATGTATTCAAGAATAAAGCCATGAATTAAGTTAAGTTCCTAAAGGAATCTGCATCTGAGGATCAATATAAGCCTCTTCGGCATTTCTTCGTGTTCTCAAGTAAAAGGAGTTTGTGCAGCTTCAAACCCATCACCGAACTAAAATTTTAGAAATCTATTTTTACAGATGGCCAAATTCCCTGTGTATCCGTATATCAGTGCATCCGTCACTCAGTTGGCATCCCACCACAACCACAAACTATCGGATTGCGGTGAAATGTCTTTTAGCATTGATCTCTTTACAGCCAATCATGTACTACATACGGTACCGTCTACTAATGCGTAACTCTACTAGCATACGATTAAAGAACAGATAGATAGAGCGAAGAACAGACAATAGGGGTACGTAGTGATAGTGAAGGAAAATAGAGAGCATCGCAAAAAAGAGAAAGAGAGAGAGCAATACGGTGGAGTGCAGTGATAGATTTAGGGTGCGCTTTATCTAAAGAAGTAAAGAATTTGTTTTTGTTTATTGGTGAGTATGGAAGAGATAAAAATAGGGTGCAGAGCAGGAAGAAACGGAAAGGCCTTTTACCTATTCAAGTAGGAAGGTTTGTTTTGTACGTGTTGTCTAAAACATTCAAATAGTGGATGAGTGTGGAACGTAGACAAATATGATATGAAGGGAGGATATAGGAATGGAGGTGATGGTTTAGTGTACGCATGTCTGTATGTAGTGTAAGTGTTTGTTTATACCAATTAATCAAGAAAGATACTGCAACCAAACCCTTAGATAGGAGGAGACTATATCGCATCAAAAGATAACAGGCAGCTCACAGAGCAGAGCGAACATTGGAGATACCCCTACATCCGACCAATCCGAACCAAAGGAATGTTTTTTTGTTTAGTGTGCGTGTCTTCGTGTCTACCGTATATGTTTTTGATTGTTTGTGTATTATTTTTGGAAGGAATGAACGGATGGATGGACAACAAACACAAAAAAGAAACGTAACCGTATGGGATCGTATCCAGCGAAGTGAATGCTCACCTGAAGTCACGAGTCGAGTTGATCGCGGTGTCAAAGCGTGGCTGCACATACGTCCAGCAGCCTTGGTTCTTGTGTTCTTCCTGGGCCCACACCAGCTCCGCGTTCGGATATTTGGCGCATTCGGCCTTCACCAGATCGTACGGGAAGGGCGAAATCTGGAGACAGGAAGATTTAGTTAGAAATATTCCCTCCACTCCTTAGCCAACTTCTCACTAACCTGTTCAATGCGGCTGATCGCAATATCGTTATCCAACTTGCGGTCACGACGGGCCTTCAACAAGTCGTAATACACACGACCGGTGCAGAAGATGACACGCTTAACCTTGTTCGGGTTTTCCGCGGTCAATGCATCTGGAATCAATCTGGAAACCCAAAACCCATTAGTGGCCAACTCCTTCCCGAGCATATGTTTCTATAGCTTACCGCTGGAATTGGGTTCCGTCCGTCATCTCGCTGAAGTTGCTCCTGCACTCCGGATGACGCAGCAGCGACTTGGGCGTCAACACAATCAACGGTTTGCGGAACGGTAGCGCAATCTGACGGCGGAGCAGATGGAAGTAGTTGCCCGGGGTCGAACAGTTCGCTACAATCCAGTTAATATCGTGCAGCTGCCGGATGGCAAACTCCTCCGACTCCGGCGGGAAGTAGTCCGGATCGTCCGAGCACATCTGGAGGAATCGCTCGACACGGGCCGACGAGTGTTCCGGTCCCATACCTTCCATGCCGTGCGGGAGCAACATCACCAAACCGCTCTGTCGCACCCACTTGGCCTGACCCGACGACACAAACTGATCAATAATGCACTGTGCGGTGTTGTTGAAGTCACCAAACTGCGCCTCCCAGCAAACGAGCGCGTTCGGGTTGGTCATCGAATAGCCCAGCTCGAATCCGAGCACACCGAACTCCGACAGCGAGCTGTTGCACACCGTGTACGGAGCCTGATCCGGGTAGAGATGGCACAGCGGCCTATACGTTGCCTTATCAACCGTCTGATGGTGCAGCACATGATGACGATGGGAGAAGGTACCACGCTCCACGTCCTGTCCCGACAGCCGGACGTGAATGCCTTCCTTTAGCAGGGAACCAAACGCCATTGCCTCAGCCAATGCCCAATCGATGGTTTTGTTCTCCAACATTTCCTTGCGAGCGGCCAGCACACGCAGCAGACCCTTGTGAATGACGAATTCGGCCGCGTTCGGTGGCGGTGACGAGAACCGGTTACCGATGTGCACCAGCGTCTCCTCAATCACACCGGTCGGTGCAACCTTCAGCGGGTCCTTACCCTCGAAGAAACCGGACCACGGCGAATCGATCCAATCCTTGTACTTGATGTGCGTTTCCGTCTTTGCCTGCTCGAACGCTTCCTCGCAGATCTTCTCGTACTTGTCCTTCACGCTCTTGACCTCCTCGGCCGTCACAACACCCTCGGTGATGAGCTGGTTGGCGTAGATATCAAGCGCGGGCTTAGTACCGCGGATCTTCTTGTACATCAGCGGTTGCGTGAACATGGGCTCATCGATTTCGTTGTGTCCGTTGCGTCGGTAGCTCACGATATCGATGATGACGTCCTTGTGGAAGGTGGCACGCCACTCGGCAGCTACCTTGCACACATGCATCACCGCTTCCGGATCGTCACCGTTCACGTGGAAGATGGGCGCATTGACGACACGTGCCACATCCGTACAGTAGGGCGATGAGCGCGAGTGACGCGGATCAGTCGTGAAACCGATCTGATTGTTCACCACGATGTGAATCGTACCGTGCGTGGTGTAGTCGGGCAGATCGGACAAATGCATCGTCTCAAACACCACACCCTGTCCGCAGAAGGCCGCATCACCGTGCAGCAGGATCGACATCACCTTCTTACCCTCGCCATCACCTCGGTAGAACTGCTCGGCACGCGTCTTACCCTGGACAACCGGATCAACAGCCTCCAGATGAGACGGATTGGCGACGACTGCCAACCGAATGTTCTTGTTCGTCACACGGTTCAAACGCTCAATGTACGTACCCAGATGGTATTTTACATCACCGGATCCCTAGTGGGAAATAAAAAAAAAGAACCATTGAATAATTCGCCATAAAGTCCCAATATTTTTGCCCCAAATCTCTTTACATACATCATCAGCCGCTTCCAAACCGGCAAACTGCGTGAAGATCTGGTGCAGTGGCTTACGGCACACGTTAGCCAACACGTTCAAACGGCCACGATGCGGCATACCCATAATGATCGACTCAACACCTAGACGTGTCGACACATCGATCACCTCCTTCATTGCGGGGATCATAATTTCGCAACCCTCCAGCCCGAAACGCTTCTCCGAGGAGAACTTCTTCGCCAGGAACGCTTCGAATCCGGTCGCACGCGTTAGACGGGCCAGAATCAGACGCTTCTCCTCGTTCGTGTAGGTCATGATGTTGGGCGTTTCGAAGCGCTCGCGGATCCAGTTGCACTGTTCCAGCGAGTTGATGAACATGAACTCTACGCCGATTTTGTTGCAGTACGCCTTCTCCAGCCGGCCGAGAATATCACGCAGGGGCAGAAACTTTTCCTTGCCGCCGATGAACGTCGTGCTCGGGAGCTTGAACACCCGCTCCATGTCGGCTTCCTCTGTTAGGCGAACGCACCAAGAATTGGACGGGAGTTGTGGAGAAGAAAAACTTAAACATGTTAGCAATTTGGGATTCCCCACTCTACAATTATCAGATCACACAAATACACCACACACCAAAAGCAAACCGAACAACGCAACTCTATTCTTTTTGAATGTGGACGTTTGCATCAAATGGAAAGCATCAAACATAACCCTGCTTCACTGCGTTGATCGGTATGCTTGAGCGAATGTTTCTCTGTTTTTACATTTACGTCTGTTTCTATGCTACTGTCTTGATGAGGGTAATTAAAATATTGCAAGAACTTCTTTGTATCATCTTCAAATGTACTTTAAATGCTTTTAGTTCCATTGCAACACTTTAACTTGTATTCATCACAGAGAGTTCATTTAATACTATGCAAAAAGGAGCTTTAAAAAAATAAGATTGAAATTCGGATAATTTTTTTTCGTGTTTTGTTGGATGAGAGCCGATCATTATCTACGAAAGGAGAGAAAAATAACGCTGGCAAAAGATGCAAAAAAAAAAGGGAAAACTTTACCATGGGAAGTTATGTTTCGCTTGTTTTGTGTATGTACGGTTTTAGAACTCATTTAGACAGGGCATTAATAGTCCTGAAAAGTGTGCCAAATGGTTACCAATGTAATTTGTGTGAACAAGCAACGAAAACATCTTGCAAATCTGCATTCTTACATTCCCAAGCGGTGCAAAAACGGAAAGGCAAATAGAGAGAAAGAGAGGAGAGAAAATGGAAGAAAAAATATCATGGAAATGAGAACAATTCAAATGCGTATTGCGTGTCAGTTGCTACATACTCGGCCAAAACACACGGGATTGCCTTCTTTGTGCAGTGGCCAGAAAGTGCCCGATGGAAGCTTATTGTGTTAGTATGCTGTCTGGTTAAAAAGGTTGTGATAAAAGCAATGTAAATTTACAGAAAGAAAAGCGAGTGCTTTGAAGTAGCGCGCTACAGCTTGGTAAGCCGTTTATAGCTAAGGAAAGAAGGAAAAGAAAGCATACACAAATAGAAACAAACAAAAAATATGCACCTCAAACAAACAACTGAAGTAAAAGTATACAAAAAAGGGAAAGAAAGAAAAAGGATTCTATTATGTACAAAGTATGCGAAAGCGTTGGCAAGAAGAAAAAAAACGATTTAATCTTCAAGTAGATAGTGCGCGTGCATCTATCCGCGTTTTGTGGTGTTCTTCCTTACTCATCCCCAACAGCCGTAGACGATCTTCATTGCTTACACACTCCAAGATCCGTTGGTGTACTAATATGATCGGGGGAATGGATAGTGCACAAAAACAAACAATGCTCAAACGGAACGGAAAAGTCGAATGAACGTGTGTGAGGAAAACAAAATGCATTCAAAGAAGAAAAGGAAACAGAATCAGAAATCAAACATAATCGAGAGAAAGTTTCATCAAGTTCACGTCACAAAAAGAGCGGCTTTTTACTAGAGCTGGAGACATCGGCAACAAGCTTGTGAGATGTGGGTTCTATTCAAGCCGATCAATACAGGATCATACTCGAAAAGGAAGCATGAATCATGTAGAAACGGTACGCTTGAGATGGGAATAAACTTCAATGATAAAGAGACAGAAAGAAAGAGAGCATGTTTTTGCATACAACCATGATGCGAAAAATTATTCTCAATGAAATGTTTGCCCTGACCATAACACGTTGCGCTTGTAAGATGATACAACTGGAGCAAAAGGTGCAAATAATGAAATTAAGACAACTAACAACACAAAACGCGAGAAATGTGTAGTGAGACAGATGTGGGATGAATTTACGACCCTACACGCGTGAGTAGCGGGACAGTAGGGTGGTGGTGGTGGCATCTTGGTGGCTTACGGCTCTACACATTTACATAACGTCTCCTTGACGTCTTCGCGATCGATACTCACCGAAACGGTAGGACGAGTACAGCAACTCTGGTGGAGTTTTATCGTCCAGGTCTGCACTATTGATGCCGAGCGGGTCAAGCCGGGCCACATTATGCCCTCTGATCTATACATCGTTACACAAAGGACACGCATACACACACACGCACGCACACGCATGGACACGTACATACAAACAAACGATGTGAATGTGGCCACGAACAACCCAATTTTGTGTGTGGTGTAGAGGGTTCCGTGGGTAGGTGAGAATTGCAATTGTTGATCGCCATAATTACACACACGTAGCGGTGGTGGTGGTGGTGGTGCACAGAAAATAGAATAATTTTTGAAGTTTTGGTTAGGTTACGAAAATCGTAGCGGAGCGCAAAGGTTGTTAAGTTTGCAGAGTTGTATTTTACAAAACAAAAACCCACGCGCACGGATGGTAGAGAATGGAGTTGGGTCGTAAAAAATATGTAGCGTTTTACATATAAAAAGTTTCCGGGACGATTTTGTACACAGAAGTACAGCAAAGTGTGGCACACATTTTTTTAAATAGAAAGAGAGAGAAAGGATGGAATGAAGAAAAAGAAGGCAAAAATCAGTCATATTGGAATGTGCTAAAAAGAGATATTACTAATTAAGATCAAGTTTCGTTTTCGAGAAGATACAGTAGATCGCTGGAGAGACACGACTGCGTGACTATTGTGTCGACACCAATCGACAACGTATGGAAGGTTTTCAACAAAGGAAAAGGGGGATGGTTGGGGAAATGTTTTACAACGGAAGGAAATACAGAACCAAAGTGTTTGCAACGATAAAGCGGCAACAGTACACGGATATTTAGCATCAAAACAAAGCGCAACATTTCACACACGCACACAGCAAGGACAAATAAAACGAAGTACATCACAAATGAACATAAAATAACGCGCACAATGTATTATTTAGCTCGGACACAGTGGCTAAAAAGCTTGGTGTTGTTCAATATTAGCAAAATAATTTAAAAAATGATTCGGCGTGTCCTGGAGCAAATAATACCATTGTGAAGTAATGTTATGAATAACCCACCAAAATTATACAGGAAAAAAAATGCCACTCGAACAATTATTAGCAGGTTAGGGGTTGATGCCCATTGCGTTTTCGGTTGGGTAGATTATTTTCATTACTTTTCTCGTAACCAAATTACGGCTAGGTTATTTCTTTTTACCTATGAACACTATACAGCGAAAGTTCTCACGAATATCCTAAGTCTAATCCAATTAAAAAGGTATTAGAAAATTCCCATTAGTGCAACCGTTTTGCCTCTCTGCATCATCCGAATCTCAATCAAAAAGCCATTGTCTGGTTAATTAATTTCTCCTTATCTAGAGCTTAAACACTAGATGCAAGGTCGATTATTAGAGGCGAAGCTAATTATTATAGTAAGTATTAGCAGTAGGTAATAAAAGAATAGGTAAAAAAGTAAGTAAAGGCGTTTCAATTTACCGAAGTTCATATAACTGCGGGTAACTTTTTCATTCGCACGCAGATTCGCTCTCTCCGGGTTGATTTCGGCATTCAGAATGCCCAGCGGATCAATGTCCGCAACCAGGTGCCCACGGGACTGCAGGGTAAGTAGTTTCGGTGAAGGATTGGTGATTAAATATAGAATATGTTAAATGCACTTATGGGATGTGTTTTTTTTTCTTTGCTTCGGTGGTGATTTGTTTTCCAAGTATGGGCAAGACAGTTGTAATGGTTTTGTTTCCTATATTGCAACAAGCATGACCGGGGGAGAATGTAACCCGTTTGGTGTTACACCAAATCTACTGGCAGATGATGTTGGTTAAAATTCCCAACTAAATGTGTCTTTTGTTCCGATTATTAGGTGCGACACGAGGCCACCTCTATGTGTGTTAACTGATGTGTGTGTTGTTATATTATTGTGGATCAAACTAATTTATAATTGTGTGACAATAATGTGTTTATATTACGCCATATGGAATCATTCAATCGAGTTAAATAAGTACACTATTCTTCCTGAGCTTCAAAATCTCATTTAACGTTCACAGAACAATTGACGTGAACAATCATGCAAAACAATTGAACTGAATCACAATAACGTAGACCGCATAATTCGTTCGAGCAGATAAAACAAAAACTCAAGATTAAATTAGATTAACTAAAATGTTTAGAGCAGCTATGTATACAGAAAATAAAACGAACGAAAACGTAACCCTCCGATAATGGCAAAATAAACTAAATTAATAAAAGTAACTATATTACGTAATCATCTCTTGTTATTTCATACAACTTGTTGTCCAATAAATAGAAAACAATTATTTGGGAACAGAGGATAACAAAGGGGAATAGCTATCCTAAGCCATCGGAAAGGGATAAACAAAGGTACTACGTTTAATAACAGCTTAACTGGCCGCAAGAATAAAAAAAAGGAATGAATTAAACGAGAAACGGGTGGATGGGTCTAGGGAGAACACATGACACACGAGAGTGAGAGAGAGAGAAGACAGGCGGCGAAAGTCGGACGATATCTTTTGACGGACGAAGGCTGGGAATCGATTGAAGTTATGGTTGGTTACCTGATAGCTACGAATGATAGCTTGCACGGCAAGATGATCATCGATCAGCTTATCGTCGATACGTCCACCGACGGCGACACCACCGCCTGCCACGGCCGGCAGCGAGCTACCGAGGTACTGTGCGGCAGGGACATGATTCTTCGGCACCGGCGCTAAGCTCGGTGGTGCTGCGTAGGAATTGTTGCGGAAATATGCATCCCAGGACTAAAATGGAGGAAGCAAACATATCATCAGACTCAAAAGCGAAGACACAACACGCAATGCAGTCGTACCGCATGCACGGAAGCCGGATCCCGCAGCCAGGCATTGTACATATCGTCGATGTAGTTTGACGAGGAACCATTCAGGAATGGTTCAGCTGCGGCGGAGTTGTACAGCTTCACGGACGAAGCCGCAACCAGTTCCGTGGTCAGCTGGAAGTGAACAAAACAGCAGTTGATCAGTTGACGGCGACACCCGGAACAGTAATAGTACTACCTTCGATGCTGGTTTCTTCAGGAGAAACGCTCCGAAATTCTGCTGACCCATCGGGTTCACCATGTGGAGAGCTGTTCTTGCGCGATGCATTTTGACGGTGGTTTTGTCTAACCTCTAGGTCGAGATGGTAGCAGCAGAGGCACACTAGTCCAAATGTTTATTCCGACGGAAGATTCCGTGTGACCCGTACCGAAGAAACGGTGCGCCGGTGGACGACGATTTGGATCAGATTCTGTGGAAGGAGTGCGAAAGTGGGGGAAGAGGAACAATTTGAATTTACTTTTTTTAATACTGAAAAGCTAAACCACTTTAAGGAGAAAATAACAAATGGTGGAATTGTTGCACAATAAAATTTTAAGGACTACTAGGACGAAGGAAATTTTAACCACTTGCAAGTACTGTGCATGCTCCTCGTTTTGATGTAGTACGCGTGTGTGTGCAGGAAAATTAAATGCTCTTGTCAATATAGTCGTATTCAACAGCGAAATAAATGATCGTCCCGATGGCTTTGTTGATATCGGTCTCGTTATTTTTTCTACGATATAGGTTGACCAGGCGAATCTGAATTTTAAATTTCCGGTTTCCCCGGTTTTTCTCGGTTTTTTCCTAGTTTATCCAGGTTCACTTCAATTCCTCATGGACAATACAGCGTTTCGAACAATATATTGGAACTCCTGAATCACTCAGTGGAATGTTGCGAAAGAATAGTGGAACATTGCAAACGCGTTGTGGAACTATGAAATCATATAGTGGAAAATTGGATACAGACAGGGGACATTTGCAAATCAGCTCTGGAGCTGGCAAAAATCCACCATGACTGATACGACAGGACCGGTGCAAAAATTCCAATCTGGACCATATATGAACTAGATTTTCCCGGGAAAATACAACTCAAGGAAGCCAGCAATGATAGATCTAGTCGCTTCTTGAGGTTCTAGTGCCTCAAAGCAAAATAAAAAGAATATTATACACCAAAACACCTTATTTGTATATTTTAAAATACACTAAAAGAGCTTTAAAGAATACTTTAATAATGAAATGATACTTCAATACAATATTATTCATCTAAATATTATTTCTTCTTGAATAACGCACTCCTCAATCGTATTAAACCCTCGAAAAAGCACCAATTTCCACAACTACTTCTATATCGCATGCATCACACTTGATAATTGTCTAGGGCTAGGTGGAAAAAAAGAAAACAAACTTGGTCACGGTCAGCTGCTCTTATCGGGCACTTAATACAGCAGCTGCCTACATTGAAACAAGGCTGTGCACTATTGACTCACACCGGTTGATATTAAAACCCGCAGTGTAATCTTCAGCAAAACGAACATTAGATTCAATTTTCAATATAACGGGAACGACCGATATCCACTAGCAGACTGTTGGATGCTGTACAGTATTAATGTGTTTATTTTGCGAAACATTTACGACCACTGGACAACAATAAAAAACGTCTTTTGAGACGTTGGAGCGAATTTATCGTGATAATAAAACGACCCTTTGTGTTTGCCGATCGTTCTTCGTTGTTTTGCTACCAAACCTGTTCAGAATTTACAACTGAAGGCTTAATTCGCAAAGCTTCATTTACATTTTACATCTTAAAGTTGCGCACGACGCGAAAAAAATTCATAATGCGGTTACATAACAATTTGCCAATTTCGTTAAAAAAAAATCAAATTATGTTTGGTAATGCGACTGAACGACTACTACAGGTCCCTAACTCTTGCTACGGAACATTGGCTACTTTAGCACGATTTTCCTTCGCGTCACATGAACATTTCAGCGCTAGCACGGTTTTACGTTCGGTTCGGTTATAAATAAAACATTAACATAGGACTGAACAACGGTGGGTGGTGGTCAATAGCCTTCTCCCTTTGCCATCCTCCCCAACCACGGTGTGTGTGTGTGTGTAGTTGTCGCGTGACGGTAGGAAAAGAAGAGCCTCACAGTACACACTCCCAGACCCGTCGCTGTTCCTTGGTGTGCGAGACTATCGTGTGCGACCTTGACATTGAACCACGCGATTACTTGCACACCCTAAGGCCCGGCCCTCTGACTTGCTCTCTGTTTTCGACTCCGTTTATCGACTGTTGTTAAGGCAGAACCGAGCTGGCAGTGACACATTGTGGCCGTTGCTGAAATCGATATCAACCTGCTGCTCCCCTGTTATCAACCGGATGGGTTAGCCTTATACTTTATTGATAGATAATTAGCTTCTGTTTTATTTATTGAAGCAGACCAATGCGAACCAAGCGTTATATGGTTCATTGGCATTGAAAGGAAAAAGATCAAGGACGTCAAAAGCACACTGAGTGCACTTTTCGACCAAAAAAAACAACGCGTTTGGGTAAACAACGCATTTAACGACGTGCGTCAATAGCGTGAAATAGAAATGTCACGACACGGACAAGACCAGGCACTCCAAGAAGATCGCTTCTTTCCGCACGATCGGGTGTGTATAATTATCGCCGTTTCGCTAAGAATCGTTTATCCTTGAGGATTTGTCGAGGAAGATGACGTTCCTGTATTGCGCAGTTTCGAAATTACGAGAAACAATTCGATCGTAAATTCGTCTACAGCGTCAATAAACAGCAGTTTCTTTCGCAACTGTAATTGTAGATAAAACACCTCCAGGATGTTTCCTATCAATCGGACCCGATCAGCAGTTGATAATGGGGAAACCGGCATAATTTCGTCACATCTGCTGTCTGCTTCCCAACACTCACTCACACACCGACGGTGACATCATGTGCCGGTTCCACCAACACCCGATGACGCACACATGCTTTTGCAAAGGCGCGCACAGACCGGGCGCGTATGCGTCACACGCGGCGGCGCACTGCGGAGGCGCGCGCATTCGCTAATCAGCAGGAGCACGTGATTCACTCGCATCATCACATTTCGAGTTCCCTTCCGGTGCACACCCTGCTTCGGTGGAATGTTTCGGTATCAGCAAAAATAAAGAAGCGTCCCCTTCACCGGGTAACCTTTTTTGCGCAGCATAATCTAATGTGGCAAACGGTCATTAGGAATCACCTCGTGGTGGTATCGAACCGGATAGAGCTGGATATGTTTCGCGAGCTTCCCAAAACCTGTTTCGCTTCAATTGACTTCCAATGCGGGTTTTTTTGGAACTTCCCCTACCGATTGAACTGCCGGCGAACTGAGTGCGATCATTGACTCACCGGGAAGTATGCCTTTACGTGGAATTGCATTGCAAACTAACCGGTTTTTTATGTGGTTTTTCGCTTTCGGAAGAAGTCCAGAGATTTTATTCACTGCTCAAACGATCTGCAGTCGATCGTCGAATATTCGCTACAGCGTTGGCCTTGTCCCCGTAAACTTTTGGCGAAGGTGAATGGTACATGTCGGAGGGTTGGCAGGCAACCAATAAAATTGAGCGCGTATAAAAAAGGGTATCACTTTCGATTAGCAACGCGTCGGTAGTACCGTGGCACGTGAATTTCGGAAAAGGTGTTGTCCATGGCTTTTACATCACGCGTTGTTATCTGCGTACGTCGAACGACGCACATGGAACCGAGGCTAGCATTCGTGATTGATAAAGCACCTCCCATCCAATTGCATCTCTGAACTGTTCTTCCGTTTGCTATTGAAAGGAACAACAAGCAACGTTGACGTTTTGGAGGATTGTACACCGGTAGGAGATAACATGATCTTTAATTGCACATCAATAACAAACGTACAACGATTAGATAAAGGTAAAATGTGCTCCACACGACAGAGATCAATTTCCAGATCAGACATCTCGAAAGGGCCCACCATTGCAAACACCACAAGACAAGAATGCGAACGTTCTAGGGAAGAAAATTGGCCTTTGTACGGTGGGCCAAAAAACACTTTGCATAACCACTGAACCTTGCGCTAAAAACAAAACATCTGCGGTCACTAACACAGTCCACCTTCCACCCCGCCACACCATCAATCCGGGTCCTGACCACCACCGATCGTAAGGCAGGCGGCGGCAACACACAGTCGGCTTTGCTAAAAACACAATTTCTATTTTTGTAAAGTCTTCAAAGAGCACATCAACACCGGACAGTGGAACGATCCCTTTGAAGGGGGTGGATGGGCAGAGGGCGCCGGGTGGTTTTTACCGTTGGAAACGGGCAAATAATTGGCGATCGGAAAACCTTCACATTCGGGGTTATCTAAGCGTGATTAAGTTCGATCGTAGATGGTGGCGAAAGCAAAAAAAAAAACAGAGGGATAGAGAACAACAAATCAAATGAAACAACGTATTGCTCGAACGGAGGAGATAAATTCGATGCTAGGAAGATTCCTCGCTCAGCCATGGTCACATGAGCTTGAACTCTCCATATCCCGCACAATCGGCATTCAATTCCATACGGTTCTAGTTTGCAATTTATTCCATTGCTGAGTTCTTTTCCTCCGTTATGTAACACGTGAAAATTTTCCTATAAAAAAAAACTTCGCATTTGTTACGCCATTTATCTACTTCTACTCCACGCCCATTCACTTCTATGCACCACATTGGAACACAGTTATTACGCTGAGATCATTCGCGCAAAATGATCATCACTTCTTTTTGGATCAATGAACTGGACACACTGCTGGTGGCTGGGAGTAGGGTGGGGGGGTCCTTACAGATCGCTTTTTTACCACCGTGAAGGACACATAATAAACACACATACACACACACGGTCGAAACACCATCCACATACCTTTCTCGGCAAGCTCAGCACCGACGAAACGGATCTTGCTCTGTCGCGGACTTTTCGAATGTTCGCGCAACGACAGCTCGCGAGCGACTGGCACTGTGTGCACGATGATTTGGCCACGAGACAGATAGATACGGTGACCGTACGGGCAAACAATGTACTAATACAGGTCCGCGTGCCCTAACGGCGGTACAAATCACGCGAGCAGAAGAGGCGAAGGGTGAAGGGTAAGATTACGTCCACCACCAAACGCCTATGCGTGTTCAAGTCAACCACCGGGATTGGGTTGATGTAAGAAAATCCATAAAACAATAAACTGACTCTTCGCTCTTGTCGGTTTGGCGTACCTTAGGTGGTGCGCGGAAGGTTCCTACAGAGACATCGTTCTACAAGTCGCTAAATTGATGCACTAAAAGACGGTGCAGTATCTAGGAGGACGATGCATGCACACGTTGCACTTTTCTGTAGATGGTTGTATGTGTCTAGTGCTCATATATCGAATAAGAGCAACTTGGAACGTGATCAATGCGTTCGTCTGGGATATGATCGCGATCGTGGAATGTTAAAAAGCTTGGTTCAAAACATTATTCATGCTGCTGGTTTGTTTACCCAGCAGTACAGCAACATGCTTCGTTTGCATAATTTAAAACAGCTGTGCGAATCAAAAATCGGAGAACAATAACTAATCGTTCTAGAATGTGTGCCACGGTCAGACGAACCCGGTGTGTTTGAAGGACGTTTTGGTTATTCAAAGTTTAAGCACGGTTTTGCTTACAGCGTATAAAATACGACTAAACAACACACGATTGACTACGGTAATGGCCATTCTGAAAGGATGATCCGTAAACTTCATTACGCTTATCAGCTGCTGCTCGTGTGACAAAACCTTTGGACGGCCGTACCGTTGACTTCGAAACCATATGCATTCCATACTGTGGTGGATCCGAATGTGGACCAACTGCGTAGTTACGGTTTTGCCTGCGCCCGTGTATCTCTCGAACCAGATTCATCCAGAACTGGAGGTGATAATGCACGTTCGCTGCTGTGTGTCACTTTTTCCACGTCCAAATCAACCGGTCACACGACACACAACCGACGGTGCCAATTATCATCTTTTGTCGTGTGTCGTGCTGCCAATATGAAGCTTTTTTTGCCTTTCGTTATTGTGTCAGGATCAATAATCGTCCTTATAACATTAACACTTCTACGCGTTCAATCAGATGCACGCTCATTACAATGTTAAGCACCCGGAACCGGTTAAAGCCGGCAAAGAGCACCGCATAATCAGTCACCGACCGTGAACATGGCCAGCCGCAGGGTATGTGTTTTGATGAGAGCTGAAGGGCGTTCATTTAAACAATCGAACGCCCAGCAGCGTGGCCCTTCTTCCGCAACGCAACCCAGAATCGGGGCCGCTTATCAGCTGAACTCTGTCCGAAAGGAGTCAACCACCGTCCATCGTTTTTACGGAGGCTCGTCTAGGTGGGCGATAATAAAGCGTGGGACTTTTGACCTCATTAATCAACCGTCCGATTCGGTGTTCTTTGGAACCATTCATTTCGATGGCTAGTGCGCCGTTATCTTCTACAAAATTATGAATCTTCTTTCAGTCTGAAATAGGAAGAAGAAAAAGGCTTTTTTGTTAGCTGTATATACTCTGGGAGCGTTATACAACCAAAAGGGAAGAAATTTTCACCGACCGGAAATCCCCGCTACATTGTTGGTACATCATTTGCAGCACTCGGACAAATGTTTGCCACTCAGCCTTTCTTCCCACGTGTACCCATGGTCCATTATCACTGTTCCAGATACCAGCCCCACGCGTCCTTTCCTTCCGCTTCTACTACAAACCGTACACACATCCCCCGGAACACACTTCATCCGAGTGAAAGGCACATCGTAGGTGTGACGTTTCCCGATACAGGTGTGCGCTCGTTTTTTCTCGATTGCTCTACGGGCGCTTGCCACGAAGCCACGGTTTCGTCAGACCGGTAAAATGTGATTAATTGCATCACATTGCACGAATGCGAGTGCGCTACACAGTGCAACACCCCGCAAGCTGCGACACTGGCCCACATTTCGCACACCTAGCCACACGCACAAACACACACACACACACGTGCTAACTATTGCTGCGGTCCCCTAGGTGCATTCAGCACAAGGACACATGGTTTTGCAGCCGCTCGATTGTCCTTTTCCGGCAGTAGTTTCCACATTACATAATGTAACTTTTTTGGACCATTCCCTTTTCCAGCAATCTAAGCACGCACGCACAGTCTTACGAGTAAGGTCTTCAAAAGTGCAAAATAACTTAACAACGTTAAAATACTTGCAGAATTAACGCAAATTGTGGAATAGTTTGTGGGAGAAGAAATTTTTCCTTTACCTCACACGCACGCACGCACAAAACTTATGCTTCTTCTTCGCTGAAAGTGACAGTTGAGGGTTTTTTTCTCGTTATTTCTGTTTTCGAAAGCGTGATGTGTCAATCAGTCTACAGTGTATGGTTGGCTTCTGGAGCTACAGCGCCCAACAAGCGATTTGAACGCTGAAGTGGTTTTTACACGTGTAAATTGATCGATATGATTGAGCTGAGACTTTTTGAGACAAATTATTGTAAAATTTATATTTCCACACTTAATAAGGTGAATATAGTACGCAGTTCATGATGATATACTAAGAAGCTTACAAAATGGTACTCTGCAGAGATAATTTTATATTTTTTGCCAGCAAACTGGCATTTTTACAGTTTTTTTATTTTACATTGATGAAATTGGAATGATGAAATGTAATAAGGATACAACAAGATCTATCAAGTTGATTTGTTTATCTTTGATAATGCACTAAAGCCTATCTTAGTTCAAATAGTATGTTCACGGTTTACATGCTAAACACATTTGCGGATTCGATTGGCTTTGAATGACGCAATTTAGCTATTAACGGTCTTCAAATTCAGATAAACACTAGAGCTTAGAATTGCTCTTAGCAGTTTTTTGTATGCTTACTAAAACCAAACTACAGGGATATACTTTTTTCTATCACTTCCCCCAAAAAAGATTGCAAATTGATTTGCTCGTTGCAAAAACAAACACTTTGCTCATCTTCGATGCATTGCAAAACCAGCGCTATTGAAAGAGAAAAAAGCCTTGTTAATGGTTTGTCAATCCTAACGTGCAATAAACCTGCTTCCACACTCCTAACAAACTACACCGAAACGTTCAATGGTGTTTTGCACATTTTTTTGGAAAGAAGAAAGTGCATTAATCCCCACGGTACACCATAAGCATCTTTCCTATTCAGGATTTCCTCAGCGATGCTGTGTTATAAAACAAACCTTAATTGCAACGTGCGCAATGTCTCTAATCGAACGGTAGTACGGGTGTGCAAACGCAACATGCTTGGTGCGATCATGCGGTGCATCTTGCGAATCCCATCTGAAGGTTCCTCTCATCCCACAGAGAGGGGCCAGAATTGCAAACTCCTTTCCAAAATGTGTTGTAAATTGTACGCAGATTATCCCTTCCTACGCATAGTGGGGGGCTTGTCACCGTTGACGCATTTGCATTATCTCGTACAGAGGGTCATTGGTTGAGGCAAGCTTCCAAATCAGGTGGCCACACGCCAAAGATGCTCCGGAGAAAAAGGCAAGCAAGATCAGTCGTTACTCTCCGTACAGCTTAAACCATCGATCGCAACCCTCCACCTGGTGCTGAGGGGTGGCGCAAATATACACACATACAGACGGTGTTCGCGTTACGATAGCGTGCACAGATGCGTACCCGAAAATGTGTAAAGAAAAAAGAAAAACACACACGACACGGTATCGTGACGCATACACTCACTCGCACGAGTGTGGTTTAACAGTTGAAAGTGAAATTGTTAACCTGTCGCAGTGTGCCGATCAGGATTCTCTCCGGTGCGTGGCCACTAGTGATCGTGATTCCATGCCGGAAGGTTCGTTCGAAGAAGCTCCCTCATTGCGTTGCGGACCGTGCTCCAAAGAAAAGTCAGAAACGGGAAAGTGCATTCGTAACGGTGCAGTAAAAGTGCATTATCGTGAAACAAGGTGAAGGAAACAGAATTGGAAAAAGGAATTTGTGGTGCAGTAAAGTTCAACGTACCGGGAATGAGACGGAACCGTTCCTTCCAGAGTTCGACGGTAGTGCTGGTGCTGTGGGCTGTTGTAGCCTGCAGCGAACTGATGCTGCACCCGGCCCAGGCCGATGCACCGAAAGTGAGTTCGATGGTTGTATTTGCAGCAAAATCCCAGCGTCGTTCGGTTACTGTGCGTGGTGTTATGTAATTTGGGGCTGTAATGAGGGATGGGTAATGTGGGGTATTTTTTGTTGTTTTTTGGGGAGGTTTATATTCACGAGGTCGCGGTGGAATAATTACACAATGTTTTGCTCGATCAATTCGTGGTGCAGTGTACGGCGAAATATTCGGTTTCATTAATAGTAAATTGACAGTGAGTTGAGTAACGATATGTAATATCCTTGTAAAAGATCGTTAAAAATGGAACTGTTTTGAAAAAATGTTACAAAATGTTTTATATTTGCATTTTGCTTTATGTGTTTATCTCCAATTTTCTATGTTTTAATCGTTCTATTATTCTATTTATTATCTTCTTAAATTTTATATCTTATGCATTTTTTTCAATTCTTTTTAATTCTTTTAAACATTGATCTATCTTTGGATAATTTTTAACGCTCAAAACCAACGTTTTCCAATTTTTAATTGTTTCGTTTTCTTTGATTACACATATACTTTTTTGCTATTATTGGATCTTTTTTGTAAACATTTTGCTTTCAATTGTCTATTGTTAAATTTGCCTCAAATCTTTTCAACGTTCAGTTTCATTGTTTGAAAACTTTGATTAATTATTTTATGTTATATTTTTTGTTACATAACTTCGATTATTTCAGGGTGAATTTGAATATTTTATATATTTGTTTCCGTGTTTAGTATTTACATTTACCAGTTCTTTATTTTGCAGGTATTTTTAGGCGATTCTTAATTATTATAATTATTTAATAACTTAATAGGTTTGCACGATCTAACAAACGCACGCAAAGATTTGAAAACATAGTAAAAAATCGGCAGTATTTACGTAATTTTGGAAACATTGCAAAAAACCAATGTGAAACGCAAGATAATAAATATTGTGGTAACACTAAACAGACATCAAACAGATTGATCATGATTGCCGCTCCTAGCGAAATGTGGAACATGTAGAGCAAAACTGCTTTCTTGCGTGACTTTCCATTCCCTGCCTTTCTACCGATTGCTCACACTCGTTAACGGCGTTATCGGATTCGGTTCCTCAAATTGTACCCCGCTTTCGTAACACATTTTCCGCCGTCGAACAGTTTTTCATAGTCAACCACAGTTTCGGTGGTTGGCGCGTGCAAGGTCTCACCCATCGTACGGTGGTGTGCTTCTTGGCGATCGTCAAGTCTCGCCACCGAGGTGCTAACCCTTTGGCGAATTTTTCGCACCACTGACTGGAGCAGGATGGGTCGTAATGGGTTTAAAATGTGCGTGCGTATATTTATGCAAAACACGCAAACAACCATGCGTTCGAGAAGGTGCGCCAAACGATCTTTATTATCCTACACGATTGGACGTTGCACGATCCCTTCTTCATTATCTTTTGTCGAAGCAAATAAACAACAAACAAAAAACATTGGAAACAACCTTGGCATCGGTGAACCGTTACTGTTTTAGATCCGTTGGATTTTACCGGTAAATCACCGACGGACGCAAGCACGGTGCAAGCTAATAAAAGCGACTCACCTTGACCGGTGGATAGATGGTAGTGAAATGAGCAAGGCGTTTTCGTCTCAAAGCGTTTGCAAACACTTTCGCTTAAATTTGCTTGTCATGAAGGACAATCTTGAGAGTGGCTTACCGTTTTATTGATAAGAGCGAATCATATAAATTTATATCATATCTTGACTTTCATTACTTCAACTCCTGTTTTATGCCAATTTCTTTCTTCATTTTCAACTCGTTGCTAATGAATTGCTCACCCAAAAACTGCATTCTCTGCAAAAATGGTGAGTTACATTGAGTTCCCGCATCATTACATCACGCAGAGGGTGCCATTGAAGTTCCAACGTGGTTTGTAGTTGGTAACGAAATTCGACAAAATACCACACAACCCCTCCTGCTCCATCGCGCCTAACGAAGCATGGAGGAAATCCACGGACAGATCGCGTAAGACAAGTTGTGTTTTCGTATCGCCAACCGCATCCATCTACAGGAAGCGCAATAATAAGTCGTTTGTGCGAAAATGGCACCAAACGACGACATTGGTGACTTTTTGCGGGAAAATGAACAAAACGGGTTTCTACTTGTCCGGGGCCTGAACACGCAAAAAAAAGGCAACAAATGTGAAACTTTTTTCGTGCTCAACGTATGGTGACGCTTTTCTCCTACATGGTGCGGTTGTAATCATGAACCGGTAGTGATTACATGCGACCTTTTAGATTTATGATGTTTGTATTGTGTAGTTGAGGGTACCAGTGCACCCTGTAGCCGTGCTTGTGGTTTCTCTTTCTGTTATGATTTATCACGAAAGATTTGGGGACATGCCAGTTGAAGATATCTTTCTTATAATTCTTTTAATTATATTCTATTTTCTATTACAATTCTTGTTATAGTTTGATTATTTTATAAAGACTTTGGACCTTGGCCTCATCCGCCTCTTAATATTATAATTCTGTTAATCTATACATTGCCTTATGTAGTTCGGTGGTCGAGGCACTAGCGGCGCAGGTCTTCAAACGCCGAGGACCGAGGATCAAATCCGCTTCGGACCGTTTTACCGTAGTGAGGACAGACGATCTGACTACTTGATATTAATAAGTCTAGTAAGCCATTCTATGGCCAGCAACATGACTGAATAAATCGTTACGCCAAGCACGGAGAAGCATGAATTACAATGATGGAACTAAATTGCTAAAACGTTGGAACCACAATCATTTAACTGAGCCGAGCTTTTAACGAGAAACTAGTCTATAGTGGTATAGTCTTTAACGAGAAAATAGTAGTCCATTAGAATACAGGGACATGTCACACTACAACACTCAAAAAGAATCTATAAAAAAGGAGAACCTAGAATCAAGGATGGGTATTTTAGATATACCAATTATAATTTTTAGTCTCCTTCTTAGTTCTCTAGAACTGTTGTCTTTCGAGGGCTTGTTATTAAGGGCTTGTTAGCCTCATGGATTTGAACCCTGACCGGGCTGTGTAGTTCACTCCTACAATACGGATTACTCTATTTGACAGGATAACTTATTGGGGACTAAAAAGCGTTGATAAGCAACTATATCGTATCAAATTTGTGTTATTTATGATCAGTTAATGAGGTAATCTTAGTGACTTACCTAAACTCATGTAGCTTGATAAGATAATTGAATACTAATTAGTGTCTTATTTGATTAATTTTTTTTATTCATCAATTACGGCCAGGCCGTATTGCTTATAACTATTATCTTAAATCTAAACTTAATGTAATATGCAATTCACATTGGTTGGGAGACATTTCCTTCTCCGAAAACCGTGAAAGGAATTATTTGATTAATATTGTTCGAAAACTAGAAAAATTTAGCTATAACATGCCTGCGGAGTTTGAGACTAACATTTTAAAACTCTGTTTAACGTTGATCGTTTTTTCCCTCGTCCATCGCTTCAGAAACGATGTCTCAGTAAACCAACTGTCTCGAAGAAAGTGGACATGGTCATCCATCAGTGCCAGGAGGAGATCAAATCGGACCTGATCGAGGATGCGCTAAAGATTTTCACTGCCGAGCACGGTCATTGGCACGATCGTCGAAAGCGGGATGCCGATGAGGGTGCGGTGGACTTTTCCCACCCAACAATTGTATCCCACGAGGACAAATGGATTGCTGGAGTAAGACATTGTGGAGGACATCATGTAACCGTTTCACTAATGAACTGTGCTTTCGCTTTCATCTTGCAGTGTCTGATGCAGTGTGTGTACCGGAAAAATAATGCAATCGACAAAAATGGATGGCCGACGCTGGACGGGTTGGTCAGCCTGTACACGGATGGCGTAAATGAGCATGGTTACTTTATGGCCACGCTGCGGGGCGTTGATCGATGTCTCAAGGGCACGTCGAAGAAGTATCAGATCAAACGGAACGATGCTGCTGGTAGGTGGAAATCTTCGGATCTTCTCGAACGTATGGATCATATTAACGAAAGCTTCATTTCTTACTTAACATTTTAGAAAATTTCGAACAGTGTGAGGTCGCGTTCGATGTGTTCGATTGCATCTCGGACATGATTACGGACTATTGCAGTGGCCAGTCGGAAAATGATCATTAAGTGACGTTGCACATCTTACCAACGGTTCGTTTAATAAGGTGTTAGGTTTTAAAAGTTAAGCATAAGCTAGTGGTTAATGAAATTGGCGAAAGGAAAAAGAAATGTGATTTTATGTTGATTTTAAAAGAATAAAGTATTCAAACAGATGTGTCTCAAAAGTAAGCTTAAAGATCTAAATGTTATTAATAACCAGGAAGCTTGTAAAACAACTGACTAAATCAAAAAGAGGCCACTTGAAATGCTCATCAGTTGATGGTTTTCCGGGGTTGTTTAACAGTGGCTAACAAGGTTTTTAGGAACAAAATGGAAGTAGTTAATGTATTTAAATGAAGCGTACATAAGCATCACTGGAGCAGTGCTGCGCATAAAATGCTAATTAGCTGTGCTTCAGTTCATTCCACTACAGGGCAAGACAATGATGAATCAGGTGGACAGTTTAACGCATAAGGAAACATGGTTTACGAGAAGCTCATGCAAATTTGTACGCACAGGGAAGCGGTCTAACAATGGACACATTTGTCCGGATTGACAATACTTTACCAATTAATTAACTAAATGGAAATGATTTGTTTTCCAAATATGTTGTTGATCAGTTTTTCCACATTTTGAACAAACTTGGGAGGTTTTCCAAAAATTCTCGTTGACAGTTTGAGTGACAGCTTTTTTCAACGCCACCTTTGTTTTTTAACCCCTCCAAAACCACAGACAGGAAAGAAAGGAAACCCATTTTACTGCACGCAAGCTTCCTCAAGAACGACCACGTTTCAGGGCCACCCTTTCGGTGAACAATGGATTCTGGTGGCTAAAGTAAACAATCTTAAGAGAACACACCGTAACAACGCTCGGTACGCGAAACGCAACCGATTACGATCGCATCCGACACAAATAATTGCAATTTGAGGGTTCACCGACGGAACCATTGTTCTCACGGTGTTGGCCCGCGCGACATGGTCAACAGTTTGTCATCGTCCAAAAAAGATCCTAAGGAACCTAATGGTTAACCTAAGCGCTAATCGCTGGGAATGGTACACCGATGAAGTTTCGCAATGTGGTTGTAAAGTGTGACATTGTACTTGGTACAAGATCGCCGTGGCGGATAGGGATCGATTTTTCGGGGCGACATTATCCAATTAAATCCTTCCGGTGTAAAGGTAGCAGTGACATTTCCGGCGTTCAAACAAGCAGGTGATGAAAATTGAATTTGCGTTACTCATTTATTTTGTGGGATGATACTGGAATTGATATCTTGCTGAAGGATCTCATTAAAATCATGTAGTTTAAATCAACTTTGAAAGCTATTTTGTTTCTAAACTATTACATTTTTTATTCTTTAAATTTAAATCTTTAAATAGCATCTGGTTATTTGCTACGATGTTCCTATTTTGTTAAAACTAAAATAGTTTGTTTGAAGTAAATTTTTTTTTGTATCACACTATTGAAAAGCTTTTTTAAGGGTTGAAAATGACTGTTGAGAAAGCTCTGTAAAGAGTCAATTTCATTTTGAAGATGTCCCAGAAAGTGGGGTTGATTAAACATCCAGATATTCCACTTCAACTTAAAAAGAATCCAGAAATGATCCTGTAAGTCGATCCAAAGCTTTATCGAAACAAGTCATAGCTGTTTGCTGACTCAGTCAGAGACACGCTAAAAACCCTGAAAGGTGATAAAAAAGATAGCTGATTGCTGTTCGGAGGCATCCAACACCTTATACAATGTCAGATATAAAGGCTTAAGGAAAAAAATCAACCGAAGACAGGTGAAAACAGGACCGCCTCGAAAAGATCTGCGAGTGTACTGGAAATTTGTAGTCTAACAGTAGAGATACACCTCTGAGACATGCTCGTTCGTCTCATTTATGTTTATTTACAGCTACAGAACATGTCGTGTTCTATAAAATGTAAGACGATCTCTTTATTGTGCTGCAGATCGTTAGCCTTGGAAAATTTGATCATGTACTCGAAATTCCACAAGACGATCTAATCAGCACAACAATTTTAAGTTGCGTGAATTTATTGGTTATTCATTCCAGCTCCAATCCATCTGAACCTAAAGTCAGAGGAAAATTGAACAAAAAGTGATGGTGATTGTAATAAATAATCATATTGTTAAAATAATCAATGCATTCACCAGCTTCGCTTTACTGTATCTGATATTAACATCTCACGCATGCCCGCGTATACAATCACGATCACTGCTCATTTTAAGATCATTTAATAGAATCTATTTCGCTCAGATGATCATATTGAAATGGTGGTGAAAAGATAACGAAACAATCATATGTTTGTTTAAGAAATGCATTGCTTCAGCACGTGAGTGATAATGTGTGTAGATTATTTACACGCAATTTGTTCTATTTTGATTGTTGATTCGAAAAAGAAGATTGTATGCAAGCGGAAAGTGTAAGCTGGGGGCATTAAATGTGCATCTATTTAACTACTGTTTGTAAAATAAATTAGTAGATGACCTTTTAGTATAGAGTAATTTTCATTCAAAACAAAAACCTGCAAATATTAAAGTTCAAATAAAGATCAGTAATTATTGTCAATTTCGCCCTCCTCCAACGCGATCCTATCGCCTGCGAGTGTTAATTTTACCATATTAATCGTGGCTGCAGGTTGGCGATGCGATGAATGTCCAACTCGAACACCTCGCTCGATCGTCTTCCACTATGAAACACCTGCTAATCTTCATCATCCGACGTTGGAACGTCCGGTTTGGCAGTGTTGCATATCCGAGCTTGGGATCATTTCGTAGTCATAAATCATCAGCTGATTTTAATAACAAGTAACGCCCTCTCTTCGCCGCCCACAACACATTATTCCAAAATGGCAACTACCCGCCCTGGCAGGGCAGTAATAAACGTACTGCTTCTGTAAACGAGCACCACCGGATGGTTTACCATCCGGTTGGTGGTAAAGCTCAAAATCAACACCCAAAACCCAACTGTCTTCGGGAGACCATTGTCTGGTCAGTCCTAATGTTGCTGTGAGCGAGCGCAGACATTTCGGATGTACGAAAATTTCAGCAAACTACTACTACAACCACCGCCACAATCAATCATTTCAATCCCGAAGACAACGCCACACTACCCAAGGAGAAGAAGGAAATCCTGCCAAAATAATCGGACAATCCGACAAACCGCTTCAATGCCACGTGTGATGGCACGCGAGTCTCGTCCATCGTCGGACCCGGGAGGGGGATGGGTATGGGTCATGGTTTCGGTTCTGTATCGTCCAGCAACTTATTCGCTGGCAGCTAGTCTCCCTGTAGAACGTGGCGTCGTAAACGGGGTAGATCGCGATCGTGATCGCGTGGAAACAATTGAAGACGCAAAAATCCCGCCCATGAGCGCGCCAGTTTCATTATGACGGTTGCCCTTGACTTGTATCTTCGGAGCGGGAAGGAGAACAACATAACGAACACGTTGTGGCCGGTGGTCAACGGTTTGACGCTTCTTCTTGTAAGGTGTATCGATATATCAAGAGTTCGGGCAGTCGGTGTTTCGGTAATGTATCATGTCCACACGACCAATCTTTGAAGTCGTTGGACGATAGATAGCTAGTGGAAAATTATTCAGTTTTCACATAGATTCACATTCGGAAGGTAGAATATCTTTTATTTATTATTTGTAATATTTCAGATGTAATTAAGTTATAGTAAACGAAATGGAAATGAAGATGCAGTCGGAAATGTCTAATTTAATCTAATATCTACTAGAAAACTGATTGTATAAATTTTTAAAATGATTATATTCTTTTAAATATTTCGTCTAGTATGGACTGATTTAAATTAATAGAATTAACTGGTACATACTTGAGTGCTTCTGGCATTATAAGGATGTTGAAGGCCTGGCCGTACTTCCAAAAAACATAGATGGTAAACCAGGAAGCTCTTCAAGGAAGTTACTCATCTGGCTGACCGACTTCTAAGGCTCCAAGGAAAAAAGGAACATAGCAGGGCCATCACCAGGATATAGAATGGAATGTATACGATTTACTTAAATATTAAGCATAAAGTTAATTTTACTTGAACATTAGTGGCATATAGTTAATTCAGATATTTTTAATCAAATTCGAGGTTTAGCCACACTTCAGTTAAATTTTGAGCGATTAAATTGATTTGTGCATCCAAGCATCAGTTCAAAATTTTGGGGCTATGGATAACCTTAAATAAATCTATTTAATTGTGACCTTATTTTGTTAAATTTAAATCTACTAGAGCTAAATTCATACAATATGAACCAACTAATACATTTAAACATTCTTCCATGTGTGAATTATTTAATGAATTACTTGAAGAAAAGATTAGTTAAAGAATTATTGAGATACAGTGTTATTGTGTAAAGATACATACAAATATCTCAACAATAGAATATAGAATGAACGCTTCAAAATATAATAAACAATTTGTAGAGAATCCATATAAAATGCAAGATTTACGTTTGATCGTCAACACTTAAAACTTCAAGCAAACATGAAAATCAAGCGTCTTCGTTCAAGAAAATCATCATTGCTCCAAACGACTCCCCCAACTATAGTGACTGCCTGCGCATAAAGATAAACATTTTATGAATGAAACTACGCGCACACAACCACACCGTGTTACAACTTCACTCCGCTCAGTCCACTCATTCAAACGGCAAAGCAAAACGCATTCATGCAAAAATCATGACCTGCACACATTCCGTCCCTCCACAGTCCTCTCTCTCGTCCCATTCGATCAAATGCTCAAAGAAGGCGAAAAAAAGATCGATATCGAGCGGCCACACCGAGCACGGGTCTTAGATTTGGGCTGGGAATGTAGAGATTCGCCACCCGGGTCGCCATCCCATTGTTGTTGCATGTTGCCGCCCTGGCACACAAAACGCGTCATAGAACCATCTAATCAACACGCATGCGCATGCGTGTTTAGCGCCCAAAAGGCTTTATACCACTGCACCGGACCGGTGTGGTAGGGATAACCGACTGACTTTGTTCCTTAATCTAAAATCTCACCCCAAAGAATCCGAAACCATAACTGGACGGGGTGGAACTGGCGGGTGCAAAAGGGGGATTTAAAAGAAGGGAGGCGACGGGCACGTGGTTCATGCTGAACGTTCGTCGGCTCTGGCTAGATCGGAAAACAAACACATACAGGCGCGATCCTCATCTGGTGGGTGGCATCTTTCGTAGGGGGTGGTGTTTCGTTATTGTTCCACCGGGTGCCCGGGTACCTTTGGGTGTTTGGCGTTTACATTTTCTTCCATCTTTTTACTTTGTTTTTGGGGCGGAAAAGCACCATTAGCACTGGGCGGGTGGGTGGTTCACCTGCGGGGGGGAGGTTAAAGTGTATATATAAGAGGTGTGATTTTTCGCCGCACCGAACAGTTGACCGGCTGAGCTGGGTTGGATGTGGTGCATTTGAAGTGGGTGGAAAAACTCGGGAAAATAAGAAGAAAAAAACCAAACAAGATTAAGTGCTAAAATGTATAAGCTGCGGAGATAGATTTTACTAAAGTGAAACATGCTGTTAATAGTTCTGTGGAGTTTGAGTGTAAAATAAGGAAGAAAGTGATTGAAACGAAGTAAAAAAATATATATAATATACAAAAACAAAAAAACGAAATACATCAAGTATAAAAGTGCGAAAAGGAAATATAACTTCAAAATGAAGGTGATAGTGTTTGTCAGTGTGGTGCTCGTTCATCTCCTACCAGTGCGCACCGATCAGACGGATTTTAATCACATCAATTCGGATGGCTCGTTTGCGTTTGGGTAGTGTACTGGATATCCTTTTAAACTTGAGCCATGCGTTAATTCTTCCTCGTTAACGACACCGTGTCCATTTGCTTTCCTTTATGTCCGAAGCCTGAAAAACTCCGACACGCCCGGGGCCCATTATCATACGGCCAGCGGCAACCCGAAGACGATCGTGCGGGGACGGTACGGAAGCCGCCAACCGGACACGGGGCGCGTCGAGGAAACGATCTACACTGCGGGACCGCGCGGGTAAGTCACTACAATGGCAGCGCCGAAGAGCCCAAAGTGAAAGGTGTCTCAATGATGAACTTGAATTTTGATGCGACACACCACGGCGAAGTGAGATACTAATTTAGCATTTATCACACCGTTAAGAAAGATGGGGTAATTATTTCGAGGCCAGTCAGCCCGATTGTGTCTGTGCGGGAGAATCATAACCCCGGTCTGGTGGGAATGCTACAGTGTGCTATCCGGAGGACCCGCGCGAGTTGACCTTCGCTTGGGATGGGTTTTTAACAGTGATGGGGTCAATTGTGTTTTAGGGTTCAGGTTTTTTTTGGCGTATTTTTTTTTTTTTGGTTTATGGTTGTCCTCATTCATTCTTAACGGACCGAAACCGATCGTTTGCATTGTACCTTGAAGGGAAGATGGGCACGTTTAAATTGACAGAATGGAACAATTTTCATGGCAAGTGTTTAGCTTTATTGTTGGAACGTTTTTTTCGGAATGGGTCAAACAATTTGAGTAGGATAATTTGATCGTCAAATCACCTGATTCTGATTCTTTAAACAGATTTAATATCGAACGTGTACGTGTACGTGAAAAGACTTCAATGCATAAAAGACTACAACGCAGGAAAAAGCGACGAACCTCTTTTTTAATTTGGTTTTTTTTAAATTTAATTTGTATGTTAAAGAAGTATAGAAATACGCACACTTCATGAAAAATAAATATTGAAATGTATTTTTTCTAAATATCTCTAAACCTGCTTATGTTAAATTATAATTTTTAATGCAAACAAAATTTTATTAAGTATAAAATTAAAAATAAATAAGGCTAAAGCATGCAAACAAAATTTTAGAAATCAAATAAAGGAGCGAAAGAAATGCGTTCTTGTTCCCAAAACTATTGTTATAACCAATAAAGTAATCGAAATAACGTTGTAATCACTTATATATATCGGACATTTTCTCTGTCCAAGTGAACTGCCTAAATTGTAAAAATGAAGTCGGAATAACCCACAAAAGTTTGGCGAGTCTTTTTTTTTACACACTAATGATGCACTGGTACATGAAACTAATAATTCTAAATTCTTCATTTTTCCTTCCTTGAAAAGCCAGAAAATATCTCAATGTTCTTCATCGTATTAATATATGTGAATTGTTTTTTGAAAATGTTATTTTCGTTAATTTTGCTCTTTTTTTATAAAAATGGAAGAATATGTTGCTTTCAAAATTCTATTAATTCATTCAAGAAAATTCACAAACCAGTAAAACCCAAAGCAAATTCAACAAAAGACTTCATTCCAACCAAAGACTTTAAGTGACGAACCTCTTGTTGATTTTTTTTTGTTTTAATATTTTCAACTATTTTAAACTTATGTTACATTTTTATTTCTTAAATTCCAAAGTTTTCGTGCCCGAGGACCAAAAATTCATCGCAAACAGAGCTTGTCGCAAGTGCAGCGTGGCCCAATCGGTACACCGGAGGACCCTTTGGCCGACCCGTACGATGATCCTAGCTATGATTTCCAGTTCAAAACACGAAACTACCAACGACGCGAAGGATCGGACAGTAACGGACGTGTGAACGGTCTCTACTCGTATATTGACGATGTGGGTGAGAAACATTCGGTCCGGTACTCGGCCGGTTCCGGCACTGGGTATGAGGTAGCCAACCCCGTTCCGGATGCACCGAACACGATCGCGTACGAAAGTCCGCTGTACAAAACGCACAAGCAGGTGCGCGGTAAGGTCGCGTTCGAGAGTGGCCCGAGTGGTTCCGGACAGTACAAGTGAGTAAGAGGAATGAAGGTTAGAAGGTAAAGATGATATGGCACACATTGCTTCTCGTTTCAGGCTGCTCTCCGTGGGACCTGATCAGCGACGAGCGGAAACGACTGGTCCGGATGGTGTGACGCGCGGTTCCTACTCGTATCTGGATGATAAGGGTGTACAGCGAACGGTGCAGTATATTGCGGGGGCTGGTATCGGTTACAAGGTGGTACAGAGTACGGTTGGTGCTGGAACTCATCGTTTGCCACAGCCTAACTTCGGTATAAATCACGTTGAACAGAGTGAAATTGGGGATAATAATAATCCATCGTATCAGACGGCACCTTCTGGTCCTGCTAGTGAGAGACCCGGTTCTTCTGGGGCTGGTTATGATCACGTAGCACGTCCTTCCGCTGGTGGATACGATGGTGGATCAAATCGTCCAACTGCTCCCGGTGGATCGTACGATCCTCCAACAGGTCCATCTGGGGCGGGCAGTAATTATCCGGACGGATCCAAACCAGGAATTCCAGGCTATCCGGAGAGTAGTCGACCAACGGGACAAGGATACGATGAGGAAGACTTTGACAGCAAGCGTCCAACGACGAGTTCGCCAAGCTTGCGTCCACCAACAACAGATCGACCAGCTCCATCCAGTGATTCGAGTGAAGCGTCCCGCGAAAAGTACCCTCTTCCGGACGACTCGGCGGACCATGATCTGGGAGGCTATGGTGATGACAGCATCATAGGACTATTGCCACCAAAGTATGACTATGAAGCGGCCGGTCCAGGCCCTAGTGGAGCCGATCACGATCACGATCAACCACCCTTATCCGGACCGTTTGATGTGGCGATCTCGAGTGGTCCATCCGGTCCAGCACCTTACCCAAGCTTCGGCGAATCCGCTCCCGGCACGAACGCATACAATTCGAACGATTTTTCCGGCTTTCCCGAGGTAACGTACGATCAGAAGAAGCTCGAAGATGATCGCAAGAAGGATTGGCGTGATTTCGCGAAAGATTCCACGATCATTAAGAACGTGGGTGATTGGTATGTGGGACTGGCACCGGGTGCCTCCGTGCGGGCACACATACAGAACATTGATCTGTTGCCGTACGGTGGTCGTGCTCCGTCGCCTGGTGATGCGTTGAGGCGTGATACACAGGCACAGGCTAAAGCAGGTCACGCGGGCGGTCGGAAACCGTACGATGGACGGTAAACCGCATGAGAGTTTAAGAGCTTTAGTTATGTAAATAAATTATTGCACATGAGTATTATAGAAATAAAGTCGATCAAACGAACAAATTGCTTTAACGCGATTTAAAGTTAAAAGTAATTATTTTCATGTGTTTTATATTTCTTTTTTATAATTGAAGATCTTTGGTAAGTGATGTTGAAAGAATTCACAAATAATATGAAATTTTAGGAATTATTCTCTCTAGAATGTAGAAAAAATAATCAAAAGTACGAAATCAATTCAAACGTTGTAGCAAACATCTGATCAGTCGATCATCATCTTTTAACGCCTTCCTCCAGCAATCGCCAATTTGTCTGTTCCGGCTGACAAATTGAACAAGCAATAATTACCGTCTCGTTCGGTAAAAGAAACGTGTATCAATTAGAGAGTTGCAAAAAAAAACAACCCGCTACATATGTAAAACTATTCATCAGTTTCATGTTCAACAGCACGTTAGCTTGTTATTGGCAAAGTGTTGGCTGCTGGCTTGCGTTTGTTTCACACTGCATTTGAATACAATCGATGGGCAACGTGTACCGTTTTTTGCTTTAGAAGGGTAGCAAACATAGAATAAAGAGATAAAGAAAAACACAACAACGAACTAATCGATCGATACAAATGCAACACAACTATGATGCGCGGTTTGAACGTGTGGAGGTAAATATGAAACGTATGACATTAAATAGGCACGATGGTTTCAATGGCTGCCAGCGGAAATGGAGCTGATGAAGATAAGGATATGAAGGCGTTGAAATAACATCTGTTTTCATTGTACAGCATCATAATTGTGTTTGATACGTACATGTGTTTTTTTGTTCCTTTTTTTAGAAAATACAAAATTTCCATATAACCTTGCGATCCAGGAACTCGGATCGGTAGTAGAAATGATACCACTCAGCAACCACAATTATCAGCTATTGCTGATCAGGGGATTTGTCGTCAATTATTAAATTATACCACTTCAACACAACAATAAAGCACCCGTGTCACGATGGCTGAAAACATCCCGAAAGCTACCTCATTGATTGTTTTAACCAATAACGCCACTGTATCATTACGCCATAAGAGTCATAATCAACTTCGAGCCGTTTCTTGGATGCGAAATTTATCTTCATCCCCTTCAAGGCTTCATTTAGCTACAAACTACCAGCGGAATCGATCGATCGACGCAAAAGGGATTATTAGATTACACTGTGCACCGTAACCTTCCCCTTTAGCCGGTCGGCTTAAGCGAAGATGATCCACAAAGATTAATCGAGTAAACTATCCCGCAAGGTGCAGTACACTCCCGGGAATAGTAGGGCCAATTACTGCGCTAATAGTGCACGTTGCACACCAAAGAATTATAGACTGCCATCGGGCTGCCATCGCGATCGCGAGTCGATCGTCGGGTATGTGACGTTACTGAGCGTATGAGTCGGGAAACCGGCTTTCAAGAATGTTAGAAATTGTTAATTACCCGCGCTGTATGACGAATGCCCACAAGGGATGTTTTATTCTAAAACACAAACACAGATGTAGATGATCCCACCCGCACCATCTCGGGGGTTGGTTGAATGATCTGCCCTATATCACAACATCCGACTATCGCTAGCGGTTTGACACGATTATGACTAGACTGGAAGCAACTCAATCATACCGGTTCCTCAGGTATTAAGTCATCTGGCTGGGCTATTAGCGTGGAGATGTTTTAGTGAGGACAAACCCTCGCCGTAACGCACATCCGTATCGGTGGAGAGTGCGTTACTGTGTAGCTGCTTATAAAAACACCCAACTGAGTGATCGTAGCAAACAGTGTCTTCGATACAGTTGCGCAAAGATCAGTGTTCTCATCACCATGGCGTTCGGTTGCATACATCCAATGCTTACCTGGATGGTACTTTTGTTGGTGGGAGTCATACCGGAGCAAGGATATGGTTGGAATCAACCAAGCACGTACTACCAAGGAGCGGCTAGTGGTGGATACTTCGGTGGACGTGGTTCAGGATCACTAGGCAATCAAGCTCAAGTAGGAGCTAGTGCTGGTTCGTGGAATGCGGGTGCAGTTGGTAGTAGTGGTGGAGGTGGTTTTCAAGGTCAAACAGGTGGAGGTAATACATCCGTTAGTCGATCGTGTAGTGTGATTCGATTTGGCATTAAAAATGATCTTCTATTCAAGGTGCTTCCGGTGGATTAGATCAAACTGTGGGCTTTGGAGCCAACCAGTGGACAGGTGGTAATGGAGCACTAAGAGGAGTGGCAGGAGGTGTGTCAACTGCTGGTGATGGCTTTGGAGCAGATGGAACAGGTTCTGGAGCTTCCTTAGCTACAGGTAATATGAATAAATAAACAAAACTTTTGAGTGATTGCCAATGAGAGTGCTTTCTCCCTTTTTAAAGGTTCGGAAGGTGGTGTTGGTTACAACAACCAAGGAAATTTGGGCAACTTCGGTAGTTCCAGTGTTGGTGTTGGTCAGTTTCCTCCTCATCATCTGAATGGACCAGTTCCAGCCAATGGTAGGTGATGTTTGTTTTCTAAACAATTTCCATTCTAATATCTTCTCATTTAAAGCTTTTGGAGGATCGTTTGGAACATCCGGAACAGGATTTGGAGCAGGTGGACATTATCACGGTAGTCAACCCTCTACCTCACCGTATGGTGCTCCACTCGCACAACCATGGCGCTATGGAACTCCGACCAATGTTGGTGGTTACGGAGCAGCAAGATTGCCTTGGCACGGATACGTTTATCGGGTTCCAGTCGCCCACATCAATCCGGACGGAAGCTATAGTTTTTCCTACTACACGCCACACTCTTCCCGGGAAGAAACCGGACATAGCAATGGGAATGTTGAGGGAACGTATGGATTCCAGAACGATGGTGCGAAGCACAACTTTTCCTTCAATGCTGCACCGGATGTAGATTTGCGCACAAACTTCGATGGTTCCCGTGCTGGTGTCCTCAACCCGGATGAGTATGGACCACAGTCGGTTCATTCCCGGGCGCGGTTGCCATTGGTGCCACAAACCAACTTCCAAGCCGGTGTGGATGAACAGGCGACAACAGGTAATGGAGGGAGACCGCAAGTTCCGAACAGTTGGTCCAGCCGAAGTGGTGTTGCTGAGGGTGGAAATGATCAAAGTGCACTGGCCGTTGTTGGGTTGCCAAAGACATCAACGGAAGCAACTGATATCTCACAGCCTACTGTTACTACTACTGCTCGCAATCAAATCGTGCGGGGATCAACAGAGTCAGTGAGTGTTAGCGATCTGGAAGGACGTGTATCTCAACCGAACGGTGTCAGTTTGACTTCGGATGGAATGGTAACAACTACTCCTCCACTGGGTGGATCAGTGGAACAGGTGGTGACGCGTCCTGAGAATGAAGTACCCACTTACAGTAATGAAATCGGTACAAATGATATGCAATACAACGGTGTAGCGGATGGTAGTTACTCACCTTTTGCAGCAGGTGCTCCAAATGTTCCTCGATTTGGTACTGTTTCACCTGACAGATCGTACCGCTTTGGCTATCAAACACCGGATGCAACTCGTGAAGAAACAGCCGATCGGACTGGTAATGTTCGAGGATCGTTTTCGTACAATAATGAAGCGGGCCGTAACGATCTGCAGTACGTTGCCGGAGCAGGAATGGGCTTTCGTCCAACTGGAGGAAGTTTATCCGTACCGAATGGTTTAACTGGTTCTAGTTTCCTAGCAAACGGAGGTAGTCTTTCTGTACCGAATGGGCAACGAGTTGATGGTAGCGCCGGAGCTGCGGGAGCGTTTGGAGGATCCGGTTTAGTAAGTAATGGAGTTGTTGGAAACCAAGGAGGATCAGGAGTAGGAGGAACATTTGGAGGATCTGGCACTGGTTTTGGAGGAAGTGGAGTTGTTGGAAATCAAGGAGGACCTTTTGGAGGATCTGGTTTGGAAGGAAGCGGTGTTGTTGGAAGTCAAGGAAGACAAGGATTAGGAGGAACAATTGCAGGATCTGGAAATGGTTTTGAAGGTAATGGAGTTGTTGGAAACCAAGGAGGATCAGGAGTTGGAGGAACATTTGGAGGATCTGGCTCTGGTTTTGGAGGTAATGGAGTTGTTGGAAACCAAGGAGTATCAGGAGTAGGAGGACCTTTTGGAGGTTCTGGCACTGGGTTTGGAGGGAACGGAGTTGTTGGTAACCAAGGAGGACAGGGTGTAGGAGGAACATTTGGAGGATCTGACTTTGGAGGAGAAAGAGGCGTTGGGGTGCAAACAGGTGCAGGACAAGGAGGAAACTTTGCCGTTTCCGCTGCAGGATTTGGAGCTGATGGAAGACCTCTTGTTTTCGGAAACCAAGGAAATGGTGCCGGTTTTGGAAGTGATGGTAGAACGCTAGGGTTCGGAAATCAAGGAACTCAGCAGGGTGGTGGAGGTACATTCGGAGGATCCAACACAGGTTTTGGAGCTGATGGACGACCGTCGGCTTCCGGCAATCAAGCAGGAAGCTTTGGCGGATTCGATGGACGACCGTTTGGGAACCAAGCAAGGCAAGGATTCTCATCCACAGGGACAGGATCAACAGTGGGTTTCACTGGAAATCAGGGAACCACACATAATCCCGTCACTAGAAGCCCAGCGACGAATGCCTTCAATGGAGCGTCCACTGGACCATGGAATGGTTCCGGCACAACCAATCAACCTGTAGCGGACCAAGCTGACGAAAGCACTACCATAAATGAAGACGATTCGGAACAAACAACTACGTTCGGAGGTTATGGAGATGTGGCTGGTGCAGGACTGTTTGCCAGCGGCAACCGTCGTTTAGTGCAGTGAAGAGGTACATAAATGTGTTAAACGAATGTTGTTAAATAAAATATGCTACTCGATTTCATAATCTTCCGTCGGTTATTTGAACAGTTTTACTCAGGAAACACGCCTAACGATATCTAACACTACGCTAGAGAAAGCTGGGAGTGTTAAACTAACCGTGCTATCTCCATTTACAAGAACACGAGTTCCAGTGCATTCCGTACTGATTCTTTCACCGGATATTATATCACAATACTCGCCCGCAGGAAGACATGTCTTCCACACACCGTTGTACGTTTCCTGACCGGAGTTGAACACCGCAAATCCAATCTTGCCACGACAGAACGCAAACGTACCACTAGTAATCTGAACGTCCGTAAGCGTAGCAGGTGCTACTAGGTTCCGGAAACTCACTAAGCGCAGCACAACTGGCCAACGATGCTCACAAACCCATCCATTCTGGCAGGAACCATCGCTGGTGGAGTAACCGGGTGGTAGGATGTTCTCCCGCCCGTCTGCCGGAGGTCCTTGGTTGGTGTCGGTAAAGTTGTAGGAACTCATGAGCCGCACAGTACCATAATCGGTGGCCAGGGTGAATGCAATGGCTTGGACGTACTTTGAACCATCTTTGAAGGTGAGTATCGAATCACCACCTGCTCCGTGTCCACGCTGGTTATCATGGTTATCAACAAACACCAGGGCCGATTCTGATGGTGTTAGGCCGTACTGAGTTGCATTGCTTTTGGTAAATGCTTGCAATGCGGAAGCCTCCAACGAGCCACGGAAGATGAGTCCGATAAAGAGCGAGTACTTAAACTCGGTCACTTCACCAAGATCGGTATATTGGGAGCTAAGAGAATTCCAATCTGCATTACACGAGCTCATTGTTATAAAGTAAAAATACTTACGCAGTAACAGCTTCGTTTCCAAGATCGATCACCTCCTGGTAGATGAAAGGAGGGGCATTCATCGGAAAATCAAATGCGACATTCAGGAAGCTCAAACGTTTATAGATAGCGCTTAAATCTGCCGGTTGCATGTGTTTGCTTGCGTCCATCCTAAAGCCAGCTACTCCCAGCTCGATCAATCGGTTCATAAACTCAACGATACGATCTTGCACGTACGGTTCCGTTTGATTTAAATCTGGTAAACCGTTTAGTGCACAGTCTCGCACATCCGTAGCATTCTGATAGTTTTGGATGGTACAATCCGGATGAAAGTGAGTCCTATTGTACGGTACAGCCGGATAGTCTCTATTACCAGGATCACTTGTGGATCCTGCCGTACCGTGGAGTGGCACACTGCCTCCAGGAGTTGCCATATGGTTAACGACTATGTCCACGTACACTCGAACACCAGCACTTTGGCAACGGCGTACCATAGTGGCAAACTGCCGTTCGTTACCTGATCGGGAGTTGATCTTGTACGAAATGGGTTGATACCTTTCCCACCAGGGACGGTACGGTGCAATCACGTACTCATTAATGGGCGATACCTGTACGCCACCGTATCCGGCAGGTCCGAGAATTTGTTCACACTCCGTGGCAATGTCCTCAAATGTCCATTCGAACAAATGTACCATCACCTGTCGTCCGGGAAAGTAGTGAGAAACGTTATGATTTTCCGGCGAATCAGATTCGGCTCGAGTTAAGATATTCGGAATACTGGACAATCTTGCGAATGCATCAGGTATAATGTTGGCTAGGGAGCTTCGACTTTGTGTGGGTGTTTCAACATTATCCGTCGAGAAGTTCACTTCCACATTCGATGTCTGTCTAAAGCCATTCTGCACTGGATTAGGAATCAATCCATTGGCAGCGTTAGAAAATAGTGAAGCGCTTTGTTCAGATGTTGGTACAAATCTAGCAAATTGACTCAGAATGGCAGATGGGTTAAACAAAGATCGTGAAGCGTTGGAAGCAAGATTTTGAAAAGTGTTGGCTGCATTTTGAATGCTACTAACTCCATCGGGAATTGCGTTGCTGAACGAACGCAAAATGTTGGTAAAATCCGATACGCCTGGAATTGCTACATTCGATGGCGCTAAAGGCAATATGGCCGGCGATTGAAGAGGTAGTGCATTTGTTTGACTCGACAGGAAACTAGCAAACGGATTGGTAAACCGTTCTACTAAGGTCGAAACTGATGGAACGGATGAAGATCCACTGTTAGTGCCCACCTGGGGAGCTTGAGCTGCAAATGAAAATCGTCTCGATTGAGGATCGATCAATGCACTAAGAAAGCTGCCAGAATATCCTAAAGCACCGCCGTTTGCAATTGATGGAATTGTGAAAGGACCTAACTGAAGGCCATCAATTGAAATGATATTAAAACTCGAGCTCACTGCTAGTGACACTATCAAACCAATTGCTGCCATGATCTGGCAACAGTTCTAAAAGAGGAAACCGTATTTGCACGAGGTTTTATAGAGAAAAAACTCATGTGGGTATGAAAGTTGCACGTAAACTGTTTGCACAAGTTGCGGTGAAGCTGAAAATGCAACAAACAGCTAATGATTAATGATAATGACATGACTTAAATGTTTTAATTTTAAACAGAATGTTTGTTTTGCCGTACTCGTCAATGGAATGGAATGGAATCGACTAGGATTACCTGAGCGCACCACTTGTAGCTGCGTAGAGAGAAGAATTGAAATGTGCATTAGCTCTGTTGAATTATTTATGTTAGAGAAACGGTACACATTGTAGCAAAATGGAAGTACATTTTTCTTTCTCAACAATTCCAACGGCTTTTAACAAAATGATCAATTTCCACCTCATTCACTTTTCAATCAATGCCACAGTAATACCACGGTACACATTCGCCTGCAGTGGAACACCACAGATGAACTGGCTACGAAAGATGGTAAACAAATTTGACAGCTGTCAACACACCTACCTCATGCATTTGTGTACAAATCCTGATTGCTGCTTTCCACACCGGTCAGTTGCTGTGCTACGTTCTACTATGAGTAAAATAAACCAGAAATAATCGTTTTATCAAAGATTCTTAAGTCTATTGAAACCTTCGACCGGTAAAATAACGTCAAACTCACCTTAACAATGGTGCGAAAGTTGAAATTCCACGAGCAAAAGCTGCTCAAGAAGGTGGACTTCTTCAACTGGAAGGAAACGAACAGCTTGCAGGAATCGAAGGTGATGCGCAAGTACCACCTGCAGAAGCGCGAGGACTACACCGCCTACAACAAGGTGTCCCGGAACGTACGTGAGCTAGCGAGAAAGATTGCAGACATCGACCAAAAGCATCCCTTCCGGACGGAAATGAGTGCGTTGCTGCTCGAGAAGCTGTACGTAATGGGCGTGATACCGACCAAATGGGATCTGGAGAATGCAAACAACATCAGCGCATCATCGTTCTGCCGTCGGCGCCTTCCACTCGTGCTGGTGCGGAACAAAATGTCGGAAAATGTGACGCACGCGACGAAAATGATCGAACACGGCCATGTGCGGGTCGGTGTAGAGGTGGTAAAGGATCCGGCCTTTCTGGTGCCGCGCACGTTGGAAGATTTCGTCACTTGGGTGGACGGTTCCGCCATCCAGAAGCATCTGATGGAGTATAACGATATGAGAGATGATTTTGAAATGTAAAATACAGATCGATTTGTTTGTAAGTAAGCTGCAGAATGTTTCGTTCGTTTAACTTACCAAGGTTTATCCGAATTCTTTCGATACTACGAAAAGAAAAGGACGACATTTCTCTAGTTTTGTTATTTATGTAAGATCTGCGATTAGTTTCACCACAAAGAATAGTTTTGTCACGTGTCAGTATTTAAATAAAATCGCAAACTATTCAATTTCCTTTCCTTCCCTCAGTACTACGCTAAATTAGTAAACTAATTCAAACAAACGAACTCGAACGTTTTTCTCTCCGTGCTACTTCGCAAATTAACGTTTACTACCGGTGACGCTCCTTGCGGTACTTATGATGGTTTTTGGGCAATCTTACTAAACACATGTCTGATCTTTAAGGAAGATTTCGCGAAGACATAGATCACACCCAACTTCACCGACGATTGTTAGTAATGTTGGGAATCGATATTAAAATGGTGGCAAATGAAACAATTTGACGTTGAGTGGTGAATGCCCAATCGTAACGTTCTAATCGTGTGGAAATTTTTCAAAATGTTTTCCTCTAAGGTACACTCATACTGTTGCACTAACATAACACGCACCCTGTGCATTCTTATCATAATAAGTCTGGCCCGTCCGTAATCTGCTACCGATTTGGCTCGTTTTACAGATAGTTGCTCCTTAAGCTGAAAGTATAAACCATCATCATCTAACCTACAACCGTTTTCGACTCTTTGCCAGCCTCACCGTTCGCGGCCACATCTGCACCACCGTTCGCAGCGGTTCCCTTTTTACCGGCACCACTCTGGGGTTTGCCGGAAATGCTGTCCTCCTCGTCCTCGACACCCTCATCGGCGGCATCCGATCGCTGCTGCTCTAGCCCGTTCTTTTCCGTGTGCCGGAACTTGTCGTAACGCTCCAGGCTCGTTTTGTCGTCATCTTCCTCTTCGACATCATCCCGCACGTCACGCAACAGGTCGCCCAAATCATCATTGTCCACCACCTGCCACATCAGCTTGTCGACCTGTTCGTCCGTTAGCGTACCGGGCTCGTCGGCACCGCTGATCGAGGTCAAATTATTGCTTTCGTTAAGCGATAGATTTGCCTCGCACGAGTCCATGCTTGCCGCATCGTGCGACGCAGCAGTATTCGCATTACTGGCGTTTGTTTTAGTTGTGTTGGTGGTCGAATCGTTTCCAGCGGAACTTTCGTGCTTCTTTTCTGGCTTGATATCGGATTCGATCTTTGTCGAAACTGTCTCGGTTGGGTTGGTACTGGCTGTGCTGTTGTCAATAGATGGCTTCGATTCGGTGGTACCAGTCGAATCGTTGGCTTTCTTTTCGTCACCTGTAGAAATAGAATGTCGTTAATATCTCTTCACTAAACACTGATGGTTATGAGGGACAGATGTAGTGTTGAGCTGAATGAATCTTTCATGAATTCGATCATTATTCTTCTTGTTTGGCGTAACGACCTATTCGGTCATGCCGGTCACATGATGGCTTTTTCTTCTTAATTGGCCTGCTCTAACGGGCACGTTTGAGCGACATGATCCGGTTTCCAATCCGTTTCCAAGAAACTCGATCAAAACATGATCGATTACTAGACTTATGGATACCACGTAGTTGGATAGTCAATCCTCACTGCGGGGGAACGATCCGGATGGGATACAATACCTCGGCGCCATCCATCGGACCTCGATCATATGATCATGTTTAATGAAAATTTATACGAATAATAAGAGAAATTTCAGATCTAAATTTTTTCAAAATATCTCCAGAGATTCCGAAATGGCCAAAGAAACAGAGTTTTTAGTCCGCGATTCATGAATCCGAATTCGATTCACCCAACACTAGACCGAAGCGTTTACCACCACTGTTCAGCCTTACCCTTCGTCCCTGTAGTAGCTGTCTCCTTGTCACCCTTCAGCTTCTTCTTGTGGATGCGTTCCGCCTGTTCGCGCAGCTTCTTATCCTTGCGGAACCGAATATACATCTTGAGATGCGATCGCTTCTTGCAGTGCTCACGCAGCACCCGGTCCTGATTTTCCGCACGCCGTGGCAGGTACATGTTGCACAGGTCACAGTACTGCACCTGCACCTTCTTCACGTGCTCCTCGCCGATAATCATTTGATTCTCATCGTCCACATCCTCCTCATCATCGTCCTCGTCATCGTCATCCTCCGTACCTGCCCGACCACCAGCATCACCGAAGCCGCCACGCTGCTTCCTAGCGGGCGTTTCCCCACCCGCACCCGGGTCACATATTTCGTCCACCTTGCCAACCTCATCGACGATTGTCAAGCTGTCCAGATCGAGATCCCCGGTGTCGGCCGGATTCTCCTCGCCCGACTCATCCCCCTTCGTGGACGATGCGTACCGTTCGACGCGTGCCTTAATTTTCAAATGATCCAACGATGCACGGTGCGTCTCGAACGCCATCGGGCTCTTGAAGCCGAGGTTACAGATGTTGCAGTACGGCATGAGGAATTTCTTCATCATTTTGTGTCCTTCCGACTGCTGATGGATGGCGCGCTGCTGTCGGTAGTTCAACCGGCACAGCATACAGAACCCAGGACGCTTACTCTCCTCACCGCCCGTTCCATCGTCCGATTTCTCATCCTCATCCTTTTGAGCATTTCGTTGCGCGGCACGCATTTCCAGCAGACGTTCCCGGCACTTGACCGCCAATGAGCGCATTTTCAACTTGTGGGAGCGAGTAAAAAGGTGCGTGTGGTACTCCTGAAGATGGGGAAAAAAGGTTTAAAATAGCGCACCTTAATTGTATAAAATCTTTATCGCATTTACTTACCTTGAAAGTCACACACTTTATTTTGCAGTGCACACACGTAAGCTTGATGAAGTTCGACGAACGATACTTGGTGTTGATCTTGGTCGATCGCTTATTATCCGATCCCTCATCCGCCTTACGATCTCCATCCGCACCATCCTTTGTGTCTTCCTTCTTAACGGTTTTCTTTGCCGATGTTTGTTGCTTTGTTCCATCCTTTTCCTTTTCCTCACCTTCATCCCCGACTGTGGTACCTTTAATTAGGAAACAATGCTAAACATTTTCAACACAATGTCGTGAAACACCGGGATAATTACTCGTACCAGTTTTGTTTGCATCATCTTCATCGTGATCCTCTTCATTGCATGCGGACGATTTGGACTTTGCATCCCCAGCATCGTCTTCATCATCCCATAGTTCACTCTTTTCTTCCTTAATGTCCTCCTCTTCCTCTTCCTCCTCGTCCTCTGCAACGCTGGCGTCAGATTTTTTGCTCTTTTTTGACCGAGAAGGTGCCGCATCAACGTCACCGCCATCGTCCTCGTCGTCGTCGTCATCGTTCTCGGACGGTGAATCATCGTATCCGTCTTTGGCCGCCTGTAGCGCACGCTTGTAAAGGATTCTGTTTTGAAGAAGCAATGGGTTATTGCACTGTTCGCATCAGAGAACGCAAATTTGATACGCACTTCTTCGATATTCTCATATCTAACGTGCGTCTGGACATCACGTCACTCCCACCCATAATCCGATTGCGCATGTCGCCTCGACCCCTGATCGATGGGTAGCGCCGGTTGTGCATCGTCATCGGGCGCATATCCGTACGCCGGTGGTGCCCACCCATGATGCGTGACGTCAGCATGCCTCGCCGGCCATCGGAGCGGTAGTGCGAAATGCGACCTCGCATCATACCACCTCCCCGGCGATGCATTCCACCACTGCCCATGAGTGAGCTACCACCGAGATGCGACCGATGGCCACCACCCATCGGTGGGCGCATCATCGAACGGCCGCCGCTGCTGCTGCTATGGTTGCTCCGCATCGCCACCGAACGTGGCGGGCCCATGCTGGTAGTGTTGCTATCCCGTGACCTGTAAGAACTGCCGGAATCACCACCACCACCGCCACCGCTACCACCACCATGGCTACGGCTGGCACTGCTGCTGCTGCGATGATGATCGAACTTGCTGCGGCTCGAACTGTCGGCCGTACCGGACGACGACGAATGGTGCTCGTTGCTACCGCGCTTGTCGTACGACGAGCTGGAACTGCCTCCCTCGTGGTAGCGGCTGGACGATCCACCGCCGCGTCCACCAACCGCACCGCTACCGCTGCTGCCATAATCCCGCCGCGAGCTTCCTCCCTGCATCAGTCCGCACCGTGCATTATGATATCCGCCGAGCGATGTGTATCAATTCCATGGTCGTGTTCCATCATCGCGTGCATTAAACCGACCGAGCCGGGCACCGCAACGGTAAACACACAAACCGTACATTCATGTGTATGGACAATAATTTCGTGAATTGGTTGAAGAGATTTGCATTAGAATCAGTTCATGTCAGATAAAGGAAGGTTGATCTTTGATTTTGGTTTTTTAGGTTGGTTAAAATGGGCCCCATCTCAGGGGATTTTTGGGGGGTTTTGTTCCGTTTTGCAATACTGTTACGGAGTGGTAAGCGACAGAATCATAGCTAGCCATGTGGGGCTACGATCGCTTACAAGTGATGCGCTTTGCTGCGACACGTGCACCTTCTTCTATTTTCGATAGAAAAGCTTTCACCAAACGCCTCAAGAGCTAGTCAGTATGTTATTATGATGGGCATGTGTACTACGTGTGTGCATATTGATGTTTCTTTTTTTCACCAACTCTCTACCACACGTTCTCCTGTCGACCAGTCTCCTCATCCTCTTGGATGTTCTTTAGCACAGTGAAATTTAGCACCGTCGCCATCATATATCACGCTCAACAATCTCCAATTCTCCTCTCTGTCACACATGCAGGCACCATCGCGATCAGCATTTCACATAGCTAGAACAAGTCTTCCTGTTTTCACTGCCTTCATTAGTATATCACCGGGGGGGGAGAAGATGCGAAGATCCTACTACTGAACTGTGTGTTATCGTTTATCAGTTTCTTTTCCTCGTGTTCTCCATCTCCTCATACAGTCGTTGCTTTGATAAGGTGCATCATCACATGCTATCATGAAGTTTTTGCTCTACTTGTTGTATGAATTGAAATTGCACTGATGAAGCAAATGCGCCCAGAAAGAAAACACCCAATGATGCACTAGCACAAACCATTCAATCATAAGATACAAAGAAAAATTATGCATGACGCGAACCACTGCAATTAGGTGAGTTTTTTTTTTTTGTTCATCTCTGTTGGCCCACACATACAACCGATCGATCGGGAGATCGGGGATCATTTGCCGCCTTCTGTCGCATTCTGTGGCACGTGCAACGGTGATCGCTCACGGGCGCTTCTTTCGTTACGATATATACCGTCTTGTATTGCTGAACCGGAAAAATGGATCGATGCAAGCGAAAACTTAAGGAGAAACGCCCGAAGAGTTTTGCGAATCGTACATACAATGCTCCTTCTTATTATGCTGCGCTCGAAACGTTGAAATTACTTTTGTACCAGTGAACCATAACTACGAAGAGAGGATGCGCGATTGAACTCCCTTTGCCTGCCAAAGATGGTCGATTTTCTTGCAGCAATAGCGGCCATTTTTGTCTCCGGGTTGACATAACCTTTGATACGGCATACCGTTTGCTTTCTTGAATGCGTTTCACACCAAGAAGCTTCCGTTGTTCATTAATAAAGAAAACAGTCAATTTCCACTCTCGCTATCTATTCATTCTGCTTTCCAATAGAAACGTGCAGCATTTGCAAAACCGACACAGCCCGGGAACCTACCGCCATTTACATGTGAATCATTTCCGTTCTAAGCGGTACGGTACTATTCGTCCACGAATATGAATGTGCGACCATATCATGGCGTGGGTTCTTCACTTCTTATCAGAACCTCGTTCTCTAGGAAGGATGCGCGCACAACGGACAAATCCATTCCCCTTCTTGCTCATATAGCTCAAATGATCATCAGCTGTAGCAGCTTAACCGCGTGTCTCTTCTTCATTGGAAATAACTTTACGGAATTGATGTTAAACGCGAAATAAAGAAAAGTATCATCAATTAATATATGAATCCCGAAAGTAAATACAATGCGAATGGTATCATAAAACAAGCGTTCTAATACAATACTCAGGGTGAGGAAAGTGTTAACAAAATTACGACGAAAGTAGTACTTTTCCCGTAATGGGTCATTACTATGAGTATATGGTTTAACCTTTCCAGACGGACCGAAAACTATGTTGCAGAAGGCCAACAACAGTGCCATTCGAGACAGACATTGAGCATGAGCACATTTTAGCCAGATCGATTGGTATTTAAAAAAAACTCTGCCCACAATTACCTGAGCGTTGTGATCGCTGCGAGGACGCTTCCGATCCGGTGAACGACGGTCACGATTATCCTGACGAAGAACGGAAGGGAGAAATATTTATTCGATATTGTGCTGTCACAGTGTCAACCGTTTCGATTGGACAGGTTGATTATTTAAAATAAAATGCCTCGCGGCCGGGTGTCCACCCTTCGCTTACCTCGTACTTGGAAGAGTTCGAACGCTTGTAGTTATCGGCGCGACTATCGTGCCGAGAATACCTTGAGTCTGACTCATACCGGGACGAGTTTCGGGAGTCGTATCCACCGCCACCGCCGCCGCCGCCACCACCACCACCACCACCACCACCACTGCTACTATACCGACTGTTGCGGTTATCATTTCGGTTGTCATAGCTGCTGCTGTTATGATGATTCGAACCGTGGTATCCACTTCCGCCGTGGTACGAGCTACGTCCAGCTCCCCGGGAGCCTCCACCTCGCGAGTGGTAACCACCCCGCACACCACGCAAAACCATTTTCAGAACCTTCTGCTTTTACACTTTTTTCCTTCCTTATCTCGTACGCTAAAAACGGTTAAAGAAGAGGGGAAAATTCATTTAATTAGGGCACACCTACAAGACGTTTCTAAATCCACAACAAATTCCAAATCACAGATATGCACAATTCTAATATGGCGGAACACCGGTCCTATGGACGCCGCCAAGGTGAAAGCAAAGTTTGCACCTAAACTCCTATTTTACCTGCTCGATATACACGTTCCACTGGTAAAATTGAAGCGGATTCACTTAGTTTCCACAAATACTACTTATTTCCTGCAGTAAATTGTCTGAAAACACGTATTTTTTGGATGTAAAATCTTGTGAACGCAGAATGGGCAAGGAGAAAGAATTTTTCACATTCACGAATACGTTTTCTGTCAGGCTGGTCCGCTGAGTGCGGTTTGACAGCTCAGCACGAAATGACAGCTGGCTACCGAGCAGAACAATTGGCGCAAAGTCCGCATATCCATGGAATTTAAATTGGGTTTAATTCGTTTATAATTGATAACATTAATTTTAATGATAATACGTTAATCAAACACTTGAACATGTCCCTATGAGACACTTAAGTTTAATGTTTTTACTATTCTAGTCAGTACCGAAAGAGCGCTTGCCCGCTATGCTCTGAAGCAAACGTCAAACGGGAGCACCCGAATGAAAACGATCGAGCAAAGCTCTCTCGCATTTTGTCTTTTTTGCTCTCTTTCTCTAACGTCGTTCGTACGCAACGGACTCGCTCTACCGACTGGCACGGTACGGTATGCCATCCCGTACTAGCACGTGGGTCAGCATGGTCGGAGCATCTCCTTAACGAAAGCTTAACGAATCCGGCTTTTGTGTGCGTTAGTAACCAGAATCAGACGGGGCCCGCTGTTCGGTGATTTGCTCTACACGGCATTCAAACAACAACATCTGACTTGCGAGGAATCACACAAATGCACCGTGCGTGCGTGATTGCAGCGAAGCCGGTAAGCGAAAGTGTAGTGAAAACAATTCTCGGTACCCAGGAAGCGAATGTGCGATAGCTGTGTGGAAATTCTCGTTACCGTGATTTTTTTTTGTACAAAAAACTGGCAAAAGATTGTTCGTGAATTTGTGCGTGTGATGCGAGTGGAATGTTCCAGTAATTACAATGGAAATGTGAAAGATTGTCGAATGTGCAATATCCTTTCGTTGTGCCAAAACGCAGATGATGAGACGATGATGTTGCATTTTCGGCTGCAAAACGGCCATGGATGAGTGCGTGCATGTCTCTGACCGAAGGACACACGCGATCGACTACCAAACATCACCGTAAATTGCTGTCTTTCCAATCAAATGCTGCTCCGTGTTTCTGATTCCGATCGATTTGGAACGACAGCCCCAGCGTCACGAATTCAGTTCCTGTAAATCGATCATATCTGAACCCTTTTTTATGAGTCTTTGTATTACATGTGTTGTGAAAAGCTTGTAGACATGAATTAATTAAACTTTTTTTTGCTGAAGTCTGGAGAAGCTACGGTGTGTTCGCGAATTCCTTTTACTCCATCGAAAACCAGGTACGAGAGAGTGCGCGTGAAAATGTTCTATACTCGTTTAAAAGGACAGCAAACGTGCAGTATCCTTTTCTACGTAGCCATTCTTGCCGGGTGTAAAAGTAGTGGTACCAACTGACCGACAAAAGAACCGGCTTTTCAACCGACAGAAACTCAACCGTCGAATTGGTTGAATAGTCCCCCGTATGGTGGTCATTTTATTTCGTTTGTTTGTTGGTATTTTGTGCTAAAAGTATTATTTTATAATAGTGTTTAATATTGCGTTCCACAAGTGCCGAAAAAAATAGAACAAAATGGTATCGCTCTCCAATGGATAGTGTTTTGCATTATGGCGTCTCTTCCCTATGAAGCGGACATGCAGTTCGGTTCCAACGGTTGCTGTGATTCCGGCATCAACTGTGTAGTAACAAGTTCAAGTGGTTTCTATCGAAAAAAGCAGAATCTGTACGAACGAAATGTTCAGAAGGGCAACTTGGTGTACATTTTCAACCATAGCACACATTTGTTAATATTTTTCTTTCCCACAGGGTACCGTCGTTTTGTTTTCCCAGAAAGTGAGTGGCGTACGTTGTGTGGTGTAGTAACTGGTTCAGCTTTTCGTTCGTGGTGACAGTGCGGTGCGTGTGTGCTATCGTTTTTTTTTCGTGCGTTTTGTGTGTAGTGCGAAAGTGTGGCTTTTTTGTTGTCAAGATGCGCCGCAAAGTGCTGTCCCGTGTGTGTATGAAATAGTGTCTGTTGAGCGATTTGTTTCGCTCCCAATTACAGAAAAAGGGTGTCCGGAAAAATTTCTCTAGCGAAAACAAGCAAAAGCAACAAAACGAAGTGTTTGTGAGAAAACCTGTGTGTGTGCCTGTGTGCGAGTGTGAGTGCCCGTTAGTTTCGGTAGCTGACCTCCCGGTTCTGGAAAACACATTCAACATGTCGAAAACAATCGAAACGCATCTGCAAAGCAACGAGGTGCGAATACCGAAGAAATCGAACGATTTCGATGGATCCAAGTCGGCTGGTGGTGGTCCGTGTCAGTACTTCAAGAGTTCGTTCGCCCGGTCGCTATCGTTCAGCCAAGGGCCGGGTGGTCCACCGGGCGGGGGTGGAGTTATGCGTGGACCTTACGGGGGCGCAGAACAGCACTTTACTCGTTCGCTCGATTTTGATGTAAATTACGAACCGATCGGCGGTGGTGTCGATCGGAACGGCACGGACGGAGATGGTGGAGGTTCACACCAAATGATGATGATGATGGGCACGCCATCCTCCGCCTCGCCCGTGTATGAGGAGGAGGGCGAAGGGACGGTGTCACGCGGCGAAAGTGATCCCGATCCGGACGCGGCGTCGCTGGGCGGGATGAGTGGCATCGAGACCAGCAACGGTGGCATTGTTAAAACGCTCTGGAACTACGCCAAGGGACAGGTAGGTTTTTGGAGTAGGGGAAGGAATGGAATGTGGCGTAGAAATTCCCGAAGAATGGTGGTTTAATTATGTTCTGTGGCCAAATGCACTCTGGAGCATAGGAATGTTTCAAGTTCATTACAGTACAGAGGATGCAAAATACGATTCTAAGCCCTCTTATTCGGTTTGAAATTAAATTTATGAAGTATTTTTGTTATTGTTTTACATAATCTTTTAAATTGGGGAGCATTCTATAACGTAAAATTAACTGGAGGTCAGTGTAATATTTTAATTGGCCAATTTATTATTTCCGCCTCCTACTGTTATCTTTACGATAGCATTAAAGATATCAATTTCAATTTTAAACTTGACACATTTGAAGTCTTGACTTAAGCACTTGATCGAGGTGTGATCTCTTATCTTCAAATAATCTCTTTGTAAGTCGCTATTTGTTGAAAACCATCTGGTCTCTCACGAAGGTGACATCTTAATTTTGATTTCAAACTCGTAATCTGGTGTTGAGTTGAGGGATTTTTTGATTAAGTCTTAATAACATTCTTTAATATCTTAAATGATCGGTTTTTAGTACCTACAGCTGGAATAATATTGAAGATTTTCGTTTGGAGCCATAATTTTGTCCAGTTAGATTATAATCCAATTAAAAGAAGATATAATTTTATGCAAAAAATATGGGTGGGAATCAAGAGATGAATAAGAAGGTAATAGGACACAAAAAAAAGTAAATAAATAAGCTTCACATCAGCCAAAGAATGAATTACAAATAATTAGCGTAGAAACACTCTCCGTACATAATTGGTATCCATGCTTTGACTGAAGAGAGGTAACTGAGCAGTTGGCACCTAAACCCTAACAGAACCGAACAAACTCCTATACATTCTTATTAGCTTGATCAATTTGTTTAGCATACCTATCGGGTTTAATCTTTTCTAGCGCCAAGGCGAAGGCATTTAACGTTTAAATGCGCTCTGGTGATCTTGCGTTGGGACCCTTTCCAATTAGCACCTTTATTGCGCTGGGAAAGACGGGCAGCAGAAGCTGTATCTGTGGTAATTATGGTGTCTTGATCTGATATGTACACCACCCTTCTTAAGTGTCCGTTGGGATGTTTTCTTTTGTGTTGCGATTTTAGGAATATTATTATCGCTTTTTTAGCCCTTTTCTTGATGAAGACACGCGACCTGGGTGGGTTAATGTTTACTGGGGAAGGGTCTTCTTACAGCAATGCATTCTAATATCTTTTTTATTCTTCAAAGCTTGGAACCAATTTGTTCTATGACGTTTGGAAGTTAACTCTCCCAGGGTCACACTGCTTCGGCTTTTTTGTTTGGAAGTACTTTAAATAAAAGTGGCAAAAAACGTTATTCTACACAAATAACGAGTGGAGGTTTTGGTAAACTCATCTTCATAGCAATGGACGTGGAGAGGAAAACGTGACATTATCAGATTCAACAAAAATATTCAATTTACTGCTTCTCTCATTCGATTTGTTTTTATTTGGTAATATGAGCGCTCATCTGCAGGAATGCAAAGTATGCACTCCATCCCTGGGGAGCTGTCTCGCTACGTACAGAGGTTATTTTTATAGTTTTTTTACTCTTGCACTACGCTTTTGTAGCAGCGGAGGTCGCCTTATTTTCGGTCACTTTCATCAAATGCGTGCCCATCATCAATTTTCCATTTTCTCAACAGTGGACATGGGAAGAATGTTGCTGTAGAATGACGGGGTAGTAGAAGTACGGTGAGAACCGGCCAGTCAGATATTGGGTGGTTGCATTTGTATGCGTAAAAGGGCGCAACATCGTGCAGCAGCAACAGTAAAAATAGAAACGCAATTTTGTGTCGCTTTTTCCGAGTGCGTGGCCCCCGAGAATCCCGAGAGGTGAAGAAGATGGCTTGCATATCGCACACGCCATTACGATCGTGCTAGGTGCGGAGCACACGTGTGGAATCATTCTTTGCGTCGTTGAAAGGAATGTGGGGAGGGATGAAAGGAAAAAGATCGTTTGAAGTTTTTCGACTTGAGTTTTCAAGAAAGCATACAAATTTGCAAAATCTTCTAAATATGGAAAAATGATATTAGCTTTTGAAGATACTTTATCAGACTGCAGAGTACTGAGAAACTATTTTCTGTAAAGTTTCGTTACGAAATGGTGTATTCCCAAATATGTAAATGGGTCAATTTTCCTTTTTTTTTTAAAATATTTTTTCTGGTTATCTGATTTTAATTCAATGGTGTAATGTTGTGTAACAGTTGAAGAATAAAATTTCCCTAGAAGTTTCCTACGAAACTCTAGTCTTTGATACTACCAGAGGTCGTAGGACATCCCAGTTTCGTAATTTGGAATGGTAGAAGTCAATTTTAATGCTAACGTAAGACTTTTCTGTGTGTTCAGTTGAGGTGGCAGGATAAACTATATTTCTGAATTTTCGGTTGAAAACAATGTCCCGTGTCATGTTCCCTAACTGTGAAAAATTTGGTGTTCCAATTTGGTCTTGAATTATTTGGTGCTCCCTCCATTAAATCAATTTCCCAATGGAGCGGTTTCGTATCTTGCTTAGTTACAAAGAATTAGATTTAAATTATGAATCAAAATCTGGAAGCTACTCATGCTGGATACTCATTCCATGTTCTTATCATCAATTTCTTTGCAGGACATTAAATCGGCGAACAGTAGCCCCGCAAAAAGAGCCATCACGCTAAAGTCAAACGGTACGCTCGGTGCGCGAAAGTCCATCGAAGCCAACGAGATAGAAGTTTTACGTCTTCGCAAGGTAAGTTTGACCCCACCGGTACCTTTGAGGAAAAAAACGTTAATCTGTACAACAACGCACCTTTTACACGAACAGAAAAGCACTTTGCTGTTTATCGTGAAAGCATCCAAAAGCGGCCATGTTGCTTATGCAATGGAAACATTATTTAATGATAACAACTGACGCGGAATTGATTGTAATCGCATCTTTCAGCGCCCGAAATTCGCAGTGGGTCGATTTCTTTTTATTGTTTTGCTTTGTGTGATCTTGCACCCCCCCGATACATAGCGTGCCTTCGTCAGTATAGGCTCACATAGCGGCGCATAATGTTGCACTGCTGTGTGTTATGTTTGTTATACCCCTTCGGTCGGCCATGCCAACCTTGACACGATATCGAATTATTTGTTTTTGCCACTGATTCTGCGTTTTTTTGTTTTGATCAAGCTTTTTGATATAAATTAGTCGTTTGCGTACGTACGTGCATTGCTTAATGTGAGGGGACACGTTTCCTTTTTCGAATGACTTCACTTTATCGACAGCATGTGTCAGGCGCTCCATACGTAATTTGTTGTTTTAGAAATTTTGTTTTTATTTCTTTGCTTTTGGTCAGAGTTAGGTGTTTCAATTTTCAAGATCGCTCACAATTCGTTGAGTTGTGTGTGGCATTTTTAAGGAATGCTTTCGTATATAGATGTGAGATGTGTGCATTGTAGGTTACGTATATTGGCTCTGGCGTGGTTGGGGTGGTCTCTCCATTGATTACGAAGCGTGATTTTCTCCCCCTCCCTTCCCAGTGGGCGGGTGTGCTACTGTGTTTGTTTGTGCGTTAATTGTATTGTTTTTCACCAGTTTTCCCATAAGGGTAGCTCAGTTTGGTTGGCGAGGCGAGCCTTGTGATATCGCGCGCACAGGAAGCATCGCATCCGAGAAAACAATGTCAAAGTAGTAAAGTGAGACGAAAAAGAGAGCTGGAAAAGCGCGAAATTAACGCTCACCCGCGGGGCCCGCCTTAGGCCACGATCGGGTGGACGATTTTTTTTCCCCCGATGCACGGATTTACGGTCCACTAGCATCCGAAAGAGATAGGGAGAAAGAAAAGGAGAGAACGTGCCCACAGCTGGGCGGTTGTGGTAGTAATGAACTACCAATTAAGTAATTTTTTGAAGAGCCACATACCTGGAGAAGAATTCGTATCTTTGTTTTTTGCAGTGCCGTTGGTAACAAAAAAAATCATCGCTCCACTAACACATCCCACTCTAGTTCGGGCTTCCGACTTGGAAGTATGTTTTCCTTACTTTTTTGTGCGTAAAAGGAAAATAGTCGAAGAAGCAAATCTGCCTTTTAGCTACGGTGGTTTGCCAATCACGGTTTGTAACGTGGGCAGGGTTGATAAGGGGTGGATACCGTTGTTTTGCGATTATCTGCGGGTGATTTATTTTTCCATGCCTTTTTGGGAAGTGGTTTCGTACGGTTTTTGATCGTAATTTTTCGGGGGCAGTTTTTCGCCCACCGCGCCATAGAGAGAGAGAGAGGAACACGTGGAAGCAGCAAAACAAAAATAACAGATGACTGTCGTTCCACTTACCGGCAAAATTTGCCCCAAACTTGAGCTAATTTTGGAAATGAAGGAAGTGTGGCATATTTTGTTTTCTAATGCCGATTTGTTGAAGCGCAAAGAAGAAGCTCGCGTCAATAAAAACTTCAGGCTATCGTTATCTAGTTTGACATCTGCATTTTTGTAGTGTTTATTCGTACATAAAAATCACATTTAAAGGCAAAGTTCCTTAATTGGTCGTTCTTTCCGCAATGGAGAACCGTAAATGGAGCTGTATATTAAGGCACACATTCTTGAGCGATATGGCTATGCAAGTTCTGAAGGTCAATAAACATCCGCTGTAAAGTATTCAGTCACCAGTTCAATTGATTAAGTCATCGTGCTACGATTGGGCGATCATAAATCAAATTCGATCTGATTTTTCTTACCCAAGGGACTGAAGGGTAAAGAAAAATGGGTATTTTTAATTCTCCAATTCCTACAGATAATTGGTCTGTATGGCACACTCACCGTATGTTTCGAACCGTTTACGAAATTTTTGCCCATTCATTGCTTCTTTTTTTGTTTTGCTGGTGGACAGTGTAAATTTATCATAAATTAAACCCTTCATTGCGTACTACGGGGGTGAAACATTGGAATGGTGATAATTTATGCCATACCAACCGCCGTGTGTGTGTCGTTAGTTAGTGCAATAAATCAGATTGTGACTGACAGGCCAGAGGCCAAACTAACCATTCGGTTTAGTCCGGACCCCCCCCCCCCCCAGGAAGTGGAAGCGGAAAATTTCAACGATCCGGATGAGTTTGCGATATGAACGAAAAATGATTGCGCAGCATTTTCTGAGCGGCAGGCTTTTAATTAAAAGAGGACCACGGAGTGCATGAAAAAAAAACCTATACTGGCTACGACTATAAAACAGTTTTTCTTCGCCCACAAAGGCTTGGGCCCGTGGTGAGGCTTAACCTTCGGTCTAGTGGCATCGAAAATACGTTCTATCGATAGTGTTTCATTTCGCACCGTCCGATGAGTTTGTGGCCGAGTGCGTGTGCGTTTATAATTGAATTGATGTTCTGGTTCAACAAACGCTAAATAGTAGGTGCCCAGCAGTAGTTCGTATGCGGAAAAAAACTGTTACACTATAGAGCCCCCAAACTTCCTGCCGTTTTTGGGGTTGATGGATGGATTTTTTGTATTAATAAAACTGTCCATACAAACACGTCGTTTATATCGCGTAACTCACACGGGTTACCAGTTGTGTGTCCAGTTTAGGAAAGTAAATGGCGCACCGTTTTGCCAACCTGAAGACGTCGCCTGCTTTGGGCTCAAGCTATTGACGCGCATTCCAAAGTTGGGCACAAAGAGTTGGCGACGTTGCTTTATAATGTCTAGAAATTGCATTCAATTGAGTTTCTTGCTCAAGAAGCGGATGAATCCTTTCTGCATAATCAATGGGAGTTACTTTCCAATTTGTGGTTAAGATTGCCAAGTTTCGTAGACATTGCCTAGTTTTTTTTGGCGCCTGGACATTCCATGTGAACTTTTTTAGATCATGGTTTCTCTGCGACATCCGTTGGCAATACTTGAAACTTAAATTAAACAGGCGAATAAGGTCAAGAATTTTTGGAACGATTCTCTTATTCACAAACTCCAAATTGAAGAAAAACGAAACCAACTAGGATCCTAGAATGAATGCAAAGCAACAAAGCCCCGGAAACGTTTGCTTTCGTTCCCACGGTTAGGAATTCTACAACAAATCGTCGTTCCCCCTTTGACAAAGTGAGATCGTTTTGCGATGTCCTTGGCTAAGGGTGGACTATAGACATTCGCTGGTCGTGAAGCCCTTCATACTGCACCCAGGTACACAACGGAACGTGTAATGCGCCACCGTTGTACATCAGTCTAGTCCGGTTGGTGTTGTTGTGCTTAGATTACCGCGAATGCAATGAGCGCTTAAATCTGGAAACTAGAAAGTAGCAAATGACCTCCCGTGTCGTCTCAAGTTGCCATCGGTGTTACGAGACATGGCTTTTATTAGCTTTACGAATCCTTGCTCTCTGGGCACTTGTTGTTGATGGTGCAATAGAATTGGACGATCACGGGTCGGTTAGGAACACCTAACACCGCCAATCTGCGGCGAGATCGAAAGGCTACGCCGTAAGATAAATTGCTAGAAGCGTTTGGCAGTGGCAGACCCTCAGCATCATAACACACCCAGTATACTGCCCACGGATTTTCGAAACGAACGATCGGGAACTTGGAGTGGAGTGTGGTACCGTTTGGTAGGTTTTCGTCCAGATCGCTGGAATTCGAACACACTCTACACTCGGTAGGGCGGGTTGCCAAAGTTCGCTTGAACTCTACTCCCCTCCCCATCAAAGGTTCCAGATGCCGTTTTGGTGTATGATTTCGTAATTAAGTCGTGGTAATCGATGGAGGAGAGGTGTACATCCCTACGCTGTGACGGTGTACCCTGGTCTATCTTGCCAAAGGGAGACATCTTTCGAATGCATTAGTTGGGTGTGCGCTACTATAGGGTCATGGTGTGGTGTTTCTAGGCTGTTACAACGATACTCCTTAGGTCTGTTGAGGTTTAAAAAATTGCGAAACACATTGGGAATGTGCGCGCGGTATCGTGTGGAAAGGACCGGTGGAGATGCTTCTACCGCGCGTCAACACACGGCGGTAAGATATCTTGATCGTTGCGGTTCAAGATTCTGGCTCGCGTATGGTCACGCTCCACTGCAGCGGGTGCTTACGGCGGGGTCTTCTGGTGCTGTACAAGGAAGCAAAACTACGACGACGAATGAATGCTCAAATAAACAATGTGCCGCTTCTGGGTGTATCAGCTGGAATATGGTGTACCTGTATCTGTCGTCTTTAAAGCACAGGTGAATTCTGCAGAAACACGACAATAGGTTAAGTTTGTAACCAATGTTAAGAACTTACACGTAAAAAGCTAGAATTGTGTTATAGTTATTAGAATTGATGTTTAACTGAAATTCTTTATATATTTTTCTGTGGCTCTACAACCTGAAGAGGTATTGGTGGTTCTTTCATGGATATTCTTGATATTATTTGACCACCGCAGTTTGGTAATTGAAATTTGATGCCAGGCTTGTCTTATTAGAGCAACAGTTGTGTACACTGTGACAACGTGTAACTCAATTGTATTTGACGATAATACTTCAACAATTTTTTTTATCATTTGTTTTGTACAAAGATATAATTCTACAAGTATTATTATTTAAAAGACAAAAAGTGTGAAAACATTTCACTTTCTTGCCAAACCTTTCCAGAGTTCTTCGCGTTGAAATTAAAAATTACTAACACTCGTTTGCAAATCGCACTGATCAGCCAAACACGCATTGATTCTGGAAGAAAGAAGTCGACCGTAAAGTGTGGGGAGAAAGGGTAACAAAAAATAAACAAAAATCATTCTTTCAACCACATTGGGCGCTCCCGTTGGAATGTTTCGACGTAGGGGTTGAGCTTCTGCACTTGGCCAGTGGCTGACCAGGTGAACCCTGCCCAATCTCGCCTTCCCCCGCAATCTGCTACTGCCCTTCACATCTGCCCCTTCCTTTTACACCTTCCGCCACTAACATCGGTGTTGCCTCTTGCCGTGCGGCAGTGCGGAGTAATGTTTCACGACAGTGAATGTTTGCCGATGCGCATCGATCTGTGTCGAATTTGATTTCGAGATAGGCTTAGCTAAACAACGAGCGGAACGTTCGCCATTGCGTGCAGGAAGGAATGGGCTGGCAGTCTGATATCATACCAACGCTTCTAGGTGTGCGTGTGTGTGTGCACGTGTACGAACACTCCCTCATTGATTAGTGTGAGTGAGCATACACCGGCTAAAATCATCAACACGGAGTGGGCGAACACATGTGGATTCTTTTGGATCTTTCTTTTTTTTTTCAGTCTTCATTTAGTAAAATTGCACTTTATGTGCGTAAATGTTGGTGCGAGAGCATATGTTTGTGTGCGCGGCACAAACCACCGAGGCAGAGACGCGCAAAGTGTCGAAAACGCGACAGGCCAGCTGTGTTGTGTTTGGGGGCTGACAGTGGCAGCCAGAATTACAATTTCGCTTCAGTGACTCCCCGTGGTGGTTAGTATAGTATGCCGATTTCATCAACAATCATGGGTGGGCACTTTTCTCCCTATCTCACTCGCTCGCTTTGGTATTACCTGCTGGAAATGGTTTGGCACTGTGGTGCGCATCGTGTAATATCATCGAAAAGGAAAACGCGTGCGCTGTGTTTGAGTGGCACCAAGATCGGTGCGCCATATTGATGCGTTGTGTGATACGGATTGTTTAAACACGGCTGAGCACGTACGTGGGATTGTGAGTCGACACGAAAACACCTGCCATACTCTAGTGTGAGTTTGTTGATTCGCCACGATGCTCTTTGGGAGTAGTTGTTGTCCTGTGCTTTTGCGCTATCTGTTGCTCCAATTCGTTGCATAACCAGAGGTGATCGGAATGTTCTATCAGTGGAAATAACGCTACTATTATCATTGACCTTGTAAACGGAGTTAGATGACTAATTAGAGGGGTTTGAAGACAAAATAATCGTGTTAATACATTAAAATGAAGGTTACTGGAACTATCTTATCCTGTTTTGAGGATATTACTGTGTTTTAGGCAAGTGTTGAAATGTTCCAAGTTTCTTTGAGAACTCTCTAAATAACTTCTGGAGTTACTTTGAATTGTGGACGATTTCTGGGTCAACTAAGAATTAACTCCGGAATAACTTAGTCTCAACTCCAATCCATCAGGGAAATTAGAGCGAGAACCTTGTGGTGTATTACTTGAACTTGGGAGTAGTTCGAATACCCTGTAAAAAATCCAAAATCATTGGAACTCTTGGCAATAATTAGAATTCGAGTCTGTTACCTTTCCGGAATCGATTTCAATGTCGGAGTAGTAGGAGTTGGTATGTTAATCGTTCCCCAAATATATCTCACTTCCAAGATTTATCCACACATTTCTTAATTTTACCTATTAATCTATTTTTTTCTGATTCACTAATTTATGTAATGTGTGTACCACTTAACAGCAGAGTAAATGGAAGTATAGTGATATATTACACGACAACGGTTCAGAAACTGCACATACAATTATCATACAGCCCGCAATGTTAGGGAGTCGTGAAATATGGTGTGAAGAAAGCAGTTGTAAACCATTTTTACCTTCATGTTCCATTTGCTGCGAAAAAGGTAGTAAAGTTTTATGACATTGAGTGTGAAACAAAAAACAAAACATCCACAAATGGAAGAAGGATGGCACTCCAGTAGGTTCGCCACTCTGTCATGTTTGCATGCACATCACAGTGTTGCTCAGTTTGTCTGAAAAAAAAAAACTCCCATTAGAAAGGGAACTAAGTATGGAGATGATGGAGCGAAACAATCGAAAATTGAACGAAAGGTCAGCACCTTTGATCTCGATTCCGAACACTCCGCTGGCCCAGACTGTGTCCGCTCCGGGTGATGATGGTCGTTGCAATTCGAACCATTGTTGTGTCGGTGAAACAATTCGATTCCATGGGCCATCATCACCTTTCCACTCCCTCCAAGGGGTTGTCCACATGTGAACGCTGGCCCAGCTTAATGCGTCCCAAGAAACAATTTTGTGCTTAAACGTCCGCAAAGTACCCCGTAAATCGTTTGATCGATTTAGTAGTGCACGGTGGAGGCGCATTTTTGCATTGCCGCGTGAGAGTGAAGCGCGGAGTTATTGGATACTTTGTCCGAGGTGAGCTGAAGTTGATTGGCAAACGCGAATGTTGGCCTACGGTGGTCACTGGTTGGGTCGCCACTCGCAAGAGAGGAACCGTGATGTGGCGGTAGAAAAGGTGGGTTGGTATTTGAGGGCGGGTTGGCCTAAAAGGAGCCATCATTTCTGGTAACGATCTTTTCCTCCATCAATCAGGAAGTGATTGTTAGAGCGCGTTATGGGGCACTCGGGCCGCTGGAACGCTGCGTTCCGAAAATTGATTGCTTAATGACCATTTAGCTATGTCGGGGTCTAGCGGTGGCTGACTTCTTCTTCCTTTCTTTCCGCCTTTTGCTAAATCGACATATTTTCAAACTTCCTCTCCTTTGGTTAAGCGAGATCTGTATGGAGTTGTGGGGAATAAGAGCTTTTATGTCTGACCATAGTGTGGTTTTGCATCGTTTGGTGATTTGGTCAGCTTACTATGTAATATTTCGTTTTTAGGATATTGTTTTAGGTTAAAAACTGTACCTACCTATTCAATTAAAAAACCTTATGGGGGTGGTAATGGTGGGTCCCGGATGCGGAAGATCTAATACTTACATTTGACCCTTATAAATCGTGTTGCAAGTCGCACTGAACAAAGTGGCACACACTCTTTTGAGCTATCCTCGGTAAGACGCCGCTCCAGATAGTCTTTCATTAGCAATCGTTAAGCTAATCTGGATCTCAATTTCCTACATTTTTTCCAAATCAGTACTATAGTAGCATTTCTCCCAGTTTTTTTGTTGTTGCTAAATTATTATGACGCCTTTTTATTTACGTGCTTCAGCGTTTAGTTCAATCATGTTGTGTTTCTTTTCAATTTACCACAAAAAGCTCGATTTAAAGTTTGATGATGGCAACCTGGAAAAGGACGTGCGGTTAGGAGAAATGTTGAAGATTGAGATTGGGTTATAATGGATGGGAAAAGGAAAAATATTTAGCTTCACCGACGCTGGCCTATTTCAAGCAGACTTTATGAATGTGACGTAAAACGGAGGCGAGTTTGGGCACAGTTTGGATAGAGAGAAGAAAGAAAAAACAAGTTGGAGCCATTTTATTAACGAACGAGCACGATTATCTGTTCATCGGAGGAAATTACTACTTCTGAACGGGACCTACAGCTAACAGGATATTTTCTCTATCTAAGATATTGACGGTTTTCTGTCTTTTTTTTTGGTAGACATTAGGCGTTAACGATTTAATTATCACACTTTGATTCATTTAGGCTGAAAAGTGTGCTGTAACAAATTAAAAGCCTCTTATAATTATATAAAAAAGTGCCTAAATCATATTATGCTGCTCTCCAAACTATTAAACGCTCTGTAGGTAAGAGTTTGAAAAACCTACTCCTGTCTGGCGGCTTCCTTAGACGTGCTCTGTTCGGCCGTGTCGTTTGAATTTGTCGCGCCCTGTTATCTGCAATGCGCAGGGCATTATAAATTCCGTACATGAACTTTCCTTGTCTTGAGAGGAAGTGTAATGATTGTGTGTTTGTGTGTGGATGTCTGAGTCCGATTTGACTGTACGGTGGGGTTTTTCATTTTGAATCTCCGTATAATACGGTGTGGAAAAATACTGCCGAATGAAAATGAGGCTTCTTTGGGGTTATGAAAATGAATCATATGGAACAGAGACATATATAGGGTGGGAATTTTAATAACCTGCGTGCAATCTTCAATAATTCAAATCGCTACAGATGCTTCGAAATTTGCAGCATTAGTGATGGTATCATTTTAATTTGAATATGTGTTTAGAAAACTACTAACATTCCCGATTGACAAAGAAAGACATTGAAAAGCATAATTCTCCAATAAATCTCCAACATTTATTATGTTTAGGTTAACTAAGTAAAAAGGCTCTGGAAACGTGTATGATTCACACCCCGACAACTACAAAAAAAAGTATAGAAATAAGGCGTGCTGTAAACGCTGTATGTACTTTCATCCAACCTCCACAAATATCAGTTTCGTACGTCCGGCAAAGCTTTGGTGGCAGCTTAGTCATGTTCGATTTGTGCAGGAACATGAGTAGGAAGGAAACAAAATCACCTCTGCTTATGTGTCTATCAGCCTCCAGCCAATCAACCTGTTCTACATCCGATTCGGCAACACATTTTACACCTCATCGGCCAAGTTTGCGTGCGCATTACCTCGAAAGTGGTACAGAGGCAGTAACGCGTCCGTTCAAGATCTCGCAGATTAATCAATGAAGCTGTGTGTGGATACGGTTACGGTCAGCCACAACCGCGTGCGTCTTGTGCGTAGTAAAGCTGTTTGGAAGAACTTCGCCGATGCATATCTGTATGTGAATGAAACGCCTCCTTTCTCACCTCATTTCCGCGGCTCATATTTATATGCTTTCGCTTGGAAGGAGAAACGGGGAAGAAAAATAAATACATTTGTTTTGGGATGGTCTGGCCGCACTCAATCAGCTGTGGGCTGCCGTTTCCGGAAGCGTCATGGTGCCGCGTGTGCGAAGTGCAATAAAAGAAATATTCGATGAGATAAAATCTTGCCCAGCAACTCCGCTTCCTACATGCTGCACCAGTGACAGCACACACGATGCACCAAGAAGCGCCACAAGATGTACAGGATGAGTGGTAACGAAGCGCAAGCATCTAAGCGCGGCAAATATTCATTGCGTGAGCGCACGCGCAGACGCAAAGGACGGCACGCGAAAGATGACCGGCTCCGGTTTCCGAAGACCGGTTTCGTTCTTGGAAGGCGAAAGTAAGAGATCATGCGCTATAAGTCCACGTTTGGGTGTAGGATGCCGCAGTCCAACCAACCAGCTCCCCCCGCACGCCACAAGTAACATCTCACTTCCTGGTGGATGATCCCACAAGTAGTCGATTTTCCATTGGTAGACGGGTACCACCGTCGAGCATCGAGTCGCGATGTTGTTTTAGTGGCCGCATTGCATCCGAATGATCGCGTGCGTGATTGCGCGTGAGTTTATAGGAGCGGGCGCGTTAACGAGAGCATCATTGCGTTAAAGGAAGAATCGTACGAAAGTACGGTTCCTCCCGGAACATGCCGGACTGTTAGCTTGGGCACCGGTTTTGCGTTCAATACATTCACGTTGGAGTGTGCCAGCACGAAAAAGATAGCTCTATTTTTGGCTTATCTCCTACCCAAGTCGACCCGATTCGTACGCGTTGCAGATCGGTTGGACGGGGGACAGTGTCTGTCTTGTGAGTGGCACGAGAGTGCGGCGTTTATGTCTTGTCCAGGGATGGTTTATTGGACACAGCAGAGCATAGATCAAGAACCTCGTGAGTCAAAAGATCTAGAATGGATTTATGGTTTCGAGTGATGTTTTTTTTTGCTATAATGAAAGAATTTATCCCTCATGAGATGTATTAAAAAATTTGAATGTCCGACCGAAATGAGATGCGTCAAGAGTGTTGTAAAAACCTCTTCCGGAATTTTGGTCCCGTACATGTACTTTTCAAGCTAGAAAAAATATAGGAAAGTGATCGAAACCGTCGACTTAAGCCTCGGAACGATCGTAACCGTGGCTTCGTACACAAAGGTTGGCAATGTGTCAAGATGCTGTCAAGAACACGCAGATGCGTCTATGCAGCAGCATACGAAACCGACACGCGATGCAAAGCCGCTCTTGATGGGTAATAAAAAATCTATCGAACCGCATCGTTCATGGGGGGGCAGAAAGGGAGACAGGATGGGTAGGCGTTGGCTAATCTGTAGCCGTTTTAAACGGACGAATAAACCGTCGAACGCCACGTGCCTACAGCGCGTCGTTCGAGAGCCCAACGTCTCATGGGGAAAATGTGTTTGGTTTGCCGACTAAAATTGGGTTCGATAGCCATGTATGTGTCATGAAACAGACGGTGGAAAAATGTCGTGTTTAATCGATTCTATAAAACAGGCGAAGCTAAATCCAACTCGTGATACGCCGGGAACTTATAACACAGCAGGCAAAAAGGATTAGGGAGAGAAGCAATTCTGCACGCTTCAACGTTGTTTGTATGCTAGTTTCGTTTCGGTGACCGTTGCATGTTGGCAAAAGCTGCTGGTGCTCTGGAATTTTATGGTGCATATTATAGGATGCTTTATTGAAAATGACTTCATAAGAATTGTGCTGAACCCCCTAAGCCTTGTACATTTTGGCGTTTGAGATTTGCTGTACAGATGTTGCGTTTCTTACGACTTGAGTACTGAATGTCGTAAGTTACTTTATGAGCTGTTAGCTGTTAGAATTTGGTATAAAGAACCGCGCTAAGTACTTCGGCTTTCGGTTTAATACACCGTCAACTAGACCTTTCGCAAGAACTGAACATTTGTGTGATAAAAACCAAACATATTGAGTCGAAGCGATTTAAAAATAATCTCAATTAGCAGTATTTACTCATTGTGTTTTATAGTTCACGGCTATTGTGCAACTTCTATAGCTATTTCTCACACGTAATAACGTTTCATTGGGAGAAAATGCCAAACAAACTTTTAAACCAGATAATCAGCAAATTGGGAAATCGTTCATTTCATTGCTCCTTTTCGTTAGTCTACTTATCGTCTGATTTTCCCCCGGAGGAAAACTCGTCTAGTGGGTGTATTTCTCGGACGTGTCTGCCAGGTCCAAGGGTAGTGAGCATAGCAGTATGTGGCGCAAAGGATGATATTGTATGTGCCATTTGTGTCGGTCGTGTTGTTGTGTCTTCTTTTTCACCTATCGTCTCGGTAAAGAATAGTTGGAAAACTTTGCCATCACATCGTCTGAACACATCTCACCTTCTTCTGCTGGATATTTTCGGTGAAGTTTTCTTCCGGATGCTCCTCATCCGTCTGCGGTCTGTCTGGTCGGTGTCTAGAACCGAGCACTGTCTGTTGTGAATGCCTTTCTGTCCGTTGTGTTCGGCTACTGGATGTCGGAAGTCACGTACACCGGTGGCGAGAGTTCTACGCCAGTTACTGAATGTTGCAACTCATCAACTTGTCATGACCTACACCGCCAATACCGCCTTCCGTTGATACACAATGGGCTTCCTTATTATGCTTCTCGAGATACGTGTTGCAACGTTTTTTAGTTGAAGCGCTCCAACTGCTGTTTTCACATAACTTTTATAAAGCTGTTGGCTAATGTTTGAATTGTGTCGATAAAGCGATGCACTTAAATACGGTGGTAACATAAAAGTGTTTTGATAAACGTTGATGAAAACATGTTATTCTCGATAAAGTTTGGTTTAGAAATGAATTTATGGATTTATTGTTTGACACTCTTTACTTTCATTCATTTATCGATAAGCTTTCGATGATATAATGTGTTTCATGGAATTTAGGGCAAAACGAAAGGATTATAAAGAACATTTTATAACACCAATAATGGCTATTTACCGATCAGAAAGCCGAGAATCGTTCCAATCCAGAGTACAACCCGGAACGATGTGATGATCACTGTCAGTGGCGTTTATCCGGCGGGCTGTAAAGAATTTAAATGAGATGCGGCGCCATTATTGTCACTGCGCCAAGACAAGATGTGCCGACGCGTTTCATGCAACGGTTGGTACGACTCTCTGGCACTGGTTGGTGTGTCGTTATGCAGGGCGAGAAATGCATCGCATAAAATCTCAATGCGTTAGTAGAACGCATCTCACAAACGGGCTGCGAGAAGTGATTTCCGAAGCTTGTGTCGGGCAGAGCTGCGGCAATCGTTGGGTCCCGGTTGACAGTGTTTAGTGATGCTGATTAACAACCGCATGCACCTTGAAACCAGGGGGAAGGGATAAGAAGGAGAATGTAGTGTATACCCACCCACGATGATGCTGTTAATGCTGTGAAGGCTTGGAATTGGAGGGAGAAAATATTTGATCTGATTATTCCACGTGTCTAAACGTCGCCATGTTGACTTTACCATGCTGCTTTCTTGTTTTTTTAGCGTCTTATTATTGAATTATATTTTTCTAAGATGACGGTGTGGAGGTGTACATCGGGTGAAGCCGGCACCGCATCAGATACGCAACGCATAGCAGACAGGTCTGTGATGTAGAAAATTGAGCTACAACACTGTGGGTTTTTGAAGACCGTGAACCACATAAGCTTTCTGGTGCGAGAATGTTGCTTAGTGGAAATGATTCTATTGAAATGTGATATACAACTTGTTCTGCGTGCAATGTGATATATCTTGGGCGGTAAAGAATGGATTGATGTATCTAGAACAAACAAAAAGATTTAATTCGTTAAGCTTGTCATATTAGTTTCCTGCGTTTGTTGTCGCAATACCATTGAGTTTCAAACAATTTATTTAATGTCTTATATACCAATTGAAACATTGCATAACACAAATAAACGCATGTTTAATTATTGGATCAGTCTCTTGTAATGTCTTCCTGAAACTATTTTACACTTGAAGGGCTATGAATTTTTCTGACATGGACACACTATTTAACATATTTGAATAACAATGGATCGGTTGTTATGCAAACGTGCATGGCTGTCTGCCGTCCTAAAGCATCCAGAGCCACTTGCTGCTTTCTCCGGAACAGGACCGGACGGGCCAGGTCAACAGAAGCCGCCAAGATTTAATCTCCCTCTAGCAGCATCGACAGTTCTCCACCCTCTTGGCAGCGACCGATCCCAGGGTAGCGCTGTTGTATGGTGGAATAGCAAAGAGTAACGTTAAAGTACACTTTCGATCATTTAATAACACACCCGCAACAACTAGCCCATGTCCTCTCGCTCTTCCCAGTCAACTATGCATGCTTTAGCGTTTGCTTCTTGCCTGGTGCAGCTTGTTTTGCGGTTAACTATTCAACGGCGCCTGTGGTTAGCGCTAGAGTTGGATAGCGCGAGGACGCTCTACGGTTACGAATGATTTGCAAGGCTTCGCGCGAGCCGTCTCTAGATACCAGAAATCGTCACTTCCGACAGTTGAATGCAGCGTAACGCAAGATAAACTATCCGGCCACCGACCGAGAAGACGCACGGACGACCGACTGTTTGTCACCGGGTTCGTTGCGGCGCCACAAAGCACAGGGTTGTTACCGGTTCAAACACCCTCGCTCATGCGGTCTCGTTGGCTTATGAATGAAAACTGTTGATGCAGATGATATTATGTGTGATTTAGTAAGGTAAGGTGAAAGCATTGAAATTATGGTTCATATTTGTAGGAGAGAACACATGCAGAAATTCAAGAACTGATAAACATTTGACATTGTTACATGTATCGTTTCTATGCGACTGAGTTTATGGCTCGTTTGATGCTATCCCAAACCGAAACTTGACGGAACTTTAATTTCAAGGTTAATAATTGATGGTATCATAGATTAATAGCAGGAACATGAAATCGTATAAAATATCTGGGATGTCTAGGATATCTGTGCGATTTGGGAGATCTGACAGTTCTGGACGTTCTGGAAGTTTTGGGAGTTCTGGGAATTCTTAGAGTTCTGCGAGTTCTGGGAGGTCTGAGAACTGATGTGGGTGTTCTGGAAGATCAGAGAGATTTGGGAGATCTGGAAAAATTGGGATATCTGGGATATCTGGAATATCTAGGATATCCAGGATATCTAGAAAATCTAAGGGATCTTGGCGATCTAGGAGGTCTGTGAGGTCTGAGAGATCTGGTTGATATGGGAGATCTGGGATATCTGGGATTTGCAAACACTGGAAGATCTAGAAGATCTGGAGGAATTGGGAGTTCAGGGAGATCTGTAAGTTTTCGGAGATCTGGAAGATCTGAGAGATCTAGGAATTCCTGGAATCCTGACAAAACTGGATGTTCTGAGTGATCTGGAAGGTCTTTTAACAAATAAAACTCACGTGTGTAGTGCGCAATATCCCTGTGCGCTTGAAGCGTGTGTTAAATGTCAACGAATAAATGGAATCTTTGTTTTTCCCAAAAGGCATTACCTCACAAGAAGATCCTTTACGCTTGCGTGTGTACAAAGAGGAAGTGTTAAAAAGACACCACACGAACTATACGGAACTGGCCATCATGTAATCGTTACACCGCTCGTTCCAATACCATAATAAGCACGATAATGGTGGATCATGATCCACAACATTGTGATGCGCGCGGCGTTCGATCGTGTCACGAATTCGATGCGGTCATCCATCCTTTATGGTTCCCGGAGTTCACAGGTTACGATTAACGCGCGTTGCCAGATTTTCCCCTTACATCCGCTACTGTCGGAACAGCAGCACCTCGAACCCGCCGCCAACCCCGATAGCGACCGTAAATCGATGGTGAAGTTTTTCACCGAAGCAAGAGTGTCCGGATGAGCGCGGGGGATGCAGAAGACGATGGGCCGAGCGGGCGGCATATCGATTTCCTGCGTTGTGTATGGCGGAACAATAGAACGTGCGTCTTGTGAAAGTTAGATTTGGTGGCGGGTTTTGGGAAAGGATTAGTAGTGGAGGCAAAGTATTACAACACCAAACCTAACGATCGCTGGCGCTGCTGCAAACGACGGCTCCTGGGCCGCACTGGTTTGGTAGGGGTGTTTGTTGTTGTCATCATTGCCACCACCGTGGTGGTGCTTCTGCCGTTACTCCCCGGTAGTCGAATGATTACGGCAACATTAACACAACACGGATAGATGGATGCAGCATAAGTCCATTGAGAGGGAGGTGGGATATTGGCGTCTTCCCATAGGAAAAGTAAGTGGCATCAGCCCCATTGAACTTCTCGTCCGCGATCGGACGCGCCTCATCAGTGAGCGTACCGTGATGGCATCGTCTTTTCACTACCACCTCGACAGAGCGGAAAAACTTTTCCCATTAACACTACCCGTTTCAACCGGGGTTTCGAGCAAATGGCGATGGAGAGCGTAGTCTTTCTAATCTCCTGACCTCTGGCGACATTATCACCAATGCTGTACGGAGAGCGAGAGAGACAAAACGATGCGGGGTGGCGCCCTCTGCATGGAGGTTATGTAGTGGATCGGGCAAAAAAAAATGTAGGAAATCATGTACCGAAACATGTTCCGTTCCTAGTTCCATCCGATCCCTCAACGAACGTTTTAAGTTTAGCCAATTTCTCCTCTGCAACATGAGAGCTTTCCTGTTGGGTACGTACCGGCCTATCCGCTGGATTACTTGCAGTGTAGTTTAATTGAAATTTGATTAATCGTTTTGCTGGTGAAGATTTATGCACAGACATGCATCTGGGCTGACATTAGTGTGTTTTTGCTTGCGTTGGTAGTAAACGGCTTCTTGTGTTAGGCTAGGAAAACCACGGTTCTGTACAGTATGGCATAACACGGAAGGCTTTCCAGGCTGTCCGCATAATGTGGATAGATTTATTTTAATGGTACCTTCGGATGGCTATTTATCGGATCGATTACTGTAAAATGGGCAGTTTTTTGTTAGTAACTCCTAAGCGCACTGTCGCATGATTGATTTGCAAATTGATTGTCCAACGTGGAACGAGGAAAATCAATGATAGTACTGTAAGTGCTTCATCGTGAGAGGTTTTGTAATGTTTTCAATCAAAACGCACAAACACAAACCCACAAAAAAGGTCAATTTTGGAAAAAAAAGATCGTAACATTTCCGTAGATAAAAATGTAGTAACCGATGGTAGATAAAGGTTATTAAAAATGTGTTTTGGGTTGAACTGTTTGTTATGATACGTTGCAGGTGATGCAATCGTTGTGCATCAGGCAGCAAGCCACAACCCTTTTATGTGATATGATTTCGTTTTATTAGGGCTTTTAGCGTTTCTGTGCCAGACGACCAGACCAGACGATGTTTCTCGTCCATTTTAATCGACCATTGTTATACGCTCGGGTGGGCAATAGATTTGGGAGGGTAGTTTTTCCATCCAGTCTCTTCCGTATCCGAAATGTTTGCTACCGGTTGTTGTGTCGCCGTCAGATATATGGCGTTTAGAAAACATAATTGATCGGACTTCATTTACCCATAAATTATGCTGATGTTTTGGTCCTTCGTGTGTTGTGCATTATATGCGTGAGTAAAGCATATTTTTTCTGATGTTCTATTGTTTTATATTGAGAGGAAAATGAAGGGAATCTTTTGTATCAAAACTATATTTCAGTTGCTGGACAGTGATAGCAGCATATGAAATTTTTAAACGTCGTAAATATTGTCTTTATGTCTCTTAGAATAAAAAAATAATGAATCATTCTTATCAATTCGAGCGATCATGCGGCGAATAATCTAAGCATTAGGGTGAGTGTAAGTAAATTCCATCGCAGCTGCCTCATATGACCGGTATGCATACAGATTCAGTAGCTCTTCTATGAGCTCTATAGAAAGGGAACTCTTTGATGGTACCGTTTCACTTTTTATGCTAGAATTTAAACCACCCACAACCGCCTAGGTGCGGCAGGCCAATTGCTCCGTAGAAAAGGGAATTTCAATGCTGGACAATTTCCATGGACACGTTGTTATATAAGCAGGGGAAAAGCGGTTGGTTCCGAACCGCAGAGAACCGGCCGTTATGAACGACGATACTGCAACGTCTAAACGTACATGCTTTGCATAAAATATACTGCCGCCGTGGTGAGCAGAACTGGCTGGTGTTGCTTCTCTCACCATCCTTTGCATGTGTATGCGGCCAGACAGTCAGACAACAGACCGTTTCTGGTGGGACCTGTTGTCTGTTGTGTTGGAATGATGGTGTGGTGTTCCGCAATAAGCTGAAATCTAGAAGACACCAATTAATTGTGGTCGTCCGCGCACCGAAACACGAAAAGGATATAGCTGTGCTTCTCTCGGGTTTTCGGTTTCGGATTTAGGTTGCATTTAGGTGACAAGTCACGTCTAGAAGTCGTAAAATGCGAATGAAATTATCCAATGAATCAACGAGTGTTGGTACGGTTGTACAGCGGTGGTGAAGTAGGGAGTTTTTTAGGGTGATCGTGATAAAATAAAAATCAGTTTGTTTTGCCTCGTGGGTTCTGGCCGTTTGTTCGCTTTTGGACATGATTTGAAATTTAAAAATTTGGTATCGTTATTGTGTACTATATTCAGTTCTTCCATTTAAATTTTTCAAATGGACCGTTACAAGAACTGCTTTGAAAGATGCACGATAGACTGAAATATGAATGTCCTACGAATATCCCTAAGTTATATCAGAATTAGCATTGTTAAATTTAAACAAATTATCTAAGAAACTGTATCTAAATGTTTTTGGTCAAATTACCAAATTACCGAGATTAACAGTCGTCTAAACCCGGAGACTTGGGTTTATGTTGTGCACTTTCTTTCTTGTAGTCTCTAGTACTCTCCATATCATTGTATTTACCCTAATGACATGTTAAGTCATAAAATCTCTCCAACCTACTTTCCTGGTACGAGATGACACATCAAACCTCGCGACCTCTAATCTTATCCCCAGCAGAGAACGCACATGATGTAATGCAAATGAACCGTGTGAGGTATTTTTTCCTTCGTTTTCACTTCACCCTTTACCATAAAAGGTAACTAATCAAGTGTTTTTTTTATTCATTTTGTTGTAGCAACGCAAATCAGGTAGCAAAGCTGTGTGTCTGTCAGCACCATAAAAGTCCGCAAAGATGCTGCAAAGTCTCGTTCGCCTTTTAAAGTCTTCTGCTGCAGTGTATGCCACACGCTCCGGTTTTTTGTTTTGGGGTCAGCTTCTTCGCCGTCCTTTTCGGATGTTTTAAATCTTTCCTATGATTTGAAAGTGTCGTGTGTTGTGCGGTTAATCGGAAAGTGACAAAACCGTGCGCTCTCGACGGCGGTGAACATCGGCAGCAGTTTCCGATGCCTCCTTTGAAGATAAGTGGTTTATCTGGCCACCGTGGCTATGTTACTGGGGCAGTGCAATAAATCGCTACTGCCGGTACCGTTTGCTTTTTGGGATGGTTTTGCACATTCGACAGCCAAATTTGGACGGATCTTGCGAGATGCGAGATGGTACAGAAAAGCGAAAGCGAGGTCGGTCGTGATGATGGGTCGTGGAGTGGAATTGGGAGCAAATCGGTATGTCCCGTGGTCCGTGGGTTTGGGTGTGTGACAAACATGGTACCGGGGGTGGAAGTTAAGGAGGAACGACGGTAAATCAAAGAACTATCGTCTATTCCGCGTACCCGTGGGGTACTTCTTTACTCCCATGTTTAGCAGACGTTCGTGTGTGCCGATCATAAATTACATCGTGACCAAGAAGAACTGACCCTTTCTACGGGATGAGTAAAATACATGTTGACGGTAGCGAAAACTCTCTTTTTCTCTTCCCCGTTCACGTTTGCCAATTTCCCATTCCGTCCGTCGACGGGAACATGTGTGATGGTCTGAGAAAGAAAAGGAATTGAGAAATTACAGCTTCTAGTAGGCATGTGGCTAGTTGAATGTCCAACGTACGATCGATGGATGATGAGCGGAATCGAAAAGTTGTAGTCTTATGCATCCGGTGGTAGATTTTTCTTTCTTCTCCCCCGAGGTCGGCCTGGGACGACGATGCACGTAGCACAAATGTCGAAAGAGGAAGAACATAAATTTAGATGCGATTTGTTTGGCGATGGGGTACGGATGTTGGATTGTGGGGCGATTGAGCTGAGCGCCGGTATATATTTCTCAGCCATTTTTCGAATGTGTAAAACAATTTCCGCTCAATATTTGTGTGTGGCATTCGTTGTAAAAAGCGAAAGCAATGAGAAAAATGTAAAACCGGGTCAATAGGTAAATTTGAGGTCATCTATTTGAAATAGGAGTTGCTTTGTTGTAGTTGGTTATAAGTTAGTCTGTGCCTGCAGGCTTCCAGTGGCCATGTATCAAAGTTGTATTTCTTTATTATGGAAAAAGTAAAACGGAACGATAGCTGCCGTATGGATAGCATGATTTTATTGATTTGATGTTAAGAATTTGCTTCTATTACTTTTGATGTCGTGCTAGTAATCAATGTTGAAGAATTCGATTTGAGTGACACTTTCATAGCAGAACGTAAGTCATTGAAGAATTGAAATTGATTCTATTTATTTATTATTTATTTATTTGAGTATCACGGCACATGTCATTTTTTCTGAAGTTGATTTTAATTGTAGTTAAAATTAATGTGTTTTCCAGATGTCTTTCTGGTGCATTGTTTCAAAACTTCGTTTATAACAACATTTATATTATTTATGGTAGTAGTATCAATTGTCAGTTACTTGTTCCGTGCTCAAATAGGATAGGACCAAGCCCACTCGTACATCAGAGTAGCCGGACGTAATAAGGCTTCTTTGCGTTCGATTTGCCCTGTTACAGCAGGATTCAAATTAAAACAAAACACTGATTAGTCACGTTTTTCAATCACTGACGAAAGGTCATCTATTGCAAGGTGCAGATATGGAGATGGAGACATTGAGCGAGAGACATGTGTGTAGCGTAAAATATTATTCACAAAAAAAAACATTTAGTCGTGATCTATCATCGTTTGTGAACAAAGAATTCCTCACAAAGCATAGAAAAAGTCCAAATTGTAGTGTGCAGAAACATGGAGAAAGCTGCAGCGTAGACTCTCTGCAGGTTTGATGAAAGGTCAAGTGCAACGTTTGGTTCCTTTTTTTCCATTTTTTTTGCATCAAACTAAAAGGCAGGGGAGAGATGATTATGTCGGTACTATTTCGCAGGGCTTTGCAAGGTGAGTGAAATTGACCGATTTTTGCTGCCCCAGTTCGAATGAAGACCTGCATTTGACGTCACTCTGTATGTGTGTGTGTGTTGGTAGCTTGCACTTGATGGTGTGGTATTGATTTTTCGCTTTCGTACTGAGGAACTTTTTCGCTCGACCTTTTGCCAAATTAGGTTAAACTAGCCCCATTACTGTGGTGGTGTACAGTTGGTTACGGTTGCAATGTGCAAGAAATTTCACACTTCCGGAAGTGCTTTGGCAAAAAAAGCGGAAGCGTTTTTGTGCTAGTATTAGAAAATCGATGCATAAATGTAGGGGAATCTGGTTTGCGTTTGATTGTTGGTAATTCGATTTTAATGAGCTTGTGTTAAGTATGAAGGTCACTTTAGGCATGGGGCTTTTGAGAGTGACTAGCACGATCAGCTTTTGTCGTTGAGTTGGACCACGACAAAGCCATTTAAGTTTCATGTTTTTTTCCTAACAACTTCGATTGTCAACAAATCTGAGTATCGAAATACGAATTACATAACCACACCTTTGCAGGTTTGGATCATTTTTTTATTTGACCCAAAATTGAAGCTTCTGGAAGAGTAATTTTCATTATTTTGATGGTTAAACAATGGTTCAACAATTCTCTACGAATATTCAGTAGTTTAATGATGACCATCCACTTTTAAAGTCAATTTTTAATTGTTAGCGAGGTGTAGCGCGCTTTATTTCTTTGATCTGTTTAAAGTTTCGGCCAAAATATATCACTTACGCGAACAAGGTGCTGTGCCGGCGTTTACGATTAATTAGCATAGCAATGCGTGACTCTTTATATAGCAGCAAAATATTACACAACATTTCTGACCGTACCTTTAGCCGGAGTGAACTTATGTCGGATGAGATGCACCAATTTACAGACATTAATATGCACATGCAGATACAGTTTTCCCCTTCGTTGAATAAAAGAGCTACCGTTGGGAGGAAGTAATTAAAGACAGCCCATTGGCGCTTCAACGAACGAGCATCAGGGAATATTCTTCAAAGCGGTAATAATGTTAATAATAATTTACGCTTTCGGTTGAAACCATTACGTTCTGGCTTTTCGACCCGGTCTCCCGGAATGAACCGGCTTTTGGCGAGAGTCAGTCAAGCATGGGCAAGTTGTTATCCTTGTTTACGATGCAGCTTAAGCACCTGCAGTTGCGTTTATCCCGTGTTTATGCAGTATGGATCGGTATGTAGTGCGTAAGCATCAAAACATTTAGTTAATTGACTATGGATATGCAAGTGTGTAACCAGAAACAGATATCCTGGCGCTAATATGATAAAACCATGATTATATTAATGACTGGAAAATGCAGACTACCCAGTGTGAAGGAAGAAAATAAAATTATGTTGTAACGCCAAGCCTTTTTTACTGATTTGGTAGCGAAATCAGAAAATCTGTCAAACTTATTAACATTTTTAATGCTTCATGTTGAATTCACACTGTTTTATTTATTTATGATAACTAATTTTATGTTTTTTTCCTTTCTTTTTAGGTAAGAACCAACATCATTCCCAGGATCATTAGGTACCATGCGCCTCTAAAGGTTTTTATTCTGAAAGAGGACGTGCGAAACCATATGGTATATGGCATGAAACTTGAGATCAATTTCCGTTCATGAAATACGGGCTAAGTGCGCTGAAGATGTGATTTTACAAGTTTAGTAAGTGAAATTTGTATTATGTTATTTTTATTTTATTTTTACATTTTTCGGACCCTTGAAAAGATTCATGAGGTTATTCAGATTGCTTGTTTGCTACGACCGTACTTCATAGTTCCACGGTCCTGTGCCTCGACTCTCGGTCTAGTATGTCGAAGTTCTTAGCGTAAATTTAACTTGGATCATGCTCCCTGAAAGTTATAAAATTTCTTTGAAGTTCTGATACATAGCGGCTCTAGTGTTGTGACTTCCTTAATTGATCTTAATTTTAATTAAAATAAATAATTTAATAAAATTAAATCATTACCGTTGCTAACAAATATAAATTGAAATAGTAACAGGCGTAGCTACGTAACTTTAAAATGCAGTCAATGTCAACTTTTTTCCCTCTTCGCTGCTCCTAACTTCATTTTCAAACACAGAGGTGACAGCACAAGGGAGTGTCATGCTGCTGCAGTGGAACTTCCACAATCGTTTTGGGGAAAGGCTTACGGGAGTTTTTTTTCATGCATCGTGAATATTCTATACTTCATTATATGCATATGTCCGCTCGTTAAAAAGCCTAACCTTTGTTGCTCTCGCTATGCATCTGTTTCATTCGTACGGGGTTCCGCTTTTGTTGTAGCGTAGTGGGACTTTTTTTTCCCCCAATCGTGACATATTCTATGCGTGTACGTTAGTTTTACTTCCTCACGACTCACGACGCGTAGAAAGCCAAGCGGAAGTAGGATGAAGCATAATGATTTCCCTTTGAATACTGCGACTGTATGCTTTTCTGTGCAATGGTAAAGTAAAATTGTTTACATTTGAACGAAATCATTGACTGTACGGTACGATTGTCATGAATGACTGCTGTGTACTGTAATGAAACTGCACTGGAATACCTTCCAAAACGTGTGTGGGGTAATTGAGAATTGATTCGCTTTAAAAAATGATTATAAAAGTGATGCAAAGAGCAATGCATTGTTTGTTGTAACGTTTTGCTGGCTGTATTGCATTCCTCGGAATACATATTGCTGGTTTTTTTAAAAGCTTTTTCCAAGGACGTAAACTCGATTACCCATCATATACGTACAACTGGACAGAAAGCTTCGCTTGCAGTAGGTTGATGCCAGTGCATCCTTTACCTTTTTCAGCTGAATGCACATTTTGTGACGACACAGCAATCGAATGTCTGCATGATGTTGCAATGGATCGTTCTGCGCAGGCTCTTGATGTTGCCAAATCCGTAGAATACGGAGATCATGGCGTGTTTTAGGCTTTGTTATGACGCTAGAGCATTTGTTGATGTGGATGGGGGTAATTTAAAAAATTCTCTTTATAGCATGAATCTTCAAGGAACTTTTTTTTAAATCATCATGCGTTTATTGCGAAATTTGTTTCCGGAGAAAACATTCAATAGCTCTCTTCCGGATTTGTATGTGTTAAAAATAATCAATCGGAGTTCAATCAGTTTTCTTTTCATTCAATTAAACTCGCCTACACAGCCCGAAGTGGCAGATACGTATTTATGTATATGACCCTTAAGCGAATGGTTTGTCATACTTGGCTGGAACGATTAATCGTACTGCAGTTAGAAAAAGCCAATTAAATTCGACGCCTTTGGCGCGTACATCAATCCTTTGGCGCGTACATCAATCCTTTGGCGCCAACGGAACCGTTCAATTATTCGATCGACACTGCTCTAACCGTGGTGTAGGTTGGACGGCAATCAAAACGCACAAACGGTGCCTATCCATGCCACACGTCTATGCTAAGCCACCACCTTTCGAGTCACAAGGTAGGTGGGTTCCGAACGCAGTAAGGGGAAAATATACTTGCAGAAAGGAAAAGTGATCTTGATTGGGTATGCTGTACATATTCTGCAATTAATCAGCATGCGTGGAGAAGCGCACAAGCGATAGTGGTTTGAGGTGGTGTTGGTGGATGTTCATGCATAAAAGTGCATTCATTAATCGCATCTGAAGCTTTTTTTCCACTATGACTTACGTTTTCATAATCGAAATTCCCTCCCCAGCTAACCTGCACGGTGAGAAGCGTACCGTACTTACTTCGCTCGTTGATCGATTTGATTGCGCTTTATTTGTGGCTTAACGGTGGATTAATTCATGTTGTTAATCCTAGCTATCGCTTACCGAGCCATGGTGCAACGGCTTCTTGGGCTGCCCTTACACACCATGATTGCTAATAGGTACAAGATTTGACGATTGCAAATGCACAAGTTCTTCGCTTTTATTACTAGACTTGTTACTCTATATAGCCAGAAAATGTGTGGAATTAATATTTATTACTTACATTTTTAGCTCGATATTAATGCTTTTCATTAATTTCACGTGCTTCAGGAAATAATCTAATAATCTTCTCATGTTTCTAATTCATGTACAGAGAGTAACATACTATTCAAATAAACTCAAATGGACCGTTTTACGTCACACCTGTCCCCCTGGTGGCTTTCAACAAAACAGTTTTGAATAGAAATAGTGATAACAATTGGTGTGTTTCAATGTTGACTTCATCACTTACCAGGTGCTTTTTTTGTCTGCTAGCACGTGCCAAGTAGATTCGTTCCAACTGCTCTGTGCAAATAAAACGCTTTACCTGGCGGTAGCGATTCTTCCTATTTTCGTGAAACGTGCTCAAAGATTTCAACAATCAGATAGGGAACAAAGTGGTCTAGCAGTCTAGTCTATTCCGCTAGCCTGGAGTCGTGCAATTGAAATGCATTTTAGTGCAAGCGCAATAAGTCTCAGTCAGCATTGTGAGCATCTTTGTTGCTGGTGTCGAGATAGATGTGACTTTTCAGATTTTTGTTGTTGTTAATGAATGAAACATGTTAGTCTCTTTCAATTTTCCTTTAATACTAACACTTCAACACTTTGCTGCTGGATGCAGTGATGAACCTCATCATCATCATCAGCATCATCCGTTTTCCCCGCCAGCCGGTGTGATTGTAGTAAGCGATCATAAATCGAAAATCAATCGCGGAAACTGCAGACAAAAATAGCCGGGCCCAGTGTGGTGATGAAGCTACCAATCACGGTCGTGAAACAATAACTATGTATTCGGGGGTTCCCGCAGTTTTTCCTCCCGCCATCGGGGGAAAGAAAAGAGCAGAAAATGAGAGGGAAAGGTTATTGTTGTTAACCGGCTGTCCGCGCTACAATAGTGCAAACGTAACACACCATACAATTCTGCACACAAACACTCACACACACCCTACGTTCGCATCATCATCTCGCAGTCTCGGTGTGGCATTCCGGTATGCTCACTGCGCGCCGAGGTTTGGAGGGAAAAGAAATTAGCGAGATCCATAAGGGACGCTCTTTTCAGTTCATGCTCCACTTGCTCGCGCACCCCGTAGAGGATAATGCGCCGTAGGGGTTGGGAAATCGGCTGGGAAAGGGGGGTGTATGGTGGTAACCAGGGGCTCAAGAGGAAAACAGATAAAACACAAATCTTACGTTGTGTTGGAATGACGATGGCTTTTCTTTTGGTCCGGGATGTGCTGGAAAGCGTACGTTTTTTTTGCTGTTGTTGTTTCGAATTCAATTGTATTTTTGCTCGACGTAATTTTTCCAAGCGGGATTGTCGATTTCCTCGTACATCTGTACATCTCCCGCATGCATTTCGTTCGCCTTTTTTTTGTTGTTGATCGGGAAGAAAAAGGCTTGAAACGGGTTGGGTGGTGATGTATTGATCTTTGGCCGACGGATGAATTACATTTACCGTTTTGTTTCGGGAAGATGATCTTCGCCGGTGCATTAGAGAAAAGCTACCCATTTCTGTTCTTTGCGCTGTAACACTCTTTCTGGTTCGTATTGTTTTTAAGGGGGTGGAAAAATTCAATTGTACACAGAATTTGTGCATGGGAATGGTTAGGGAACAAAAAGGGAAGCGTAAACCGGGAATGTAAAAGAGCAAAGTGCAACATTTTACCGTTCATCCATTTGGATTCTATCGATGGAAAAGAAAATCATTCTTCCGTTAGCAAGACTGAATCGCTTGTAATTGATAGCTATATGGGTGTGTGTGTGTCTGTTTGATTCGCGGCTTCGTATTATTTTGCTAGGCGATTGTGAATGGACGTGTGACTTTAGCCACACTCGGATCGGATCCAAACGGCCAGCACTGTATCTCAGCTTACACTGTGCTTAATGAGCCATTTCGAAACGCTAAACAGTTTCTTCAGTCAGTAAATTGAAAATGGTTTGATCTTTACGATCCATTTCACCTGAGGCACGTTGTTCTCGGTCGCGTTTTTCTCCCTTTTGCCCGATGGGAAGTGTTCATTTCGGTTCAATTGTTTCTGTTGCAGCTGAAAGTGCTAAGCTGGTCGGCTAAATACATCAATCCCGTTTGAAATCGGGCTTGAAACAATGAGCAAACATTTTATGCCGTATTGTTCCATACGTTTGTATCGTAAATGTTCTACGAACGACCTACAGCGAAGAAGTGTGAGATGGCTTCTCAACCCCGAATGCATTATCTGTCAATGTGCTGTCGTGTTTTCATGCAACATTTTTTTTTTGGTGAAGGGCTTTGGGAAAACGATGCAGCAAAACGGTGCCATTTTGCATTGTTCTGGGTTTGGGGGGGTTTTTGGAAGCATTTAGCGTATCATGCTCTCACCTTCGGTTGTTACACTGCTCTGGTAGCTTATAATTATTGCAAAACGATCGTCATCCAAAAGATGCACACCCGGCTGTAAGCTCATATCATCTTCGAGGCTGAGAAATGGGTCTCTCCGTACTGTGATGCACATTGTGTTCTATTGTGTTTATCAGTGCTGATGCAGCTACTGGTAGTGTTACGGGCGGTGTAAACCATTTTACCAGTTGCTTATTATATTGAGCCACACCACACACTTTAGCTTCTTCTGGTGGGTGTACACATGATGTCGGAGGTTCATTTGCCAAAGGTGTGCGGTGATATGAACCTCAATTTTTCTCAACCCATTTTCTGCACTTCACTGCAGCGCGATAAATTCCGCTCCCAGCACTCCCGGTTTTGGTATTTAGGATGCATTTGAGTGATTTAATGTGCTGGCGGTCCCACGCAGCTGTCAGAAAATAGATAATGCATAGGAGGTGGGGAGATATTTTCGAAAACTGAGCTAAAATCAGGTGGAAAGCACGTTGGCAAAAATCTGGAGCATGTATTTCATCTCGTTCCCAACGTTAACCCTGAAGAAGAAACTAATAAAAAAAAAACAGCCCGTTGTATGGTGAGATTGATCCATTTCCGCATGTAGTCGGTAGGTGGTGATTGATGTGATTTTCGATGTTGGAATGGGCGTTCCCATGTCTTTTGGGGTCGCACCAACTGTCATCTGTATACCGTGTTGGGAGTCTTGTTGAGTGATGTATCATTTGAGGTTAGCAGTGCATGGAATTTGTATCATGTTCCCATATCAGGTTGTGTTTTGTTGCTGTGAAGGGATGGCTGAGCTGATATGCTAATGTTGTTTCTTTTTCTCGAAGAAGCTATTGTTTTTGCTTCACGGTGAAGTAACCCATTTTTCGATTGTCGGATAGTGCTGTCAAAGCTTTTATTCTTAAATCCTTTAATGTTTTCTGCAAATCGATGTTTGGAAATATTTTTTATTATATGTTTCCTCTGCTGGATATATTTATAAGTACCTTCTGAAGGAATTAAGTGATATTTGAGACGTTTTTCGATTTCGTGGTTAGTAAATTTGAAAACACTGTTGTTCCCCGACCACAGCATGTCTCAGTGGGTGCTGACATTCGCGTAAACACCTTTCCGTTGGAATGTTGTCTACTGTGCGTAAGGGCCACCCATAAGGCGACGGATGACGGTGCATCCAACCGTGATGATGTTGGCGCCCCATTAACACCGAAAAATAAATTCCACACCACGGTGAGATGACCAAACTTTTCGGCAGCACGTTTTTCCATCTTTTTTTTTCTCCAAAACAAATCGCCAAAAGAAGAGGGGTTTGTTCCAATGTCCGGGAATCGTGCTTCCGGTGTTGTACATTTTTCTGCTCCGGCTTGACGAAATACGGCCGCGGGCCCCGGGAATGTGTGTGCCGGCGGTGGATGTGCAAGAACTGTGGAGAGCTTTTCCGAACGCATAAAATGCCATGCATAGCGAAAGAGGGTAAAACAAATCGGTAAAACAACGGCGATCGATCGTGCTGTGTGGGGTGTGATGAAAATTTGGCACTGAAAGTGCAACACAAAACCCATTTCAAATCGATTGGCGATGGCTCAATTGGATGGTGGTGTTGACGATGTCGAGGCGTGTTTTTGCGGGTACTACAGTAGCACATTTTTTAAATGAATGCAACACTGTTGAAGCGAGCTTTCTTTAAATGATAAATTAACCACAAAGACACTTGGATACATTGAAGGCTTTGAGGATTTTCCAGAAGTGTAGATATCTTGAGTAAACCTCAAGCTTTTTGTATTACAATTTTCAGTATTACAATTTCCTATTAGTGAATGTAAAGATTTATGACCCTGTACTTACCATATATATGATATAGATCATTCACCAGAGCATGCATTTAATTCATGTTTGACACTGAATCACTAAAGCATTTCCTTTCGCCATTAAAATTTATTGAACCAAAATATGTTGAAGTCGTTTGAATTTCATGTTTTCAATTTTCTATATGATTTCTAACATATTGTATTGTCCGGAGGTGTCAAAGGAAACCGTTTTTAATAGCTTTTGGTAATTTATTCAGTGTGAACAAAGTCGTCAAACCTTCCGAAATCTTATACACACCGTCACGATCTCCACGGACGCAAGAGACATGACTGGAGGCACATCGCTACCGGACAGGAAGCTAAGCTGTCGCAACCTTACTCGAAAAAAGTGCCTTCATTGATGAGTCTGTCAAAGAAGATTATCCACCGTTATGGGCCACCCGCCAAAATTATGCCTTTTCACCACCCACCCAACGCTTGGTTGTGTTGTGCCGTGCGTTTGGTGATCTTATCGGTTTTCGTTGGGATATCCTGTTGGTGTTGTGGCTTTTTTCGGTTGGTTAACACTTTACGACTGATAATGGCTTTTAGATGGGTTGGATTTCCCCTCAAGAGTAAGATTTGTCCTCTCATACCCCTTTTCTCACTTCCTTCCATGTTGGGGTCTGTAGGGGTCATCTCTGTCCGGTGTTTGACGAAATCATAAACGAAAGCGCGCGCACGTGTGTGTTGTGTCTTTTGTTCGTGATTCCACTCATCCAAACACCCCTTTTTTAAGCCGGTAGCGCGATAGTAGACAAAAATTTAAAAAAAAGTTACTTCAAACCGACGTGGATTATGAGAAAAAGACATCAAAGCCCTTGAGGAATTTTGATCGTTTTCTTTCCACTCGGGTGTTGATGGTGGTGGAGGTGTGGCAACGACGGCCATCCCCTATGAAGGTCATCACGACGCTACCTTTCCGTCATCTGAAATGTGATCCGGATGTGTGTGCCGCTATATGCCGAGGAGCAAGAAAAAGGTGTCCATATTTGGAGCATTTGATAGTGCGGTGAAACTGTGGCAGAAAGGAATAGCGAGCAACACTTGCCTCACGCATTCGGTTATTGATTCTTGCGTCATGGATAAAATGGTTAACCGTTTCGACCGAGTATTGATGTTATTTACTATTCGTATAACATATAACTTTATTAAAAAAGGCGTCTTCGTTAATTGCACACTTTTGATGCTTCATGCTTGTTTTACGTATTCAATTACTTCTCAAGTATTCCCCATGAATTCAAATCTCTTATGCCTTCTTTCTTGTACGTTGATTTGCGTGTTGGTGCGTTTTATTCTTAAGGTCGTTAACCGACTTGCATCAAATCGTTTGGTAAAAATAGACAATTCAGCTTTTTTTTCCAGACACAGTTCATCGCATCGATCGGATTGTGTAACTTCCAATTGGAAAAGTGCGTTTGCTCAGTTTCTCGGTCTGTACCGGTTGGTTGGTGATTTAAAATAGAATCGATTCGTTTTGCAATACGTTACAATTGCCAAATAGCGAATTTGTTACTGTGAGAAGTAAAGGTTATTTATTGTCTCTTTGATGGAGGACGATCGTCTAAAAACTCGTAAGAAATCTGACGCATTGGTCTCGTGAATGATTTGAACTATGTGCTCCGGTGATTTGAGTTTAATTTTAATTTGTACATATTTAAATTAACATTTCAAGTTTTGGAAATCTGTACGAAGGAAAATGTGGATATAAATTCATATGAATTCCGTTTTTTATCACTCTAACTTACTAGTTCTGCGAAGTTTTACCACTTTGTCCTTTGAATTCCACTGAGATGTGATGTTTCTCTCTGTTTCTGTTTATGCATTTAAGCTTTAAGTTGACATTGAAGGTTGCGATGGTTTCAGACGGAGTTTTTTTCCGAAAAAAATATGATTTCCTCGTTCGGGCTCGAGCTCGCGTTGTATGTGTATCTACATCCTGCTAACGCATGTTAAGCGGCTCGTGTTTAACGAAACACGTATGCTGTTCGGACGTTGTAACAACATGCTTCCGTGGGAAGAAGTATCATGCGGACGTGTTTCGGAAGAAACTTTCTTACGGTAGTAAGAACGGAGAAAAGGAGAAATTTGTGTCATTTTACACGGCATAAATTGAAAGTTCGAACACGGTCAAGTTCAATGTTTCTACCACTTGAATGAAACTATCGTTCGTGTTCGTTCCTTTCGATATTGAGTATGTTGTTCGATACGAAGGATTAGTGTTACACATGCTAGCAAAATGAAGTGCTTTTGAACATTTACAAAATAACTACTGCTTTCATTTTATTCAAAGTTAGTTGAAGAAGTGTCTATGTATTTCCTTTGGGGAGGTTTGATGGTTTCGTACCGGAGCTCTTGGTATATAACACTGATCATTTTCGGGAATTTAAATTAACAATGATCATCGTAAAACATATATGCAATGCTTGTTCAAACACAAAACAGAGATGGAAATTACCCCCAAAACACCACCAACTAATTCCCTAGAGGAATGTAATTGTTAATTTTCCGGGTTTGCATCCATTTTTCTCGTACTTTCATTTTCACTCACTCACTATACCTGGCGCTAGCGGTAGCTGTATGGTAGTTCTTCGGGATGAAATGATTTGCCTTTTCCGAAAGCACTATCATCCGCTCTCCTGATCCACTCACTGCTCGGTACATTGATGAAAGAGTTTCGAAGAGGAGGAGGAGACGCATGTGCACGGTGTGTATAGCATAATGTGGAACATAATGATCGGCACATAGGGCAGTGTTCAAAGACGTATCGTAAGGGAAGACATAAAAGACAGTTCGTTGGTGTGAGAGGGTTGTATGCTCGCAGTGTTATGGATCTCAGTAAGTGTCTCCAGCACACGGAACTCTTCATCACTGTTAAATAGTACATTCAAGATGTTATAGAAAGATTCGTGTAACAAAAGTGAGTGTTCTCTTCAGATATTACCAATTATGAAGTCTTATAACCGTGTGGTCTATTTGAAAATCTGGTTTGATAACGTGTTGCTCATATTATTTAATATTTTCTTTCGATTATTACACTGTTCCAATATCTTTCGGTGAGGTCACATTACGTTACCGAGTAAAAGTGCTTATTCGTATTTTTTAAGTCTGAGATTATTTAAACAACCGGATGTTGGAGAGAGTAATTCATTACTTGAAGTTCGTTTTTCTTCACCCGCTAACGTTAATGATCTTTTTCGTTGGTACAAATGAAGATTTACCAGTGTTTTTTTCTTCTTCTATTTGTCGTAATTTAGCTCGGAACAATCGTCGGGTTGCATTCAGCGTGCCGCAGTTCTCACGCATTTTCTGTGCGACAAAATCGTTTGCTAATGAGTCGCAACGAAATCTGCTATCTGGAGTGGACCCCCATCTGCTCGCAGATGGCTGTGCATGTCTTCGGCTAACACTCTCCACAGTACGCCGTGGCGATCCTATGAACGGTTATAGCTAAAAGTAAAGATGTAATAGAAAATACGCACAGCAAAAAGTAGTCTCCGTTGCTTTTTTCTTTCCTGTTGGTGAAGTGTTCCTTTTAATTGCCATAATTTGGAAAACCTGATCACGCCGCTATTGGAGACAGTGCCGCGTTTAGGGAATTTTGTCTATGATCACCGGTGGTGGTGGTGCTGGTGGTTTGACGCACTTTTCATGGTGTAACGTGTAGATAAAAGTACATCGAACGGGCGCTGTAGATATACCCAGGAAGCCAAACGAACCGTGACGTAGGGGTGCAGATATTCGGCAGAGTAGATGCTTTAATTGCTTGTGCTCGAGCTCGGTGGGATAAGTTCAAAAACGTTCCCTAGCTGGTTCCGACAGATGAACGTTTCGTGTCGGAACATGCGAAATGGTTAAGACTAAAATAAGAATATTCCACAAAAAATGTACTTAATTATACGCTGGGTCCTGGCCATTCATATGATTGCTTTACCTGTTGGGTGGTCTTGCATCTAAGGTTAAATTTCTTTTGAAGTAGATGCTAAAGTATGAGTTAAAGGTACTCCAAATTTGCACTTATGCTATAGAATTGTTTGTAGATTATTTGCTATATTGATTATTTAATATCGTAACATTCTACTGGATTTTGTTGTATGCTATAATTTTATAGCATCTTTTAAGAGAGCAATAACCATAAAGAAAGTCTTTGGCTCAGAACACTTGAAAGAGGCAGGAACCAACCGAAAAATAAGAAAAACGTGGAATCGTAGGCATAAGAACGAAATACTCCTTTAGACGAAAGAACCATTCAGACAATTGTAATAACACTATTGTGAGCCATTTTTAACGACTTCCGTTTCCAAAATCATCCCATTTGATAGGAGTTGTGATAAAAAGTGCGAAAGATCAAGAACCTTGCCAAGAATAAACTTACAGCAGGTTGTTTATTGGACTCTCAGCTAGACACAACCTCTGATTCCGCCTGGTTTTTGTGTGACCTCCTTCTTGAGGTGAAACCATGCACTCTATTTTCTGAAATATACGACCCACCGCACAAGAGGTGTGTGTGTGCCTGTCTGTTCCAAACAATCGATATTGCTTTTACTGAGTGTTTGGATAGAGTGTTTTGTTAGAAATGAAAATTCCCAACCATAAAATTAAGGGCGATAAAATGTACAACACAATAATAGCAAGCTATCCTCAACCTAGTACTGGGGGATTTCTGTTGGAACCTAGAGAAGGAATTCGCTAAATCTTGGTAATAAATGTATCTAAAATTACACCAAATGCATTTAAAACAAATTGATATTCCAGCCTTTCAGCTGTTTGAAGACGCCGGAATGACGATTGGCAGTTAGCACTTGGGATTTAGTTGAATTACTTCGCGGAATTTTCAAAGCAAATTTTCACTTATAGGAGCTCTCAGATAGATGTCGGATATAACAATTTTGTAGATGCACCAGAGAGCGTTTCAAGTGGAAAGATATTTAAATCCACTTTGCAGATAATCTCGATGGTTTGATTTGTATGAAATCATGTATAATACTCCATCTAGGGGCTATCGATAAGAAAAGAGATTAATATCTGGATATCCATTTTGAAGATCTGGGATATATTGGAAAGAACTTCATTCGCTCTTAACAAATTAATGTTTTCTGCTTTTTATAAGTTTGATTATTAAGGCATCTTCAAGAGGTCTTGTCCTTCTATATGAAGATTTTCTTAATTCAATGTATTAATAGCTGGATAGTCAATCATACAGGGAAAATATACGTTGAAGTACAGTACGCTTCATAGTAGCATTATCCTTAAAGCACTTATCGTTTATAAAATTTTATAAAACTTCACATGCACACAGTTGCAGAGATGTAATAATTGTTTCCAACTTCAATATAAAAACACGCCCAACATCTGCAACTATCTTCTGCGGATGATTTTCTTTCCCTCCCATCGTTTTATGTCCGTCTCTTGCCAATGTCAACACCGTCGTCACCGTTGTTTAGTGCATGTCGCCTCTCATCCCTTACATCGTGCCGGCTTTTTGTAGTGGCACCTCTAATCAGCAGCGACGTCGCCTGTCGTCAAATTCGCGCAGGTGGAAATGCATAATTTTCCGGTACCGTTTTTCCCGTTCTTACCGTAATTCGCTTTCCAGCCCACGGCCGCATCAAACGCGACTAGTGAACTTTCACTGTCGAGCTTCGTTAGTTACTGTGTTGTTTTTGTTTGACATTGCCGTCGTAGTTTTTTTTTCTACGTTGTAACAATTTTGTTTACTTAATTTATGTCGCTGTTGTGTTTCAGGTTTTTTTTTCCCTTTCATACGAAGACCTTCACAACGTTCCGGTGGGAAGTCTCTGGATGCAGCAACGGTTTTGCCTACTGCATTTTGTTTCACATTTCCACAGAGTGCCGTGGCGTTCCCCTGTCTGACTGCATTTCCCTGTTTGGTTTGTTTTGTCTTTGGCTGGTTGATAAATCGTGCGACGGCTTGGCGACAGGTTGCAAAATTAAACGTACCGTGTTGGGCCTTTTAGTTTTTCTTTTTCGTCAAAAAATGGTAATGTTTTCACTGAGCGTTGATATACATTGAGGCTAGAAGAAATTTGTATCACCACTCGTCGACGACGTAACGCTCACTGCTCCCTGCTTCTCGAGCGTCATCTTGGGGCAAGAGAAGTTGCTTCCGTCAGTTCAATTGGATACACTTCTCGTAGCAGTGCTGGGTTGACAGTCTGGCTCGTAAGATTGCCGATGTATATAGAGGGTGGTTGGCATTCAATTTTCCAGCGCGCAAAAAAAGTGTCTCCCGAAGAAAAGCACGCCCGAGAAAAATGGGCAATCGGGCGGATCAACTCATTGTTTGCGCTCGTAAATGCCAGAAACAACATTCATCTTCCTTTCCTGTCAACTGATTGTCAAGGCAAGTGGTTTGATTTTGAATCTCCACTGAGCTGCCCGGGGTGTTGGGTGTACATCGTCGTATGTAGTCGTACTTTAAGGGTAGCAAAATAAGATAAATGAACCGCGCATCGAGTGAGATGATTTGGGAAAGGAATGTTTCGGCAGACAAACAACAGACAGACGGACAGTCCCACATACACGGTACCACGAATTCACATCGCGAATTATCTGTGGTTGGTGCAGGTTTGACTCAGGGAGTAAAGGAACGACTCTCTGATGCAACATGATGTCACATGAATAGAGCGCTCGGATTAATGGTGCTGGAAAAGATGAACGAGCGATTAGTTGGCGCTTAAATTTGAAATGATTATTTTTTTTTGCGATTCCTTACCGTTGAAATTTACAGCCTTGTTAATTTACAGGTAAGGCCGATGGTTCATAGGTACTCTGTGTAATGTAATATACTCAGCATACATAGAAGGGGAACGATATTTAATGTTGTTTTTTCTCATGACTCTTGCATGAACAATTGTTATACATGCTTAGTCTTATTGCAACACAAAATTACAATATTATAACTGCAAGCGATTAAAAACATAAATGAGACAAACTGTTGACCATTCACATCACGGGAATTTTGTAACATGAAATTACAAATCTCCCCTATCGCTTTGTTTCATCGTGCAACAAAACTCACGAATTGTTCATTAGATTTAACACAAGCGTAAACCATCTTTAATTTCTCTGCAGCTTAGTGTGGCGAGTGGAAAGAAAAAACACATTAAGGACAAACGATTTTGTTCGCATCTACCCAAATGTCGTATGTCGCAGTCTACTTCTAGTGAAAAGGTGAACTAATTTTCATCGAGATCAGCCGTGCTGGTGGCACCCTTCACTACTTGCGACGGGAATTTTATCTAATGTTTGTATAGCCACCGGAATGAAACTGAAAGGTGTTGATCGTTTCAAAACCCAGACACTCTTTTTCTTTTCATTCCAAATTTTTTTTTTGCTTTATTGTTGTTGATATAAAAAGAAATAAAAATTACGCCCCGTAACTCATGGATTATCTCTACAGCGGTGGAGATACCACGGAGCCCGTGAATCATGAACATTCGGATTAGTGTCGCATGAGGTCGTTTCGGTGAAGCATTGGTGAGCTTTTTTGGAAGGGTGGTCTCACCGGGGCGTACTCTTTTGGGTCTTGCAAATGAACCATACTGGTAACACCTCCCATCGATACCCTGATCGACGATGGAGTGTTGATTGAAGTTTGTTTTATTAATGAAGAATTGTGTTTTAATACCATTTGCTACGATGCGGATCAGAAGTGAGAGGATGTGTGAATAAATTCCAGTGGCCTAATTCGAGAAGAAAATAATTTGAAACGAAGTGCTGGGACCCTATTTTGACATTTTTATTGCATGCATGTAGACTCCAGTAAATATTTTGCACACCATATTTGAGTTTGCTCTTGCGTGTGGAAACTTGTATTGTAAAAGTTTAAAAGTTCACTTAATAATGTGCAACTTGAGTTTGGCACTCTCACTTATAGCCTAAAATATTAAATCTTGATTATTAAAATCAATTCTGGCCTTTGATTTAATAAAATTACATTCTATGTTGACCTCCTTTCCAAGTGTTATGGACAACGTTGCAAACAAGTGCTTTTGAATTTCCTCATTTACATTTCAATTGGTATAAAGATTGAGATAGGAAGGTCTAAGGAGTTCCAGTCTCAGTTTTTCATGTCCAAACAGTTTGAAAACAATCGAATATTCAACTGTCAGCTGAAGTGGGATCCATTTTTAAAATCCGTTCAACAGTGTGTTGATTTATTCTTTTTTTAAATTAAAGCAACATCTTTCAAGTACGATTGTTTTGGTTACAATTGTTTGTGTTATACATTCACAATTTTTCTCTCTCGCAAAATCGCGAACAGTCTGTGCCAGCATTGAGAAAAGGCTGTTCAAACAGGACTGTTTACTCAGATGTATTACCCGCAAAAAGAAACAGTTTCATGCACGCCAAATTTTCGAATAACGTTCAACAATCGAACGCCTATTACTGAGAACATTCAACGGCCGTATGGTTAAAGTTTTGTAATTCGTTACCATCGCGTTACGCTTCAACAATTCAAGAACCCGTTGTGTAGCTTCATCCGTTATGCAATTTGCAGTGGTTCGTGAAAAGAAGAAGTGCGTTCATATCATTGGTGAGCAACCGGTTATAATTGGTTGATGAAAAATCTGACATTTCATCGATAAATAATGCTACCGATTTTAGTATAATAGTAATAATGCTGTTGATGTTAGGTTTGAATTATCGGTAATGTGAATTATATTCCAATTGCTAATTTCAGTGGAACCATTCTAGCGATCGTAACTAACACGATGCTTGTTTACATTTTTGTTCGAATTTCGTTAAGCTTCTCGCACCTCGTGAGGTTCGGTTCGGTGAGGCGTGTCGTATATTTTTGCCGATAATCATTTTGTTTCCTCTACTCTGCACCCAGTTTGAGTTTGTTTGGTGTGCTAGAAGAAAAAGCACCTTCCTTCACACGCAAAGGTCCAACGGTCGAACTTGACTTTGGTGGGTGTATTGTTTTTTTTTTCTCCAGTGATTCGTTACAATCGTTGACGGATTGGTCGTAAAGCGAACGGTAAAATAACTGCAACACCGCTGCCATATGTGTACGGCCGATGTGAGTTATGTGTCGGACCCATGGTTGAGCAGGGTTGATAAATGTGAAAACACATAACCACACACCACCAACCAGTACAAACATCCGCGAACTGCGGGGGGCGATACACCTTACGACGTCCAAGGATGCGAACAATTAGCCAAACGACCTTCCGGTGCAAAGACTGATTGAAAGAGCGAATCGATTCAATCCTTAAACCAAACAAAGCATTTAGATGTTTGTACATGATACGAATCGAAAGCGAAAGGTAAAATGGATTGCATCGTGGCGTTCGATTTATGGTACATGATGATATATTATAAGCTGTTATTTTGTTTAGTTTAGTTACCGGTATTACTACATAAAATCCATGAATTAAAAAATGGCACATTAATTTAGCAAACTATAAAGTTTTAAAACATGCCATAACTTGCAAATACGTACAATTTATGCTGCTTTCTTAAAGTATGTGAACCACCGCAACGATACCGCATAGTTTTGTCTGCAACTGTTCCATATTTAGAATACTTCATACAGACCAGATACGATTGCTTCCTGTTCGACATTTTGCAATATAAGGCGAATACCAGTTGCTCCAAACCCGGCCTTGGCATATGCAGCGTGTGGGCCAAGACGCGTAAGGCATCTGTCCCGTCACGTAAAGAGCTGACAGAAAAAGTGTTCCAATTGCGTCGAAACGAGCGTTCGATCAGTTCGTTATGTTTTCTCTTCTCAAAAATGTTGTGATGAATGAGGAACACTTATCGAAGATCATAAAACACATACTGATGCTGTTTGAGTATTTAAATACATTAAATAATGATAATGATTTCCAGGAAGTTAAGCTAGATTACAAAAAAGCAAAGAATCATGTATCTGGTTGTTTTATTTTGTCAACAAATTAAGACGAAATTTCTCACGATTTACACACGATTGAATAATTTATTGTGCTGGCCAATATCTAGTACAACTAATGATGAGTTGGTGGAACATGCGATCTAGGTACTTAGCTATCTGTAGCCCTTTAGTAACCCCTACACGGTAGAGGTTATGTTTGTTGATTGGGTGGGAAAATATGACAACAAATCGTTTCTTCCTCTGTGACAAAGGAGCCACCCAGAGAAGGTCAGCATGTCAGCAAGATCTCAGTGTGCCGTTGGTAAGTTTCTCCTCATTGACTTATTTTTCAATTATTATGTTGAGCATAATTATGCACCCGTGAAGGTGGAAGGAGTCTTGTACCCACAGAACAAATGGAATACATCATGAATGTAAATGGAAGGAGAAGTTGTTTGTCGCTCCGTGTAAGTAGGCATCGCCGTTTTTTAGTGCTGATTGATACAAACATGCGGGGGGAAACGATGTCATTAATGTTGCTGTTTGTTGATAGTCGCAATCAACCTGGCTTCTTATTGTATAGTGCTGTAAAGCATAAGGGTATAAATGAAGTTCTTCGAATGATTTGCCGACAACAGGGCGAAGTAACGAAAACATTGCATGATAAACAAACAATCGGTGTTTTTGGGGACCATTTCCTATCCCCCTTTCTGAATGAGTTCTTTCGAATGTGGGAATTCTGTAAATGGTTGTTGTTGAAATTAATGTTAAATTTTATGTGATGTTTCTTCTTCCCCATGTTAGGAAGCACGAGTTTTGTATTGACACTTATTTTGGAGTGGGTTGTTCTTGTGCGTTTCGTTCGAATGTTTGGCAGTTGGCAGAATGGGTGGCGTGATGCCAGCTGGTGTCCGTAATATCCGCCACTTGCAAAAGCGCCATTCATACAATTGGAATGCTTCTCAATCTGCTATCGTGTGCTTTGGTCTAATTTCGAACGGGTTTTCTGGTGGTGAAAACTCAACGGTTTCTAACTCCCACGAAAATCCGGCGAAAACCAGCAGAATATTCCACCAGCAGAAGAAGATACCGTTTTAAACTGGAGCTTACGATGGTTCGTGGGTAGGTGTGCTTCGCTTCCCTTATACAGCTGGTATGTAGGGGTTGGGGTGAATGTAAAAAAAATATGTGAATGGAATATCGGATCTTTATATAATTCCGAGAACACCAGTAAGTGGCAAATAGATACGATTTTATCACTACTTCAACAACGGTGGTTTATCTTTATGTCTTACAGAATTTCTAATAGTATAAATCCACGGGTAATCACGACAAATTGCTTCAACATCTCAAGGTTTAACAGTGCGTTTACTGTCAAAAGTTGCGCTAATAATTATGTTGTGTTATCCTCTATTACAAATTAAGCATTTGTCCTTTAGTGTAATTTAGCTTAAACTAAAACATTTAAGGGTAATAATAGCTCTTATAATTATGTTGCAGTCCAAATTACAGTCCAAACAACTTGGTGGTCTGCGCATGAGGCATTTTAGTGTAATTGTGCAGCACGTTGCTGTACGTTGAGTAAATTGACGGTGGTTGACGTTGAATACATTAGATCATGCAAAATTTTGTATGAGATATGCATATGTTAGTAATTGAATGTGTTTCTTCCTTCTCCAAAATTGTGTCGTTTCAAAACTGAAGTTTGAAATTATATCCATCCAATTTGTATGATTATTTGCGATAAAAGCTATCATAAAACTATGTCTTGAACTTCCTGATCTTCCTACCACCTATATTACGCACATTTTCCATCAAAAACCCAGCTATTGGAACAGCGCTCGATTATGATGTGCTAATAATACTGATGTGCCGGTTTTTGCAGCATGTGTAGCTTTTCGAAAAGCTGTTACGACAAACCCGTGGAAATCGGTTGCCCTAGTTTGTTTGTGTGCTTTACTTGGGGCGATTAAATACGCCCGATGCCTACCATTTTTAATATCCCCTGATGTGGTGGTGGTGGTTTGTGTTTGCATCTGTTAAATTATTACCCTTCAAAAATCGTAAACCTACTCCATCTTCCAATTGGGAGCAATATTTTGAAAGGTTGGTATTACAGTTGGATGAATAAAAAACTCCGTAAATTTTTGTTTGTTTGTATTCGACTACCGGCGGGAGCAAAACTGTCAAGTTTGTCGACGCGATTTGCGTGCAAAATGATATGGGTTTTAATGCTGCTGTGCGCCAAACGACCGTTAATTTAAATTGTACCGATAAATAAGTGGATAATCGTTATGTACTGGTTACGTCGATGAAAATTATACATGCGCTTAGTTTTTTTTCACATACTCAAAGAGTACCCAGTGTTAAACTGGTTATGGTATAAGCAGGTTAATATTTGTTATTTCGAACGCCTCTGGAGTGATCTTTAATATTACTTCCGTATATATATTATTCAGTTTAGTAACATATTTTTTTTCTTCTATTTATTTTCAGGTACGTGCTTTTGAAACGTTTATTGTGGAAAGGTGGGCCCCATGCCCATCTCATGCCGGACACATAGAAATGCTTGCAGTTTGTCGATCTATCTAGCTCAGATTACGTCCCCAGCAGCGTTGGAAGTAGTAACGTTGCATAACAATTCTACTCTACAATTATCCGATCATCTGATGACCTCTGATAGAGTCTGTTCTCTCTAGCTTTCCTCACTCACCCGGGTGAAGTAACTGGTGTGTGCTGTACGGTATGCAGTATACTGCCGCCGCCTTGTCTGTGATTGTCTCGTCGGCAGGAAATGATTACGACGAGCGTCATTTGTGCATCCATTTGAGCGACCTCGATACGTTTGATCCAACCAGGAGTTGACCTGCCCACCGCCCGTGCTCTACAGCCGTTGTTTTGTTAGCGTTGATTATTTCCTCAATTCTTTTCGAATGGCTTTTCGAACTGCTGGGCCCTTTGGCAGAAGTAGAAGCGATGTAGAAGCGCTGGTGAATGTTAGTGCGATATTCAATGGGATTGGTTGAAAGATTTAGAAGAGTTGATCTGGTGAGCCCCCCTTGTCTCATTATGGAGAGGTGGTTATGTTTGATCACAATCGTAGACTGCCCTTCGGAAATCCCTTCGATAATGCTAATAATCAAAGGTTCCTTCACAGGGCATGTAATACTAATGGGAGTTATCATGTTTTCGGTCTAAAGTTACTGACTAGTGGTTAGAGATAGAGCCGCATTGTACCGTGGAAGTTAGAGTAATATTTTATGAAACTGTGTAAGAAGTTGAACTCCGACACATTTCATTGTACGTTCTTGCACATCACAGCGGGAGCACTTCTGTTGAAATTTGATCAAATTGACTCCAATGTTCGATTATGATATTGCAAAACCAGCCTGAATATCCCCGATAATGGTGAGGGCGATGAAGCTGTATGGTTATAGTTGAAGTGTATTGGTTACGCTTGCACAAGAGTTTCAATCGAGCCGAGCTAATCGAACCGGTATGGTTTTCCCCAGGGATTGATTTGTCTGGTGCAAGCGAATTCCTCCCGTTAGGGGGATAGTTTAAAATTAGCCTTGGTTGTTTGGAATTTATAGCAGTGCAGTTGGAATTCTGTTGGCCCTCTGATTCCGTGGTGTTTGCCGGTGTTTGATGATAGGGAGGCGATTTAGGGTAAACGATATCTCGCACAGTAGCCTTAATAGTGATGGGTTCATTTCGGGCATTGCAACAGCTGCCTTGGATCATCGATTTTCGGCACGTGAGTTCATGTTGCAGCATCATCAGATCAGACCAGCATACGAATTGCATGCATCTATTCGGAGCAAATGTCGGGTCGTTCGTGGTTAGTGAACAGTAGAATCCGGCGTGGTAAATCTGTTTGGAAAATTGAAACCATAATTTTCTGGGTTGAAGGTCTTCAAAAATTTTCCTGTACCATAATCAAAGGTACATTAAAATGTGGCCTGTAGATGATTCTAAATGTAGCGTAATATATAAATTTAAAAATGTAGCCCAACATCAAGGTTTCGAGTAGTTTTCAGTTTTTCTGGTGGCAATAGTTAATACTATCGGACTCTAAAGCAGACGCCCTACGATGTTCTTTGTTTAATTCTATAGGGTTTTCTAGTCTTCCATTTTTTCGGAAGATAATGATTCATCACACTCCACCACACGTTAACTCAAGTGTAGCGTATAATCTAGTGAAGGTTAATCGGTTTTGTCGTGGTTGAAGTGTTTGAAGATGTCTTTGTTATGGAAATTTCTAATTAGTACGCATCATAATGTTTAGTGTATTAAGTCGGTAGTCATAGAAGTACATCTCGCCGTCTTCGTTGTTGTTCTAAGAACAATATTGAACGATAGCTGTGTTTGTGTACAATTATTTTTCGTTTGGTTCGTAACGTAATGACGAACGTTTGTTTATTATTTTATTTATTTTATTCAGATACGCTTGTAACTGAAATCATATGTATTTACAAACTAATGACAATTGGGCTTATAGAATTCAACAAAACACTACCTTCTTTATACTATTTACTACAGCACACGATTAGCTTGGTTGTTTCCGTTTTTCTAGAGTGTCCTGACAAAAGTACGTAAATCATACTATCTTGACATTCCAGTGCAGCCCAGCATGTCCATGATAATTCGCTGCAAACATTCCAGTGCAGCCCAGCATGTCCATGATAATTCGCTGCAATAATCCTAAAACCATGAATGTATCATGGTATGGTGCATTCGTTGTCAGTGGCCTTATGTACCTCGGTGCACTTTACAGTGACGGAGCGTAGATTAGAAACTTGCACAATTTAGACGTTCTCGCTGCGTTCTGTAGATCCCCTAAGACCACTGTAGAATATTTCTGGCAATGAAGATAAAACAAATGGTGGTTATACGATGTGTGAACACGCTAGCAAAGCAATCAGTAGGGAAATGGTAATTAAATCGTGCCAAAGTGCAGTTTTTATTGGTCACTATCTGTGCAACGCTGATAGCAATCAGCAACAAAACTGAGCAATGTCGTAGTGCCGGCAAACGAAATGCACCGGTAATGCAGTATGATATCAAACATTAAAAGCACTCTATCGATAAGCTACTAAATGTTTAACCTGTCTACATTTGCAATGCATTCAATAACTTCCCGTGTATGTTCAGGGAGAAATGTTGGTTTGGAGTTATTCCATGAGGGGTAGTTCAACCTACGTAACCCTCTATTTAAATGCATTTATTTCTGCTGGTGCTTAATGGTGGTTTAATGTTTTAACTAACCCGCATTGAATATTTAAACCAATTTCAAAAAACGTTTGTTGAAATAGGCCAAGAAATCTAAATCGTTAAAAGGTGGAATAAATTTCGCTAACCGCCAGATTATCTACCGGGGCCACTTCCTGCGGCTCGTGGGAGAGCTGCAGCAAAGACGTACCGTCTGCTGCCGATTGGCAGGTGGCCGAATCGTGTGTGGGTGTTAATTCTCATCAACCAGCAGCGACTAGCAAGCAGCTGCTGGCCGTCTCACCAGGTAGTAGTGCACCACGGTGAGGGTCCCATACGCCCAAAAGGTGAACGTGCTTCGTCAGTGTGTATGTATGTTTGTGTGTACATAGCATCACGCAAGACCTGCGATGCATAACAATTTGATATCCGCTGCCGAGGGTCGGAAATGCGCCTACCGTTGGTAAAGGCTTCGGTCTACAGAAGTAGAAGACACCCGCGCACTGTAACCGGCAATGATGTTGGCAAATTGTTTGTATACCATCAGTCAGATTGCACGCTACGATTCTCAATTTTATGTTTGCTAAATACAAGCCAAAATGTTCTGCAATAATGTATTTTTTTTGAGGGGGGGAACTTCACTAGAAGGGAATGTTACGCTAACTAATAAGATTACGATAGTTTCAATCGTTGCGGATCGCTTCTTGCGGATGGGTTTGTGTGGCAGAGCAATACCTTTAACGAGCGATAGCACAAACAATTCTAGCTTCTTTTTAATGTCTTTACATCTGTTATGATGTCCAGAAGTGCGATGCACTCTGGGGGAAAATTCTCGTCTATTGGACATACTAGCGAACCCATCAGAGAATGGCGTGTACTCCACACTGTGGACATGGATCCAGAAGCAATTTTACTAGAACTGACCGATGGCTGCCCAGAACCATTCTTCACTTCCCCAAGTTCAAACGCGATTCCCCGTTCGGCTCCATCAATGCACTAGCTTTATTTTCGCTCAGGTTGATGATTTCACGCTTCAGAGTACTGCGCGAGGAATGGTAGTAATTCATTAAATTGGTCTGGAAAGAGTAGCGAAATGAAGTGCCATGATAATGATTTGTGGGAAGCGGGCGAACGTACATGTGCTTCTGCGAAGTGAAGTTGGGTATGGTATCCCAGGAGGCGCAGGGTGCTGTAATGAGTCTGGGATGGAATTTCTTTGCGGGCGGGACTGGAACGAAGAGCGACAGGCAGATGGTTCCCATTATATGCAAAATTAAAAGCACATTGTTTGCAGAAATCATCGAAGTTATCATGCTGGCGGCAACGATAGCTGCACCATTTCGGGAAGTCCAGTGCAGGTTATGTATGTGTAGTATACACCAAGGTGCTGGCAGATGATGGCAAAAAGTCTGGTCAATTGCTTCTGTTGTTGTCCAGTTGATATTCATTTCAAACTACATTTATCGCCCGACATAGGCTTCCATTTCCTATCATGAATGCAGGTTGCACAATGGCGGTCGGCGGCAAAGATTCTTGCCCTGTCTTTGTGCCGAGTTTTATTTTTTTCCCATGTCTGACGTTTAACAACTACACCGCCATTCTGGAACGAAATCGCGACTTTCAATTTTCAGCACAAAGAACTCGCTTGGTAGCTGTTAACGCTGTCGACTTAATCGTCTGCATTAATGTCGTGTGTGATGATTTTTTGTTGTCTAAGGTTCGCTACAAGACGTAAAGACTAACGCGCTTTCACTTAGTCAGTTCTCGCTCAAGGCCATGGGAAGACGTTGCCAGTAATAAAAAAAAACTATTTATGAAACGTAATGTGTTTGCAACGTGAGTGGCTGATGGTAAAGTGGAGAATCTGCATCAAGAAAAGGGCCTGAAACAATCTGGCAGAATGTTCCAAGCTCTTGGTTTGGTGCAAGTGTTTTGAAGTGTTTTCAATCTCGTTCCGGCATTCTAGGACAATGAAGTGGTGCACTCACGCGGGAATGCATTATTGGGGATGATTGGTTGGCTGCGTCATTACTGTATAGTAGTAGCAAGTGGAATTCCTGGGTTATTTATATGCCAATTCTTAATCGTTCCAACTTTTCTATTGCTATATGTTATAGTGTTGCACACACGTCTTGTGTTAGGTTTGAGTAAGTTAGTAAGTCTGATTCTTTTTCTAAGACCCTGAAAACCGCGAGAGGTCTTGACCAGTTAGTTTTGGTTTCGGGAATGAGATTCTGGATTGGTCCTGTCTGCTATCTTTACCACCAAGTTAGTGAGTAATTTGAAGTTTAGTTGGAGAACTTCCAACATAAGGTCTTATTTTATTGGGAAAGATTGTTTGTTGATGTTCACTTAATTCAATTCAATATCCATAATTACAATCCACTCATATCATCACTCAGAAAATTCAATATCCATTATTATAATCGAAAACCAATCTTCAGCTTTTTTGTTTTTCTATCATTTTCTTTCCACTCCTGGAGGAAACAGTTCTAATCGATTTAGCTTAGCAATCGTTACCGTATCTACAACGTAAGCAGAAACGTTGCACTTACAGACGGCTCGCTCTCAGTTTGCCGTTGTATGCAGCATGCGCGCGTGTATGCTTTGATTTTGTTGGCGTGTGCATAACTTGCGCCAACAATTTTGCGACGCTTGAGCAGCGCGTGTCAGTTATCACACCGGCATGTCTCGGTTATCATAAGTTAGGAAAGTGAAACCTATCGCTGTGGCACTGCCACAGACCTTGCGTCTGCCGGCGCACACGTCTATTATACGGCTTCCCTTGGAAGAGCTGGTATCGCATTACGTTCATACGTGGTAGAATTCGAACTCTCGCGTATCGCTTTTGCATTAATTTCTTTTTCATAAGCTATAAAATTGCTCTTGATGGCACTATTTTCATATCGCGCAGTCGGCAAGAAAAGGTGTCGGAAATGGGCAAAGGTTTCGGTGTACGGCACCACGGGGTGTGCTGCTACATGAATCTGCACCGCTCGGCGAATGTTCGTATCGTAATATACCGCACAGCAAAACTTGTTTCAAACTCTCCATTTCTTCATCTATCCTCTGGGCCACTTGCAAACAGGAAACTTCCGATTGATCTTGATCGAGCCATTGGTCCAGTGATTCGGTTACCGTGTACCGACAGAAGAAAGTAGTATCTCGCGGTGGGAAGAAAGGTATTCATAAATCATTCGGTTTTTTTCTGTTCATAAGCACCATTGCTAAGCTGTTTTGCGTAAAAATTTTTACTGCACGGTGAAAACATTAGTTGCAGTGGCAAAGGGTGGGTTGTGAGGCGGAGAGTGGTGTAAGCCATTAGCGATAAATTTTAAGCAAAACAATTTACGATTGCAGTTTCCAGAGTGCGATGGAAATGAGCAGCCTTTGCGCGTTGCATCGTGTTTTAAGCAAGAGTGAATTTTTGAACTACTTTTTATTTCTTGTCTGTACGTATTTTAATTGCTTCTCTTGATGCTGCGTTTTCCTGAAGCGATGATCAGGTATAGAAGAAAAATTGTAAGAATTCCAACTACTTTAATAGTTATTTGTATATACTTTATTCGTACATTAACTTATTTTTCAATTTTAATAATATTTTTATATTAATTAGAATATTGCAAAAGCGAATTGAAAAACTACTTATTCAAACGATATTATTTTCTCTCATTTTACTGTATTAATTGCATTGGTTTGCATCCAAACATCCAATTATATATCTCGAATAATTAAATAATATGGGTCACCGTATGCCCTTGTCTGTCCGTCCCCAAAGCAGCAGTTTCGATGTCGACGAATTTGTTGTAGCCCATTTCGGGCATGTTCTCAGCGGGGGTTATAGCTTTCGATTGGCCCTAACAAACCCTCGTCCAGTGGAGATTGCAGCCAAGCCAAACCGCCTGCACCGGCGGAGGTCAGTGAAGGTGCGGCATTATTTTATACGCCATCGGAATCGATTGTGTATATGTGGGCGCGATGAGGCTAGTGTGCCTCAATCTGACGATATGTTTCTGCAGCTTTGGTTAGCCACCCCGTCGCGAAACTCCCCGTTACCTAAGTTGAGTTGCTGGTCGCTTTTGAGGACGGCTTGAAATGAAACGACTGAGAAAGATATTATCCGATCGATTTACGAAGCGGAATAGATCAATGTGGTCGATTATGTGTGTGCGCCGTCTTGGATGGAAGTGATGAAAAAGCATGTCGTTTGATAAATATGGATAGATTCGGTAGCTGAAGTATCACAAATTTGAACGAGCACCGGGCAATCTTGCCCTTTTAAGGCGGGCCGAAGTATAAACTCTAATCGAGAGCAATTTGTCAAAGCTTGTCGTTACGACTTCATCGATTCTTCAGCTGTCCTTTAGGAATAGTGTTCTTTTCGAACTTCATAGAATTAAATTTATGGATTCTAGACTTTAACATTAATACTAATAACCTTGAATTGAAAAATAGTTAATTTTTCAAGAGTTGTTGTTCAAGAGATTAAATAAGTTCTCATCAATGCGTTACTCGTACGAAATAAATTGTGTAGGCGTGTTCAACGCCATGTTGCATTCTTGTGAAAGGAGGAAAACGGTACACAAGGTCATCTGGTGCTGTCTGTTCAACCCACGCCTAAGTCGTCTAACTGAGCCCAACAAACTGCCATAGCAAACTAACCACGAGCGAGAGACACCGGCAGTTCAGTTCCAAAAACTATCACGTCCTTCGAGCCACGATTTGAAACGGTGACTGCAACGCGCCTGACGAGAGGAACCTCCGCGTACGGTTCGTGGTAGTAAATTGTTCGCAGTCGTTAGGATGGTGGCATGTCGGTAAATTTGTTTACCTATCGACGGAGGCGCTTCCCTCCACTAGGTGGCGTCTGGTCGCTGACAAGCACGTGGTGGTTGTGAGAATTAATAGGTGAATGGGTTTATTAATCGATTTCCACCTTCACGCCAATCGAATGATGGTGACGGGGTAGGCCTACGGCTCCTCCTACCACTCGCACACATTTTGTACAGGGCAGGTGTTCGTGTTGGGGGACCACTTCCACAGTGTATAAGGCAGTTAATTAATGAATTGTCCGCGTCTAATTCGGCAACAGGTAAAGTTTTTTTTTCATTAACTCGTTCCGCATACGGCTCACCAAACGACGAGGAGGAGGCCGAGTTTGTGCAATGGTGCGTATCGAAGGTGGTGATGGAGCCTACGATGCAGTGACTTCTCCTTTCGTAAGTTGTTGTCCTCCGTGTACGAAAGATCGATTTATTTCTTGACTTGGTTGTTCTCTGGACGGAATAACATATGTGCCTTCTTCAGGACTTTTGAGGTTAATTTAGTATTGTGGAGGCGTTTTATAAATTGAATCATTATTCCTAAATAATCGATTCAATTCGAAGAAGAATATATCCTTGAACATTAAAAGACTTGTCCCAATATATCTTTTGTTCGCTCGCTTGTTTGATTTGCAATAAAAGTAAGTAAGATCTGCGTATCGAAAGAAATTTGTTCGATCGCTCCAAACTGCATTGCGCACCATGCAATATAACAAATGACCGCATCCAATGTAGGGCTCTCCGTAATCCTGCCATCCACGCGTTGTGAGGGTGCTGCAATTGTTATGCCGGCTGTTAAAATCCGGCCACAGCGATGTGTTGATGGCGGAGGAGAGCAGTAGGCCCCTTTGGGCGGTGCTAAATATAGTAGTACACTTTATTGAGCACTTTGGCCACATCTCCCTGACCTGGTCGCTTTTGAGGAAGAGACGGTTGCACCGGGCCGAATGTGAAGGAAAAGAAGAAAACCAACCAGTATGTAACAAATAATTACAACCCTTGTAATGGGGGGAGCCTAATTTATCGCTGCAAACAACGGAAAGGTGTAACCGTGTTAGTAATACCTCAGGCGGGTGGCCCTGCGGTTCGGCTGTAATCACCCTATTATAGCCCCAGTGGAAGCCCTCATCGCCGCCCGTCCGGTGCATACATCCAGTGACGCAGCCCGGTAACAATCCGTTGACACATTGTGGCGATAGTAAGGTGGCTGCATTGTACTGTTGCCGGTTGTATTGTCCGTCTAGGAAGTAACCGGCAAAACAGATCCGTGGACGCGGTATTTGTCTTCTCGCTGGGCGTTGCGCAACATGGATCTGTGTCTGCGTTGCATTCAGTTGCATTGTGTTGCATTTTCTTTCAGAGGCATTCGATTTCATCTTTTGGGATGTTGAATTTGGAACAATTGCATAGAAATGAGCATAATCGTTCATAAAGAAGTTGGAAACAGTTTACATGTAATTATGGTTACTTGCGAATGCGAATTCCGAAATGGAGATGTCAAGCTCTACATAGAATTTTCGTTGTTATGATTGTTTCTGACTACAAACATGACATTTTTAAAAAGCATTACAAAATAGTGTACTTAAAGTACTGGGTGACCCAGTTGTCATTCGCATGACAGTTTCTCGGTCATTAGGACAGGTCATTCGGTGCAGTGTATTGATTTTACAGCATTACTTTTAGCATTGCATGTCAAAAATGCATCAACCTAGATGAGTTTACGTGTTGGAGTAATTTGGAGCTTCAGTTTTGTTACATTGTTCCAGTTTCTTTTGTTGTATGTTTTTTTTTATTTGGTTCTAATAATATGTTATTCTACTTTGTTTGAAAATCACTAGTTATTGTAAAAAAATACTTAAGCTATATCTTGAGTTGTGCAAGTATTGTATTTTTTTTTATTTGGTTGTTAAAACACATATTTTTTGTAATATCAAACAACATTGCATGAGTCAAAGTTTTTTTTTGTAGATAAAAGCACACCTTCTTGAGCTAAATTTCAGCAGGAAATTGAAATGAGGTGTGAACTCTTAAAACATAATCAATCAAGTTGAACGAGTTTTGGCATGCACAAGCGACCAAAAAAATAAAAATAAAAATATCGTCCCCATCAGGCAAAATCGGTTACAGATGGCAAAAAAAAGCAGCTGCCATATTTCTGTCCATCATTCAATTTTGGCGGGAATGTCACTCGCTAACAAAGTCCAATAAAAAAGTCATAAATATTCACGCCGATCTCGCGTTGACTTACGAGGTCCGAAAAATGTTCGGTCGTTAAACGGACACCCCTAATCGGATGACCATTTTGATTCCAATTTTCGGTGTTATAAAATTCGAATCAGTTCGATCCTTGTGGACGTGTAGGTTTCTTATGTACAGTAGCAAGATAATGTCAAGAGTTATCTAGCTTCCAAATCGTATTCGAGCTATTTGGAATCGAATTTTATGCGATGACAGAATTTGTTAACACACGGTAAGTGGAGTGGAGATATAAGTAATGTGTAACCGTTTTGCTTGGAATCGATTACTGTTAAAGTCTTGTTTAAATATGTTCCACCCCTAATGGCCATTAAGCATGTTGCATTTATAGTTGTTTTGCTGAAATATATGTATATGATTATTCCATCAATTTGCAATGAAAATGCGAGCAGCAATAAAAGGAAAAGGTTCCGGAAAAGTGCAACTGGCAAATTGGTTGCACCGTTAATTTTTGCTTCAAAACTTTTTTCTTGCTGTTGTTAAGCTTCAAGTTCGCTCGTCAGTCATATCTGTTTCGACAAAGCGGATCCATCCGGCGAATACATTTCATTCAATTTTTAATGGGTTTTTAAGTTCTCAATTTGGCAATGGTAAATTAATTGCCCATCTTCCACTGCTTGCTTTGCCCGTTGGGTTTGGTTTGGTTTTTTGTTATTGTTTATGTTACACGAGCGTTCGGATGACTGTTGTTTGGTTATTTTTCTAGCCTTTGCCCTCTCCTGCTCGTGTATCACTGTGTGCGAAAATACACATTTTTCGTCTTGTTGCAATCCATCCACCACCGCCCGAATAGGGCATGAACTTTTACCGTGCAGCAAATCAGGCAATCCTCCCACGCATGGGAGAAAAGCACACAATTCGTTTTACGATGCAATAATGTATCCGTGTTTACTGATGATGACGCTGCTGCATTGTAACGTAACGATGTGGTGTGTGCTCCGGGGGTGGAAATCATGAATTAAGGTATGTTTGTGTGGGAGGGAAAGGGGTTATTTTTTGAACTATTTTGAATGAATCAGCGAAAGTTTTCTCTCTTCGTTTGTGTTGTTAGCAGTACCACCAAAATAGGTCTATTTTTCAATTGTGCTTATTGCTATTGTCTCCAACGCCAAACTCACAATGTTTAACAAAACGACTCACACTGGAAATGTAAATAGGAATCGTTGAAAATTCAACCATTACCAGCACCTTTGCTATGGTTTAAATTATTGAGTTACATAACGTTGAGAATTGATAAAAATGTTTAACTATTTATTATTCAGTACAAAATTTGAAAAATGATGTAAAGAAGGCTAAGGAAACAAAAATGACCTAAACAATATCAGTTCCATAAAAGTATAAACAGGTCTATAAATAGTACTATCTACAATTCTCAGTTTGTTACTTCGAGCGTTATTTACAGTCCCCGGTCTCGCTGCAGTATACTTGATTCGCTCCCGTTCAGATGCACTTCAAAAGTCGTCTTCCTTGCGAGTTGGTGATGTTCTTGACCGTTCCAAAAATGGCAATAGAGTTAAGCGCATTTCGCGTTTTATTTGTTTCATTTATCTTTTTCGCACGTCCGATGGTCAGGCGCGCGCACACACGTTGTTCCGTTTATGATGTTGTGCAGGTGGCTTCTTGTTGGTGGCGTGGCGAGTTTGCAACGTTTCAAGATTAAGACGAGTTCCCGTAAGACGTTATGTGATAACTTAACATGGATGTTTATTTTCAATAGAAAAGTTGTCATTTGTTATTATGTTTTTTTTTCTTGATAATTATTTAATTTTAAGTATAATAATAGTAGGTTAATAATTGTAATTGGTGTAATGAAGAATTTCAAAAAGGAGGCTATAAAAATAATTGCCGCTATTATGCCTTTTTCGTCGTTTATACTGCCAATTGAGCAGACGTTTTCGTGGATACATATGCAATTGTATTTAAATCGTTTGAATTGCTGATTAATCGTGGTTTTGGTGCATGTGCGACAATGTGTGTACATATGTTCATTCGTGGTGAAATGCTGACGCAGGAGGGCCATTGTGTTTGGCAGCGATCGTCTTCACCTTGCCACCTGAAGAAGTTAGGGTGAATGAATCAAATTGAATTTGTTAAATTAACAAATTGTGCGCAAACGTAACCCAAAAAACGAATACAAAAAACACTGATAGTTGGGTCTGCAATTCGTAAGGAAACACCTTTTTAATTTTGCTTTTAATATGTCAAAGTCAATGGTAAAGAATGGAAATTAAAACACAAAAAGAAAGATAATGCAAATAATAATATCAGCTGGCGCATTTTGTGCAGTAAGCATTTTTAATTGATATTTCCTCAACCGGAACCCATTTGATTGCATTTGAATGAGCCCCATCAAAGAATGTTCCTGGATGACAGTTTTCTTTTCTTTCGGTGTAGGACGGATGCTAAGCTTTTCGCAGGTGATGATGAACAGCGTCGCCCAAAGACGGAACCCCCAATAGCACCTTTGAACCTAAATTATCAATCACCCAGCCCAGGGTGTGATTTATATTTTCCCTCATTAAAGTAGGAAATCCGCCGGCGAACCCTGATTGCGTATGGTGATTCCGCGAGACACACGGTGGGTTTCTCGCTCGGGCGATGATGATTGGCGAGAAAAAAGTTGCACGTTTTAAAATAGTTGAATTGCACGCGCAGTGTGGCCCTATTCTCCATTTGCTTTTGCCGATCCAATTGCACAATCTGCAAGGTGTAGTAGGGCCAAATCCATCTCCTTTGGGTGCGCTAATAACACACACCATCATCGGGGGTCGGTACGTTTGTTGTCTTGTTTGGTGCGGCCAAAATCAGCAGCTCGGGCGCGCGCGTGTTATGCTTCTCCGCCTGTGCCTGGGTGTAATGGACTTGTTGATGATAGCGGTACTCGCCTTTTTCCATCCGAAGCAAACTCCCGGCCCAAGCGCTAATTAGAGGTGTAAATATTTATCATCATAATTTTCCTATAACTCAGTTGTGAACGGCGCCTTGGTAGGTTGCACCGGGTTTGCCGGCTGTTTTCCTGGTCAATTGCTTCGAGCGGTCTGGTCTGTCTGTATAAGATGGTTGGGTTTTGGATGTACGCGTCTGGTGCATCGGGATCGAAAGGAATAGCCAAGGTGACGAGTGTGGATTTAATTATGATTAATTTGTGCGCGTTAAAAAGCAATGCCCCGAGCCGCAATAAGGATAGCTATCGATGGTTTTCTTTCGCTTTTGCACGAGAAAAGTGTGAAAAAATAATTTATGTTTTAGCACACTCATCTGGTCAGGACGTTTGAAGTGTAAAGGTAACTCGCAAAGTTAATGTTTTCATCAAATGTCATCGTAGAATAATGTGCGGTGTATCAAGTATAAGTAGAGGGAAAAAAGGGGACCTAGTAGTTCATAAATTAATGTGGTGCAAGAAAAAAAAGACATTAAATCGAGAAATTAAAATCTTCCACCTCAAGAAATTAGATTAATTCACGTTGCACCATAGTAACCATATTCTAATGAGCAGTAACAACAGCTGCAAGGCCGTATTAGTCAGCTGGCTAGCCTTTCAATTTTGTTTTTGGAAGCCTAATTGGAAAAGAATCGCTTTATAAAGTCATTAGATTTATTCACCTACATGGAGCCTTCTGACCTGTGGCTTCACAGTAAATTGCTGGCACGCGATTAAAAGTGCTGTTTATCGTCGACTGTCGATACCGATGCAGAGGATAACTGCCGACCGCTCTGGGGTACGAATGAGTGGATGAAGCGATGGTCCAAGCATAAACCACCGCTCCACAATGATCGAACCCCCAAATGGGTAGGTGAACGCTTGGAAATTGAAGCACAACATCGAAAGCGTTCGTATGTGGGCCTTACCCAAGCAGCGGCATTAAAAGAAGCCATTAGTGAGTTAGATGGATCTCCAGATCGGCGGCGGGATACAAGATGCTTTTCGACTGGAGTGTAGTTCTCTTCACTGATCGTCTGGTACGAGGCCTCCCACAGCATTCGCTCGGGAAAGACGAAGAATCTGGTCGACCTTCGTCAAGTACAGCCTGATTCTGCCATCTTGGTCAGTGGAGCAAAAACGTCGGAGCGCATCGAGTTACCATCATTGGCAGGTAATTTACTCTTTGAAAAATTATCGGCCGACCCCGCAGGTCGCGTCTGTTGCCATCGCTCGAACATTGGTGGATCGTGTGTGCTACCTACACTGTGAGCGGTGTAACCTTCGGTGGGGTTTGTTGAGGAGTAGTGAAAAGTGGACTTCTTCACGACACGCGAAGTCCATAAACAACTGGACGGTTAATTGATATAGGGTGATTTTGTGGCATTGACATTGGGAAGCTGGGAGAGACGGACAGAAACAGCCATAACGAAACGAGCTTAAAAAAAACAGATCCCATGGATAAGGAGAAGGAATGAAACAGCTTGGAAAGATAAACGAGATCCAGAAGGAGATAGCTTCAACCTTTCACCTGAGATTGGCGTGAAGTGGGATGATGATCTGGGCCTGTTCCAGATTAGCAAGGATCGTGATCTCTGTTAACGCGTGTGGGCAACCAGTCGGCCTGCAGGTGAACGGTGAGAGCGTTTTGCATATTGCAGAGTCGCAAGTTACAATAAATTCCCACTTCAATTTCGTGAGGTATCGATCTGTCCGAAGTTCTTTTCATCAGTAGGTCAGTAGTGTCATGAGGAACAGTTTATAAGGTCCAAGTTAAAAAGTGTTTTGTAGATATATCCAGCAAAGGCTAAAGCTAAGGTTTTCGCAAAGTTTTCTCAACAATGATTTTCTTGGAGCTTTGTCCATAACATGCATGTAAGATGAAAGCGTGTGTGATTTTCCGAACGGAGCATCTAACTGTTAACCTCAGTGAAAATAGTCTATTTCTACTGATTTGAGTGTCTTCACGCTTCGTATCGTCATTGATCATGTGGGAAAGATGTCACGGTGGTTGATGGTATATTTGAGATGTGCAATGTTCTGCTTTTAAACTAAGTGTGCTTCTTACGAAGTGTGTGTGTGCCGCCGTACCTTATGATTAGCTTGTAACCGCGCTTTATAGTGATTCTTGAAGGTGGTGGAGGAAATTGAGTACTGTTGGATTCAGAAGAATGTCACTTACATTCCGTTAGCTGTACTTATTTTTCCGTCGAATGGAGAAGTTTTGGAAGTAGAATGCTAGTACTGATATTGAATTTGAGCAACTTTACTAACCGTTACATAGTTAAAGTTATATTGTGAGTAGTAAAATTTTATTTTTTTCATAAAATATACTTTGGCAAATCGGTGTTAAATCGTTTTTTGATGTTTTTTGTGTACCCTTTTAAGTGCATAGAATAAATCAATTGCGTGCAATATAACATGAAATTGCTGCTTTTATATACGCTGCTGTCATAGCTGGACTTTTCGTGTTCCCGTTTACCTCATAATGCATGTACAAGTCATCTTCGTGTAACGATTACACGCCCAAAAAAATGCGAATGTTCCGGCTTTATGATCCATCCATCCACGAAAACATTCTTCTCCACATCTCCGAAACGTCTTTTATGGTCAGGTTGCTTCTCTCTCACACACACTCGTTGCTTGATTGCTGGAATGTTATAAAACTTCTTTCTGACCACCACATCAACCCGGTCGTGGCTATCTGAGCTGCGAACGGAGGACGTCATGCGGGACTCGGGAAGACGTACATTTTCCACGAGAATTACGGGTAGGGGGTAGTTTTGGGTTATTTTTGCCATCAACCAACCGGACACTCGGTGGTTTTGCTAGTGGAGTGCTAGTTCTACCCGAGCCTTTCGACCGATCTGACGATCTTCGCGTATTTTGTGGGGAAATAAGAGTGCGTTAGATGTGCATGATCAATATAGGAAGCAGACAGTGGATGTACGATACGTTACGATATGGAATTTGTGTTAACAAACAAATGTGTTTTGCATTTCTCGAGTTGAATAAAGTTGCAACTATTTGAAGATGTTGAAAATGAAGTGATCGATACTATCACCCTATCTGTTTCTTGAGTGTACTTAAAAATTTCGAAATTAAGTGCAAGTTACTGAACATCAATTTTCGGTGTTGGTTTCAAGTTCATGATATTTTAAAACATGGCTGTTACGAGTTCTTCGATGGAAACGATTCTTCGCTTTCGTATCAAGGTTAGTATTAGTTCCAAATTCTCCCAGCCTTTTGTATTCTATTCCCATACCGCAATTTTAATCAAGAACCCTAACAAGCGTTCTAAACCATCTGCATTAATTACAGCGTGAGAAAAGATGAGGAAACCAAGAATCTTTTTCCACAACTCCCTTCCAAAAAGTGCCTTCCAAAAGTACGATCGAGTTCGCACGGTTTTTTGGTTTGTGACCTCGACTGTTATGGTATTTATGTACACATGAATCTCTGGTACCTTTGCGTGCGCTGTGCACATGCGCGAGTGCCCGCCTGAAGATGTGGCCCTAAGGTGTTCTACTTCCTAGGTGTATGGCGCCAATGCGTGGTGGGGCCATGTGTCTGTCTGCAGTCGCCCTGCCGGGTGCGTGTTTGTGTCTCTGTTTTGGGGCGTGTGATGTATGTCTCGTTGGCCCTTCCATACTCACCATTTCATTCATTCATTTGTGAGATTTTCCGCATAGTTTCGATCATGTACCACGAAAGTTCCTGTGAAAGGGGGGAGTCCCAGCATGCTGGTGTACTGCGCCAGTTCTCACCGTGCGCTCGTTGTCTGCGAACATTAATTAAACTAGATGAGTTGATCATCCTCAAGTCGGGGGGATCGTGTGCAGATGTTTGGAGCACGCGCGCGTGCTGTGTGGCTCCGGAGCTGGAAGTGAAAATTTATTCACCATTGTGTGTGTTATGTGCGATTGGGAAGACATTCTTGAACCTTGATTTATTCAAAGTGTCTCGAGCAGTGGCTGGTGCAGAGCTGCAGGATGACGACGGTGTTCCCAGTCGTTGTAAGCCGATTTGTAGGGATTTGTTCGATTCAGACGAAGGTCTGATGGTGTTTCCTGGCTGTTTTTGGCCTGAAAAGACGGAACAATTGTCGGAGGCCGGCAGCAAAAAGGAATCGAGGTCAGCAATGTATTGCTCTCCTCCGGTGTGTATGTATTACCTTTCGCAGCCGCAAGAGCTAGGTGGTAAGGTGGTTCATAATTGAGGAGAAATCTTGCCAGCACCAAAAACGTGCCACATACTCCCCCTCCCCATGACGAGCTTGCTCAACGTATTTTAATCTGCCCAGCTCACGGACAGAGAGTGCGTATTGTGTTGTGCAATCGGTGGCGGATGATGATTAGGGTTTTAGGAGCAGCTTGCAAACGAGATAGATTTCCAACCTCTTCCAATTAGATCGATTGGGCTGTCTGTGGGACGGGGCGAACAACTGCGAACGGGAGGAGAAGGAGAAAATTTTACCGATGTTATTTTATTCGGCATGCACACAACCTCATTTTATGCTGATCTGTTAATTATCTTTCGCGCGAGAACCTGATATAATTATCTGCCGATTATCTTAAGTTCGCTTTATATATCGATCGATGATTTTCACCAACACCGGGTCGTCTAACGACCTCTGTGGCTTGAAGGAGGCATATTCGGCTTGTGGGTTTGCTACTTTATAGCTGCCGGTTAGTGACGATTATCCCGCCGTACATTATATTTCTTTCGTGGTAAAGCATATTGGATAGTGCATAATGGGTGGAACTGGTTGAAATATGGCTGAGGAGCTTAAATTCGACTTGCAAAAAACTAAAAAAATGTTGAGAGTACCGTTTGGAGGTTGGTAAACTAATAATGGGAACAATAAAACCGAGCGAAACATCTTTTCGTACACGCTAACGTAAACAGAAGATAGAGGAGACCCAAATTGTAATGTACAAATAATCCACAACAGAGCGTGACGTGTGATCCAACGCCTCCCGCAATATGTGTGCCAACGACTTCCAAGATTTTGATTAAGGTGTGGCACGGTTCTAACGCTCAGCATAACATATCAGGTGTTTCCAACAGGGGATGGTACCCTTTAGCATAACAAAGAAAGATTCATCTACCAACTATAATTATTAGAGAAGAGATGGGTTCGGAAGACTCCCAATAGCTGTGTGAACTCACCTATTCGTGACCGTGATTATTTAGACGTCGTGCGCCGACAGAAAAATCACGGCATGGAGTGAGGTGTACTGGCTGGTTGCCACTTGAACACTTGGCACGCAGGTTCTCCTTCATATGCTTCTAACTACCTCTAAAACGGGCTGCGTGTCAAGCTAAATTGCCACAAACAGACCATAACCGAGGGGTGGAAGGGTCATATAGCTGTTCCGGACCGTGTAACATCCCGGTTTTGTGCGGATGGTGAAGTGCAAGTTCTCCTATAGTTTTGCACGTGCCGCTTTGTCTCTCTCTCTCTCACTCTGTCTAGCGCTTCTTCTAGGTCGGTTTGCCCTGTCTCCGCACTTCGAAGCTTCAAGTCTATTCGTTTCGTGTTGTAGCTTCAAGTTCAACGACACTTTCGAATGTTCGCTGGTTGGCTTTTCCGCCGTTCTTTTTACCACTCACGCAAATTCTTGCCTATTACTGCCCTCGGGAGGAAACTAGACCAAGCATGAAAATGTGCACAGTTGAGGAAGGGAAAAGGTACAAAAGGAGTTTTGTTTTCTACATGCTAATAATCGCAATTTTCGTAATTGTTTCGAAGAAGTTACGGTATTTTTTTGGATTTTTCGGTAGTTTTTTGTTGTCTAATATGAATACAAGCAAGTCGAAAGCATGATATACAGATTGCGATAGTATGCAGGTGTGATTTTATAGAATAAAATATACTTTTATTAATAAATTTACTTTTAGTACATTCCATGAAGATCACGATACTACGATCACATAGTACAGAAGGTGTTTCTTAAGTTCACGCTACTTGGTTTATAATGTCGTCCGTGCAATCTCGGCTTGGATGGGTCAGGGATCGGCAAAGAATTTAGGTTAACTTTTGCTGTACCGTTCCGAACACTCTTCTCTGGCCGGTGTAAAGATGGAATAACCGCAATGCAAGCGCGCATATGTTCTTCATCATCTCAAGAACATCATCTCATCCGGTTCCGTGCGGTCAGATAGTACGGGCCCAGTCGTTCTTCGATCCCCCCGTCCCATCGGTTTTTGTGGTTTACCGCTGCAGCAGGAATTTACCACCCATCCCATCGCAATGCAGACTAATGAAAATGACACAAATTAGGGATGATCGTTTGTCACTATTAATAAACGGTGCAGTATTTCCTGCTGAGTTCATCTAATAGGCAGCGCTGTGGTTAGGTGATGCTGTATCGTAAGTGAACGCCTGTAAACCACAACTCCGAGAGTGCGTAATTTTGGGGTCGAGAAAGCACCACCTTCACTTTCGTAATTTTGTCTTCGTTTTTGCTTCAGTTTTACATGGAGATTTTTAAAAGTTCTTAAGTAGTTTATTCAATTTTGATTGATTGAGTTAAGCTGGTTAGCATGTTAAAAAGGAAACCTTTTTTAATGTAAAAATATAATTCCTTTCTCTTTCTCTCAGTGAGGTATCCCGACCGGGTTGCGTCACGTAGACGATCCAGGTTGATGCAATCGAATCTAGGTTATGATATTGCTCGTGACCCATATACGATGTTATTTTATTTAATGGAAACCACTTTACGCGTTCTGATACGTACCACACTGGTTCAGTAGCTAAAGCTGAATGGAAAAAACAGCAAGTTGTCATTCGTAGGCGGTGTTTATTAATTGATATCCATTTCTCAGAAGAAGTAGGCGCCTTTTGCGATAGTGAGTAAGGATGTGTTAATATCTTGCGCCATAATGTCAAAAGTCCTCTTCTGTGTGGATTGCAAAATGTTCTCCGCTCGTCGATCTCGGTGATGAATGTGATTCATCAATTAGACAACAATAACATAAGCTTGAAAGAATAGGTTTTTTCTTGGATAAAAGATTATGAATACATTTTGAAACGATTTTTTAATCTAGAGCTGTTCAGAACTCTACTTCAAGAAGATAAGTTCTTCATGTCTAACGTAGGCTAGAAAACTCAGTACCAAACTCCAACAATTGGGTTAATTTCACGTTTACCGACTGTTTAACTGCCGTTTTCGGAGTGAAGGTTAATGCGTCCGTTAATTACCCAACTGCTCAATGCCAAAGTCAGATAGATATTCGCTTTTCTCCATTGTCAATTCAATCAATTGAAGGCTGGATCCATTTCCATAATACGACACGGCGGGTGGTGAATCGGGCTCCTCCTCCTCCATTTGCTGAAGATGTGCCACTACAGCTACGCAACTTGACCGTGTGTCAGCATTGAAAGATGTTTAGAAGAGGAGAGAAGGAGGCCCCCTCCGCTGGTCGAAAGGTTTTCAATCACCTTGCAGTAGCGAGACAGAAGCAGAAGGAGGCGGCAGATTCGCTACTAACTAACTAACTAGTCTAGTAGCCTAACGACCAGTGCTGTCCATGGCCAAGGAAAAGCGTCACATCCAACGAGACCTGTAGAGTCGTGTTCGTGCTGGCAGGCTTAGCATACCATCAGGATGACGTGAAGCGCACTGCTTCGTCGTCCGGCCGGCGGCCAGCACCAACGCCTTTTGTTTGGGCGTGTGTGCGAAGCTAACGGAGTGGCTTTACCGAGAGACCTACTAAACCGGTGAAGCAGAAACTGACCTCCTCCTCGAAGTGTGTAGTGTGTGATACCTTTGGCAATGGCCGTTGTCTCAGCTGGATGATTCGTGGCCAAACCCACCTGGGTGTTTTCCTCAGTGGACGAAACTCCTTCAATGGTCGTACCGTGGGCCGTGTGACAGGATGGGTAGCGAGAGCCTGCCGTGCCGTGGTACTTTTGGGATGACTCAACAGTAATGTTGAATAGGATGTATGCGTGCATCTGAAGCATTTTTGAGTGATGACTCTATATGATAAGAGTGGAGTGAAAATGTGGATTAAATGTTTGAATTCAATTAAATTAAATTAAAGTCAAAGCATCATTCCAGCAACAGTGATTCGAAACATCAAAGTAACTATAGTTGCTCAATGATAGATCTTAATATCTTTGAAGATTTGGAAAGTACTGAGGTCTTAGTCATTTGGCTATAAATATTACTATACTAGACTAGATATTCTAGTATGCCAATATTGCAACCCTCTATCGAAGGGTGATTTCAGATCTATCAAATTACTTCTTGGCGGTTTTGTAATCAACACATTAACGTGCATCCAAATCTCTGACTGATGCACTAACTTAAGTCTAGTCGACAAAGACATTGTGCAGTTTCACACAAACAACATATGTTCCTTTACACTTTCGTAAGTTCTCATGTCTTGGAACCAGGTCTAGATGTTGATCGACGATATGTGTCCTATATCAATCGTTGCAGCATGTGGTGTATTACCCAACATGTTGTAGTATTCTGACATTAGCGTCACCGTCTGTGGTTTTGAGGGGAAATGTTGCGCCTCATATTATCACCACCGTCCTAGACACTGACATTCTTCTAGTCTCTTAGCATCTCTTGAGATTTTGTGTGAGACCATTTTAGACCACTATTATCGAATGCATATATTCGTTTGGTCATGGATCGAATTTCTTGCTTCGGCTGGCCCTTACTAATGTGTTGGAACGTGGCCCTTGATGCGCGAATAGTGGTTGGCTAAACGGATCCGTTACGCTATTTTTAGTGCCGACTGCATCGTTGCGCCTTTTTTCGACACCGCACGATGCGCCGTGCAGTCGGAAAATTTCTTCAGGAGAGATGGAGAGGATCAGCTTCGATGGTGTTACTATAAGATCATCGTCGTTTTATCACGGCTGCTCTGTTGTCCGTTTCGGGAACAGCGTTTTTGTGACGACGATAGTATCTCTTCCCCAGGTTTAGCATTATTACAGTTGGCCACATGGTTGGGGCCAAACGGGCATGCTACCGGCTCTCGTTGTCAACATGGTCGTTCCGCATTTTCGTCGATGGACATAAATCGCTTTACCCCTTACAGTGTGCGAGCTTAATGCTGAATGGTGTCGGGTCGAACGTGTTAATGTCGGTAAGGTGGTTTCATAAGTGCATTTTTGAGGTGTTAAACGTGTATTTTATGAGATCCGTCTCTTTTTGGTCTTTGCAAACCTTTTCTAAGGTTTTTTTTAAACGCATGTGCGGATACTGTCAATTTATGGTAAAGAGAGATCTTTTGTTTGGTTCTTGGAAATGTTTAAACATGTTCATGGTGCTACAAATGAGTGCAGTAAGGAATTAATTTAAAATGTTTATATTTAAATTCCAGCATTCCCTAGCTGCTTCCAAAACATTCTCATCAATTTATGTATTGGTGGAAAAACGTATGAGGTGTTGTGTTGGAATGCAATAATTATCGTTACTGCAAGAGCCTCAAGATTAAGCGAAGGAAGGTACGACGGTGGAATGGCGTACGAAATTTATTTTTGCAATGCAATGGAACTGCGTTACGGTCGATGTGCTTCGTGAGAGGGAGTCTCCAAATTGTTTACAAAATACTTTATACGCGCATGATAATTTTCACTTCCACTTACATTGCCGGCAGGCGATTGGTTTACCCGTTTGGGTGCAACGCTATAGACTCACAACGCCATTTTGTTGCTGTGAAAGATGTTTTTAAACATTCGAAGAACTTTCAAGAAAGGGCGAAATATAGAGCACAATATATGCTATGTTTAATAATGCAAAAAATAGTCATGAAAAATAAATCTTAAAAAAGATCCATTGTTCAATTTGATTAAAAAATATAGAAGAATAATTAACAAACGAAACAAAAATAATGGATCAGATGATATTTTAATCCCTTTAATGTATCTCATATTTTACCATTTATTGAGAAATGGACGTCATTTTTGGCCTTTATTTTTGTTATTTAAAACCACTCAAATAATCAAAGCGCTTCAAAAGCAGTCACCTCGATAGGAGATTGATGTTGTTTGAACCTCTCATTCGCCGGATGGTATCCAGGAAGATTCGAACGCATTTCTAATTACGGAATAACGTATGCTTCCGCATCGTATCCAAACGAGCACAGAATAACAAACCATTTTGGCCAATATTGAGCAGCGATCGTGCAAATTAGTGCGTGGCAAAAATACTCCCCCACTCCTTGCTACCCTTCCCTGACAGCAACATAGCTTTTGGGGCCATTGCATTTACGAGCCCCCCCCTGGTGAACCGCGAAATACGGGGCAAGCGCTAAACGTATCGCGCGAAGAAAGAAGGTGAGATGACCGACGGTGGTGAAAAATTTATTGCCAGCCAAGCTGTACTATATCACTTTCGTGGCAGGGAGATCGCCGCTGCCATATCCTGGCCGGCCCGACAAGAGAAACCATCTTCCGGTTTCGCGGGTTAAGGGCTGGGGTTTGTTTTTATTTTATTCCATGCATTAGAAAGACTGTGAATTTTCGAAGTATATTTGTGTTGGTTGATCGCCAATTTCAGTTGTGGGGCTCTCTCGTTCGTTCACTGGTGTAAAGATGCATTGGAACATAACATTAACAGAACGCGATGATTTTATAATAGCTCAAAGCTAAATAATTTAAATCTTTCAAAGCTCTTACTTTTGACACTATTCATAAAACCTGGTTGATATATGTTGAATTATAAATTGGTAGTTATACAATGTATAAATGTCCAGACTCTTCTCAACATTATCTTTTAGTTTCCTAAAATTCATGTCTCAGAGGCCGCTATCGGTCAAAACTCAGTACATTTAAGTATTGTAGATATCAGTACAATTTGAGCAAAGAATTCACATTCAAACATAACCATTTGATATTGAAAAGTAAAATCTTTTAATCGGTTGTTATTCATTATCTTCCGAGCGATCATAACCTTGTCTCTTATTGTATAATTCGGTAAAAGTTTTTTTCTTAGTGAAATGAAGTTAAATAACACCGTATTACAGCACACAATAAGAACCGTTCACCCGCGGTTTGTCTTTTTTTTTTCAATTCATGTCAGCTATTTTCAATCATTTGCTTCAAAATGGATAAATGCTGGATCCATTATCATGTACAAAAAAGAACCAATCAGTCAAGTATTTATGGATGACTTTGATGATAAGTGACTTTTTGTTTTTTGTTACAGTGCCTTGGAATGTGAAGTTTATTTAAAGTTACGATCGTTGCCTATTGCAATAACATCACATTGCCGTTCCACTTTACTCCCCCCACACTTTGTGAGGGGAACGATCGTATTAGTATCGGTGATGATCATAATAATCGAACTTCGTCACAATTCACACTATTCCCAGGGTTACGTGTAGCGTTGGGCCGCAGGGCATATCAGCAAATCAATTCTACGTCGAGAAATGTCACAAAACCTACCCCTCAATTTGGTGCAGGCTGCTTTCCCGGGTGAATTGAAGGTGGAGCAAATAGATAGATGCTGGACAGATTGCTAGGTTGTCCTAGGGGATGTGTATTACCGTGTGTTTCTCTGTGTATGACCGTCGCCTTCACGGAAATGAAATGATATGTGAAAGCCACGTGAAATCTGACGGGAAAGTCCGTTCGCTGGTCGGCGACACACTGCCAAGAACGGCTCATTGTTTCAGACCATCGAAGGTCATCATGAAATTACATGTTTCGAAAGGTGTATCCCCTCCTGTCACATTGGGACACGATCACGTAGTCTGGGTTTCGTTGGTTGGTGGGATTATTTCTTTTTTAGAACATCGAAACGGGCTGACTGAGAAAACAGAACAGGAAGAATGGGACGTTTGGAGAAGGGGTGCACACATTCCGGTGGTAAATAATTGAAATAATTTCAAGTTTATGGTGCGTGGACTAATCCAACGAAACACGAATCTCAGCCAGACATCAGGGAAAGGAATGAGAAATGTTCGAGCATTGCTCAAGCTGCAACACGGTTTGTTCGTACTATTCGTGGGAGAGAAAGGTCGCGAAAGAATAAGCACTGACGGTTTCTTCCTTTTGCTTGTTCCTTCAAATTCCTTGTTTTTGCCTTCGTCACGGTACATTGCAATTATGCAATGTGTCTTTAACAAATTGGCTCTGTTTAAGTATTTTTGTATTTTTTTCACAAATTTAACACATTTATGGACAATTAGTTTATGGGATTACATTTTGAATTTTACGCTTTTTCATGTTGGATCACATTACAAGTATATATTCTGTTCCTTTTACTACTCTGTACTTTAAAAGGGTGCATAACACCTGACAACAGGGTGACAAATTACTTAATCGTTTGGAGTGATAGCATTCTTCATGTAGAAGGAAACACAAGCAACCGAAGAAGTACGTTTGAGCGATAAAAGAGCAAATACAGAGGGGGTTATGCAACGATGATGAACTTCAAGAATGGAATGCTCGGGTGCAGCTGCAGAAGACGGGCTAATTAATGGTGGCTGATTTAACTGAAGGACATTTTCCCTTCTCAGAGCGAAGAGTTCCGCGTTCGTTCGTACATTCCCAGCGATGCTGCTGCTCTTAGCGGAAATATTATAATTTGTTGTAATTAATCACTATCGATCAATGAACTTTTGCAGACTCATAAGGGAGATTTTGACACTTGCTCTTCCCAAGCGACAAATGATAGACAGCAGTCTAGGGGTCTGTGCCTTAACCGCCATATGGGACAGTTAAATTATTTTCTCTTTGAACCTTTCTTGCGAAAATCATTGACTGTTACTATTTATAAATTATCACTTTATTGTTTTGAGTTTATCAATGTTTGAAATTTAAATAATTCTTAATTTCTTTTGTGTTATAATCAAAAGTGTTTTTGCTTTCGAAATAATCTTTCATGACCTTTTCAAAATTCACATTTAACCTCTAGCTGCTGCGATGCATGGAAAGTTTGTCATTTGTCCGATTTGTTGCACCTCCGAATTCTGACCAGGCGACAAATCAAATTGGTCCCGAGCATCGCACCTCCGCCACCTCTCTAAACGTCATTTTGATCTCACACGGACGCGTGTGTGCGATGGTTTAGAGAGCAACTTCAATCGTATGGTGCTGCGGCTTGTTGCGCTCATTAAATGCAAATTTGTTGCAGTCGTATCCGTTGGCAAGCGTGACGACGCCAAAGCTTGCCATTGCCCGTCTACCATTGGCACTGGTGTGCACTCTGCGATTGAAATTTGTGCGGATTTTTCGGTGTTTCATAGCAAGCAAGCAACGTACAGGCTCTCACGCCAGCCACGTTCGTTGGCAGGTAGAACAAATGAGAGGTTTAATGCGATTTTTTTTTTCCAACCATATAGGAGAACCGTGTGTGTGGGATGTTATGCTTAGACAAACAAAGAGTTTCCAATTATTCACGGGTACAACGATGACACGCGGTACGGTTAATCAGTGCTGTTGAGTCGAGTGCCTTGCGTGGCCTTAGAGGTTAAGGTCTCTGCTTTGAAGTTATGCAAGAACACATTGCGTGTGTCCGGTTGGGAATTTATATGCTGTCTGTATGCTATCATTTCTTTAGCGACGTTCGCTAATTTCGGCAATCATTCAGATTGGGACAGGTTTTGGAGTACGTGACATTTTTGTTTGTGATTTTAGCTCTTTTTCTAATCTCTTTCGTGCCGTTTTGTTGAATTATGCTGTACTAGCAAGTTGTGTAGATCATTTCTTATAAACATCGTTGATGAAATTAATCATTGTTAGGAAAATATGAAATAAAACTATCTTTAAACTGCTTTAAGGAAGAAACCATTGCATTTATATTTCTAATCTAAAATTTTCCTCTTATTTTCCCCTTTATGTTCCAGGAATGTCAGAACCTGATCGAGGAAAATCGGCGGCTTGTTAGCATAGCCAGTAGCGCTGGCAATGGGTATGGAATGAACGGCATACTCAACGGTGGTGGATCCGGAAGTCTCTCAACGCTGGGCATGGGAGTCCCTAATGGTGGAAGTTACAGTAGTGTTGAATCTGTGATCCTGCAAACTCAAGTCGAAACGCTACAATGGCAATTGAAGCAGGTATGTATTTACGTACTTTGCAATACAACGGTTATTATCGTTATTATTACATTTACATAGTAAAATTTAAAGCAAAATCCACTTCGGAAAACGCAATATTGATGGAAAACAAAAGTTGTAATTCGAACCGCATAATGGATTAACAACAATTACAATTACATCACAAATCTAATTAATTTAATACTGTCACTGATCTGTCGTAGATCCCCCAGTTGTTGTTGTATAGGGCCTTGTTACGAAACGATTTCGATCAATAATGAGCCATGTCTAAGTACCCCGAACCCTTCGGTATTGATTTGAATTACAAAACGTCGTGTTCATCTTTAAGCCCTTGTGCAATGTTTCTGCAGCCGTGGAGCTGGTAGCCTAAGTAACGATCTGTAACAGTCGTATTGGTCACGAGATATGCAACGACATAGTTTTACACAGCAATAGGATTTCGTAATTAAGCTCGGACCCCTCATCATGACCAAATGCGTGGAAAGCAAATGCATCATTTTTGCCATCGTAAAGCAGTGACGTAGATAATTAGACCAACGTTGGAGCTAGGGGCAAGCTTTAGGAAAATTGGCCTATTCAGGTTAGGAACCTTTTGGTAAAGAAGATGTCATATTCTACCAAGGACGCCAGGGCCACGATACTGATTAAGATATTCGACTCGCGATGCCTACACCCGCGATCGCATTTAATAGTGGCAGCAACTGTAGGAAGCTTTATTGTGCAGCAGCAGCAAATGATTCTATTATTTAAACCGATGACATTTGTACGTAACAGAGAGAAAGAGAGAATGACAAAGAGAGTGGGAAACGATGGGAAAATGGTCGCCAGAGAAGCGTGTGGAGCATTTGCTGCACCGGTTCAGTGATTCAACGGTCGGTTGACCATCTCGGTCAACATCGGCATCTGGTTGTAGACACAGGCTGGTCTACTAGAGTATTAGCACTGCACGGGGTACCGTTCCATATCTGCATATGAAGCGGGGTAATTCATTGAGGGACAGTTTTAGAGGTTAGCTGGATTTGCCTTTTGCCATTGCCATCTATTATCGCCACCATCTAGTTAATTGTGAATTTCATTAGCCTTTGCAAATGGCTTTTTAAAATACAAAATGCTTTCAAGCTACAACTAACCTCATGCGTAAATGGATTTTTTTGTAACTGGAAGGAATTAGCCATAATAAAATTGGTACTAAACAGTTATATATTTACTGTTAGAATTCAACAAGCCGCGATCATGCAACGATTACAGTGTTTATATTCTGCTTCAAAGAAACATTCCTCAGCCTAAGTAATCTGCGTTATAGAAGCGAAATTACTCTCCAAGTAATTGTGCATGATTTTCATTACATCAGATTTAGCATATGCATTCAAATTGAATGTAACTTCTTCGGGTAGTGCGTGTCTTCAATCGCATATGATCTCATACACAGAGGCTTCAAAGGTTCGAGTCATATCACAAGTTGAAGATCAATCGTACGAAATCGTAGCTGGAGCGCAATGTTGCGGTACGGCGTTTCGCTCTGTATCAAAGGGCATTTGTGTCAATTTTTCACTTGCGGCAGCCCCCGGGGCAGAGAACAACTTCACATTAAGTGTTTTCGCAAGTTCGTAAATCACCGGAATGTAGCCGTTGTGCGATTTGCGGTAAGGTTGATGTACAGTTAGTGTTTGATTTGGTGGAACAGATGGTTTCTAACAACAGTCGGAGGGAATATTTCTTTCCCTTTTTTTTCCATGCCTAAGGAACACGGGGGTCGAGGTTTATTTACGCGCTCGGGCAAGTTCACTATCCACCCGCGCAATGCTTGCATTGCTTGTTTGCGGACGTGTGCTGCTGGTGTCTGAAGCTTGGCAGCTGAATCTGTCGAGTGTCTCGGAGGTGATTGTATCCTTGTTCCAGAGTGTACGGATGTTGAACCGGCGTACACAAGTGCTCGCATACACGGGCACGTTAAAACACCATCCCATCACGAATCACACGGTTGCCTCCATTACCTTGATAGACTCGACGTCGTTAGCCGTGACTGATGGAGACGCGATGCTGTGACAGACGGCGACGACACCGTTGGAAAAATGTGCTCCCGATTCTCTGCTCCATTTATGCTTAATTACTGATCGGCAGCTATTGCGACAGTACGGTACAGCAGTGCGAAGAGGGTTGCGCGCGCGCGCGTGTAGACATTAAGCTTGGGGAGGTGACTGCCATGATGATGAAAAGACATTTTGGGTGACAGTTTGTTGTAGGTTCCCGTATCACTGATTAAATGCTCATGAGAGAGCTTATGGGGCAATGTGTTTGCTTTTAATCTGTGAAAAGCGAGCAGCATTGTGGCGACATTTGGCAAATCAGTTTAATTATTCAATGCACATCGGAAGTGGGCTGTTTAAAACCATCAATATTTATCAATAGTGGTGTTGCTCCCACCAAGTCATTTAATTTATAAAAGGAAAAGATTATTACGTGGAAAAGTTGAAACGAATTCACCAAAATAAGTCATTAACATCGCTTCTCGACATCTCTTCTTAACTAGGCCAAACAAAGAGATATCTTTGTTTGGTGTAAGAAACTTGTTCCCGCGACCATAAAACACCCGGTACGAGTCATTGTAAAATCGAGACGTTCTTCACGGTGCAAACATGATTCCGGTAGCGCTAGCCAACAGTACCGGGAGCATGTGTAATGGCTTCTTCGGCATTACCCCGCGTCATATTTATGATGCGCTTCGCCTGATGTTTCTGGTTGTTTGGATCTATTCTTGGTGTTTGCTTCTCGACGACGGCGACGACATTATGAGTCCGACTTCTGACTTTGATCCTATCCGATGTTAGCTCCATCTTCGTCGCTTTCCATGCCCTGTCCAACTGGTTTGAAAGACACGGGGAAAAAATGGAAATTAGTCCCTTGAAGTAGTCGAAAAACAAATCTCCTGTCCCATATACAAATCCACGAAAGTTTTACCATTTGTTTGGAAAATGGTGGTAATGGAGTTGTGCTTTACCGTGTGGCCGGTGTGGTTGGTTGGGCGGTTGGAGCAACAAGAGATTTGGAGGGAATCAAACAAGTGTAAGATTTCAAATGGATGATAGTCACTTGTGTGGATACTGCAAAATTGAAGGGAAATAAATCCAATATAAACGTTTCTGTGTAGCACCTCACATAGACTTACAAATTGGAATTTCTCAAAATGGCTATTACTAGAATGTTTTATACCCCAAAACACTATGTTTGTTGCTATTATTTTAGTGGAAGCATAAATCTTGTCAAAAACATCGAATGCGTTGTAGTTCTACAGTAGAGCTCGATAAATGGAGAAACATGATTCGTTACTTAGCATGGTAGGTTTTTGGTAGGAGTATTAAGTTTTTCTTATGAACCGTACCTCAGATATTAGGTTAACCGCAACAGGCTTCTTTGAAATGTGTCTTATGCACTTACATACTCGTTTCTTTCTTCGGTTCAGGTCGACTCCAGCCGACACATGTACCGGGCCGTGATGGAAGAAGTTGTACGGTTTCTGGATCGCTGCTACCGCTCCCTGGATGCACTGCAGAGCGGACAGATCGGTCGATCGAAGAGCGTGCTACAGGTGTCGAAAACTGGCGGTGTGCAACACCATCATCAGCACCATCAACACCAGCACGACTCCGACAGCAGCAGTGCGAGTAGTCCGCGGGCACGCAGCAGTACCAACCTGGTCGATGTTCAACAGAAGCCCTACACCAAAGCGGGAGGCCATAATGGGCGCCTCGACCATCAACAACACCAACCGTCATCGCTGACAATGATCAACAGTGCATCGGCGGCCGCGAGTCAGCATGCCGCACCGTCAACTCTTCATGAGGACGATTGTGTCGTTCCGCCATCACCAGCCAGCTCCTACAGCACCTTTAGAGATTTTACCTGGTAAGCATTCTACAAACGATTGTCCAATAAATTTGGTTACTTTAAGATATCACACGTTGGAGTACAGTGGGAAATTAACTAGTATTGTTAGTCGTTCAACTGACAAGGGAGTTTGTAGTGATTTGGTTTCGATGTGGTTACTCTAGTGCTGTTGAAACTAATAAGCTCTTTTAATCACTACCAGCCTTCCAATGGTTTGAAAGTGACACTTTACCTCGTGTTGCAAATGAATCACGTTTCGCCTGTGAGTTCTTTGAAAAAACCAACCCATATCAGTCAGAATCAAAACAATAGATTTTTAAAGATTTCACGTACAAGTTTATGGCCTCACTGTAAATCGAAAGATGCATATAAAGTATCATATCTCACCAAAAATCAGGAAAAATCGAATGCCCCTTCTTAAGCATGTCACATTATTTCGGTATTCTCACTTTAGATGCTGAGTAACTTTGCATGCAATACGCCTTGTCGGCCGTTAACGTCTCAATACATAAATCGGGTGCTAATTTATTGGACACATACGTTAATTGCCTGTCGTCGTCGTTGTCGTTGTCACCGGCGGCGAGAAATTAGGCACTTGCACTTGATGGGTCGAGAAATTCCACGGAGGGAAACTATCGCGCCACAGGGTGAAGAGAAAATTGTTGGATTATTTTCCGTTGTGTAGATGCATCCATCTTCTTGTAATGTCCATGTGGGACAGTGTGGACCCCTGCTATCTGTGCCTGTTTTTTTCGGAGAGGAAGGTGTCGTAGTAAACACAGACGGGAAGAACATTTCTGTTGCTTTGTTCGACTTGGTTGGTTTGTTTTAACGGAGGGATTAAGATTTGTTTTGAAAACGGTGACGTTAAAGCACACTCATGATCGACGGATTTTAATGCAATTGGTTGGCGGTGTGTATCTTCATTAACATGGATGTATTGTTGTGGTATCACTAGTGCAAGATTGTTATGAAAAAACTGATAAACACACACTGCAAATGTAGTAAAAATCGTATAAATATTTGATTACCACAAATTGCAGTTGTTGTAAATAATAATATAACATCGGATTCTTTTAATCATGTTAGTACTGTAGCCAGGCCCAAATAGAGTACTAAGTGGGCCGGAGTGGAAAACAGCGGGATCCAGGCAATTGTTTGGAAATTTTAGGAACAAATTTAGCCTAACGTGCAAATGTGGTAAGGACGCGCAGGTCACTGTGTCAAATCCATTACGACCCATTAAATCCACGACATCCGGACCAAAAACCTCCCGGAACCGATGCATCGCAACATAAATAGGGACACTGCATCGAAGCTGTTCAAATCCAACGCAGGATGGATGACCAAATTATCCTCACATGCACACGCCCGGCCTATGATGGTTCGGTGTCTCCGTACAGTGGCAGGTCATTTGCGTGCGAATCGATTTGTCATCATCAATCATGGAGTTTGCGCCCTTATATCATCCATGCTTACCCACGCAGGAAACGCCACACCAGTCCAAATGGGAAGGATTTAAGCAGATCAACCATCGGTTCCCCCCAGCGCAATCGGAATGCGTTTGCGTGTACTACGCATCGATGATTCAGTCCGTGGTGTGTGCCGCCTCCGCCATTAACGTGGTGTTAATCTGAGCAATTTCGATGCGCCAAAGGTGACAGTACGTGCGCCGTCGTCTTATGCTTCATGATTTATCTGGAACCGGGTCGGTTCCGTATGCGTTTGCATGTTTTAAGATGTTTTACATAAATCAAGTTTTACCTCTTCCAGAAGAAGAAATAAAAAATGCAATGGTTGTCTTTCCGAATGAAAAATGAAGATATAAGTTAGGGGTGTTAGTTTGTTCCCATAAACTGAATAGTCGCGTGGCGCAAACTGAAGCATTTGCGATCCAAATATATTTTGTTTGATTTCTTACCCGTTTCGATTGTTTTTTATTTCCTCAGTCCTATGGTCGCTTCTGAGCGTTTGAGGGAAACATCACGTGGTCAGTGCACAACAAGGGTGCACAGATGCTGCCCCACATATTTACGGGTTTAGCCGACCGGTCGGTGATAAATTTCACTTGATCGTCAATAATAAAGCTCCTCACTTCTTCTAATGCCTTTCCCCCAGCCGTGGTGGGGGTTGATGATCGTGGGGAGAAAATTTTTCCAGACGTTCTTGGGATCGCTATCGACCGGATGCTACCGGACATGGACGATTTGGTCGTTTGTTTATATCGTAAACTATGTAAATATGGTACCGTTCGTTCCGCGACGGTGGGAAGATCGTCGTGAAATGTAAGCAAACATTGGCCGGGGCCAGCACATTTATCTGTCGGTGTGGAATATCTCAACCGTGTGTGCCGTGTGGTCGTTGAAACAGCAGCAAGAAGTTTCGTAATCGTTGCGATAAATGACCCACGAACGATGCACCGGCACATAATTTTCGTTGTTGACAAACTCCTGCCGGTTGGAATTATGTTGACGATCGGATTGAATTATTTGGCGTGCTTTTGCTTCCACAGTATCAGCTGTTTATTTACACCTCCAACATGAATAACATCTTTCGAGAGCGACATTAATGAGGTTGTAGGGAAGTGTGCCAGTTGAAGCAGAGTAGCATAAACTAACTCCGGTTTTATTATGACACTCTTTGTGGCATACGCTATATTCCTCGATAAAAAAATAAATAGTTTTAAACAGAGTTTTTTTTAAAGCGTTGAAGTTAACTTAAGCTTCAATTTCATGACCGATGCAATTAATTCGATTGGCAATACTATCCAGTTGGGGTTCCGGAGAATCATTTTTCTTTTGGGTGGAGTTCTTATTTTAAACGCATTTACGCGCTCCAATTGAGCCGTCTGTCAACTCGGGCATTCGTCTGTTGCGTCTGAACCTCCTGTCGGAAGGTACCCGTGGTGATGGTATGGCTGCTGGCAATTTTACGACCGACACTTTCGCTCTCCGAAGAAGAGTGTCCATGTGCCAGAAATGTGATACTCTTGGCCGTTGGTAACCGATACGCGTAACTGCAGTGACCGCGACGGGAATGAGTGTCAAACGAGAACGATGGTGACGACGTCGTATATCTTTAGCAAATCAGTTCAAATATAAATCAACCCTCTCTCCGATGTGTATGTCGGCCGTTCCCATAAGTAGTAGATTATCCAATTGCAGTCATATGCTTTGCGGGATGGGGAGCGATTTGCTTCAAGCGCGGTGGCGTGTCGAAAGCTATTATTTGTCTTGTAGCGATGTACTAATGTGTGTCCTGTCTTTCGTGCCCCGTTGCACTGGTTTTACTCCTTTAGGCGACGCTCACCGAAACGAACCCAGACTCTGCCAATTTCCAGCAACGAAGTTGACCCGGAGAAGCTGGCCCAGGAGGCGTTCCGTTTGCTGCGGACGGTGCAGAATCTGCTCAATACACAGGAGCCGACGCTGGCCCAATCGACGAACGCACTGGACAGCCTGATCTCGGCATCAACGGCGGCATCCAGCTGCGGCAGTAGCACCACGCTCACCGGTGTCGGTCTATCCGCTTCCGGCGCGATGCTCGGCAGCACACCGACACTAACCGGAACGGGTGACGGTGGTGGTAGAACCGTAGGAGTAACGAATGGACACGGTGGAGGTGGTGGAGGGGGAGGAAACCATCCGTTAGTAAACACCCGTAGCACGGTAGGCTTCAATCGGAAGCTTAACATGCGTGGAAGTCGTCTGTCCGTACGCAGCAGTACAGCGGACTCGGTACATTCGACATCGTCCTCCACGAAGACCGAAACAGACGAGGACAACACGGATCGTCCTTCGCCGCCGCTCTTGTTGTCGCATCACCACCATCTTCTGCACCACCAATCGAATGGTGGTGTTAATGGTGGAGGTATCAACGGAGGCGTTGGTGTTGGTGGTGGTGCCGGCGCAGGTGGTGGTGGAGGAGGCGGAGGAGGTGGTGGTAGCAGTAGCAGCAGTTGCAGTAGCAGTACCTCTGGAAATGGTAGCATCAGTGGTAATGGGCACCACCATCACCACCATCACCATCATCACAATCCGGCCCATCGGTACAGTGCCAACATTGAGCGGATTAAGGAGATGATGATCTCCAGCTCGGCGGAGGATGAGAGTGGCTTTAGCTCGATGAACTCCTTCCAGGAGATTGGGCTGCCATTGATCAACTCGACCATGCTGTCATCGGTGGGAAGTAATCACGGTGTTAGCAACGGATCGCTCGGCGAAGGATCGACGTCCTCGAACGAGGGTGGCACGAACAGCAGCAACGGTGGAAGCAGTGGTGGCATCAACAGCGGATTCGGCGTATCGGAAGATTCCTCTGAGTTGCGTGAAAATACCGTCATCCCAACAGCGGCCATGAGTGGAGGAACGAATGTTAACGGCAGTGCCAACAAGCTAGGCATTCCGTCGTCTCCTTCCGTTAAAGCCACGAATCCTTCGGGTGGCAGTAATGTTACTGCTTCGAGTACTACCGGTACGTGTGCTTCCAATGGATCACCGTTGCGTGCAACGCAAACGGCCAGCTACGAGCATCACACGCATTTTATCAACCATCGCCGTTGGGATTCGGCTCCGGTTGTGCCACCGAAGCTGAAGATTCACGCCAGCGAAACCGATACAGTGTCGCGGGTGCTGTGGGTGTAGCAGAGATAGGAGCGACCGGAAGGTGTAGTCACCGAACGCCGTCGCCCTGTAGGTTTCCTCGCATTTCTTTCCCACTGCATTTGTGCACTGTGAATTCGGATCTCTCCCGAGCGTGGTTTAGGAGGCTGTATGTCTCTTTCTGTTTGTAGTATGTAGGTTTTGTCCATTTACTATCTTTAACATCAATTCGTTTGTACGTTTGTCCATTACAGTGGTACAGTTTTCCTTCTTTTGTGTATATACTTTACTAAGTGGACTGTACTTTGCGCTTGTTTTCTTTTTGTCTTGAATTCCTTCATATTTGACATCTGATTGTTTTAAATACTTTCCAAAGAACAAATGCGATGGAGACAGCCGGCACATACTTAACACTAATATTATATCTAAACCCTGAACGTAGGATGATTATCCATTGCATTTAATTAAATCCAATATCGAGACAGCCAGCAGCTAAACTCGTAAATATATCCTAACTAAATAGGGATGGTTTTTACCGAGGAGCTGTATAAATGCATACAAACTATATAATTCTACACGACAGTTTCAAATCGTTTTACCCGTCAACAATGTATCGATTTGTAAGTTTGGTTGTTCCTGCATTTATAAACGCAGGATATGGTACGAGTTGGTGGCCTGCAGACTAGCGAATACATTTGTATATTTAAGCACATTAACTGCATGAGGTCTGCAACCCTACCATCTTGATGCTTCCTTATACTTGACACGCCAAGTATTCAGTATATCAACAAGCGTAATATTTTGATTGCAGATAAATAATGTAAGTGCTGTATGAACTATGAATAAACGTGTCCGTTGCGAGCAGGATATTGTTTTTGTTTTATACACAACACAACCAAAGCTGATAAGAGGAAGGTAAAGATTCAGAAGAACAGTTGACGAGCGGATAGAGAGAAGCAAAGCAGAAGAATATATTATTAACACAAACTGGCTTCCAACATGTGGTCGATAACTAGATAAGCAGTGAGCTTAACCGCTCATTAACGTTTCATATGTTCTTACATCGCAAATAAGAGTGTATTCGTTCAGCGTAAGATTCCTGTTTTTAAATTATGATTTTTCAACCTTATATCATAAGCATCGTATGCGATAATTTTAAACTCGAAGCTATCGAAGCGTTCGAATAAGTGTCGTAAAGCGCTAGCGAAGTAATGGAGAGGAAGAATGGAGCAAACAGTAAAGTAGTTTTCTAACCAGCAAAAGGATTAAAAATATCCGTAGGAATCGCCGTAGTGTTAGATGTAGATGATGATCAGCATACCAATACGAATACGTCCAGCATTTAAGCGCGAATGAATGAAGCTCATTTGGGTAATCGTTTGTTTTTTTAACGCAAAAGTATGACACCAGCTACCGACCTAGAGGACAATAGCTATTTAACTTATAAAAAATGCACCAAGCAAACGGCAGCATAATGCTATAATGTGATTGAAAGTTTCATAACAAAAAAACAAAATTGGATAACACAGGAAAAAAATACGAACGCATTAAGGAAAGTGCGGAATAGTAAGCCAAACAAGAGAAAAACACCAATGCAAAAATTCTAAGCATAATCGATAATCAAACCAAAACAGGAGAGTAAACTAAACGCCCCCGTAAACAAACGATCTTTCTATGGCTTATGGTACAAAACTACTACTTTTTTATTCTTCATTTTATACAAGTTATTTTTTCCTTGTTTTTTTTTTTGAAGATGAATTCTTTCTACAGACTTACGAGACTCTCTGAACTGAACTTACAAACATTTCGAAAACAGATACGAGCAACACTATTCCATTGTTCATTATTTCAATCACAGCTATATTGTATTACAAATCGTTGGTACCATAGTACAGTAACGAATAAACAGCTCTACTTACCATCTGCCGCTAACACAACCACTACTCAAACACTAAAATAAAGGAAAATACCTAAAACACGTAAAAGGAAGCTTAGAATTTGCATATTTTGATTGCAAAAAGAAGCCATTTGCAAAAATTTAAGAACAAATTGATGACAATTATCGTAAATCAATGATTTAATTATCGAAATAGTCCATTGCCATAATTTATATTACATATAACAAACAAATAAGTTGTAATGTGTTTTAATCGAATTATACTCGATCTTCCCGCGGGCTCGTTCAGACTCGGGTTGAAAACTTTCGGTTTTTGGTTGTGATATTGGGAAGCGAACTAGAAATGTTTGGGAAACGCTTAACCATGAAGCGTTGAATTTGAATGAAATGTTTCATCGACAGTTCTTGAAATGATTTCAACCCTTACGCGCTAGTGGTTACTGCAGTTTTTATGTATTTAATATTATATTTTTCTATTTATTTTTCAAATGTGCTTTTCAAAGTACGGTTATTTGTTGAAAGTGGGTTTCAATGAATGGTTAATTTATTAGTGTGCAATATTTGCTAAAGTGTCGGAAAGATTTATGCATCCCGCGGAACCATCAACAAATAAATGACAAGCGCGTGCATCGCATTAAAAAAAATTCCCTTATCATCTTCCCGCCTTCAGAGCCGGTTCAGCAAGCGAATGTGTGCGTACGATTGAGAGCGGACAGTACGAATGGATTGGTGACAGCACCAACACTCGTCGGCCTGTGTGCCAGCGTATCGTAAACCACCGTGGACCACGTGCTGCTGAATAATTTATCGAAACCGGTGGTGTTGCCTATAGGCCGGGGTTACGGCTCGTGGTATACTGAATGAAACAAATAACACCCGGTTATCCCCGGTCCCGGAAAACAGCAAGATGACGTTTGAATAGGGGGGGCATTAATAGGGCATTTAAACGGCACAGACCCACGGATAAGCCGCCACACAAGAACTTAAGAGAAACGCAGTACGGGAGAGTATAAATAACGAGAGACCTTTTACGGACACGCAGGCCGATTTCGTGGCTCAAACTCAACCAATCGCACCGGGATCGAAGGTCGTTCGAAGGGCGTCGACAGTTAGACGACGATGAACGTCAACCGACAGCGGCGACCACGTGGTAGATGATGTGTGTGTGTGTGGCTTTCCTTCTTCTCCAGCACTAACGATCGCGATCTTTTGCGTCGCAGGGGGTTCCGTTTTGTGAGGTTAAAATTCCATTCCAGCGGCAAACCATATGGGAAATCCCCCGGGTAAAGGGTGTTTTCCAAGAACCAAAAGAGCCAGTACCAAAGCAAACAAAACTGTTTGCGGACACGTGAGTGTGTGATAACATGGATATTATAACACACACATACACACATACCAGCAGAATAAGAAATGGTAAGTTATGAAAACATTCACACAAACGCGTAAACCAATGATGCAATGACGTCACAGCGGGAAAGGATGAGAGAAGAAAATGTTTAAAATATTATTTTTAAAAGTATGATCTCGCCCCAAAGCGAAGCGCCCGATGATGCATCAATCTTCTAGCAGACGAAACCCAAAAAACGCACGCGATATGGATGATGCGCAAGTCTCTTCCATGCTCGCTGGCGCATACGCAAATGAAACGCGCGTCGCAATGGTGGTGCGGTTTCGGTTGTTTGTTCGGTTGGCTTAAGTTATTGGCTTAAGTGGGACTGATGATCAGTGGACGAAAAAAAAAAATATCTCTCTGGGAGCAAGAGACCAAAAAGACAGGAGGAAGAGAGTCTCTCGTTTTTTGCTAAATAAAGTTGTTGGGTTTTTTTACCGAAAGAAGGGGAGGGTAGGTACAAGGGGAATGTCTTACCGGTAACTTGCGTGGTGGATGATAATGACGGACGAGTCTCACGTGACAACGGTAGACGGTGGTAAAAAATATGGTCTCTTGCTTTACAGTCGGTTCGGTTCGTTTCTTTGCACTTTGGTCTGTTTTTTTTTTCATTTGCATTTTTCTCATTCATTTCTAATGCTTACACACATTCTTTTACTTTTTTGTAGTTGAAATTGTTTTTGCTAAAACACCACGATCAGGGAAGAACAACCTTCGACTGATTATTAATTCGATAACATTTGAATATTGCACATAATTCTTGATGAAAGATCATTGACATTAATCTGAAAATTGGATATTATTTAAAACATTCACAACATCTCACCAACTATCAATAGATACTATGGCTATTATAAATGAAATGAAGATTTGGTGTTTGGTTTTATGTCTGTACAATCGCACCTGGTTTGTTTTGAGATCTTTATTAGATTTATTAGTTTTTTTATGTTTAAATTAAAGTTTTACAAGATTATTGAATGATTTGTATAAATTGTTCTTAGTTCTTAAAACTTTTTCCCCATTTACTGTTAATAAAAATGGAATATGGTGAATCAACAAAATGATAAGTCTATTGATCGATCCGAATGAAAAGTTTCAAAATAAGTGCCAAATGATAGAGAGAAAAAAAAGAGACCGATAGAGAATGATAAAGATAAAAGTAATTTCATCGCTTGCACGTACAAAATATTTAGCTTATACTAAAAGTTCCAAACGTAATACAATTTAATCCTTTCAGCTTACTTAAAATAAGGTTACCAGCTGGTTGACGGTTCTTGTCTACTTTTAATATGTTTTTTTATTTATTGTTGGCCATTACCAAACATGTTGTAATCCCGAGAACGACAGGTTTTGCATCCCTGAGTTCTGTTGATTCTAGAGAAGCGGTTAGAAACAACCAGCCTGCTCTCAACGATCAACATTAGACAACCGGTCTGTAAAGAATGGGTTGTTTATATGTATGGCAACGCCGTAATACAGTATTTCGTTAGATGGCAGTGTTTTAGTGGCAACGAATACGAGTGATCGTTATTGTTAGCGTAGAAATATTGTGAGACTTGGTACCAAAAGTATACACACAAAGAATTAGTGCCATTTGTGACGCTTTTTATTCGATGTAAAAAAAAAACTAAACAAACGAAAGCATAGAACTGTTGGCAAACAATCGCACTTGCAATGAGATGAAGTAACACATGATACACGTTCTATTGTTACGCCCATCACCACCCCCTTAGTACACCGTGGCAAATGATCGCCAATCATCGTTCATTAGTGTGGCAGGGTAGTTTTTTGTCTACGAAACACTAACTGAGAGTTGGAAGGGAGCATACAGGGTAACGCTTATCGTGTGGACGGTTGTTTTTCTTTACATACTGCTCACGAACCGTCTGTGGGTCTGGTTCTGGTTGGAAATTGCAACGTAACGCTTCTTGCGTCACACCAACCTGATCGATGAGGACGGGGAGCAATAAGAAAAAAGTGCACTACAAGGGCATCATGTTTTCGGTGGGCAGCCAGGTGACGAATGGACTTTTTTTTTTCTTAACAGAAACGCATTCTTAAACGTACTGGCCGCAATGTTTTTATTGCCATACCAATGATGGTGAGGTTTACCGCACACACAACTGCATACCGGTAATGTGTACCGATTGTACCGAGGATCAATGCTTTTGAGGGTTATGTATAATATGGTTTTTACTATTAAGTGATGTTGAATACTTAACATTTGACGAGTTGTAGCAAAAAAATGAAACATTCCTAAAGCGTCAAAAGGAAAAGGTCAAACATTGGAAATACAACCATTTTTTTGTACTATAATAAAAAGTATAGGGAGGCTACAAAATTAAATGCTTTTTTAAGCTTCATTTAAACACTTTTTGTACATTTGTTGAACCATTGTATATAAGCATAGGGTTCGTGAGTGCTGCTCAGCATCTTCTCCTTTCGGGCTTGTTCTAGAAAAGTTCAGCCTCTGCCTCGGATGTCATACTATTAAGTCATCGACAGGGTGGTTTGAATGCCGTTGTATACATTTTACATAAAACAACATGCAAAGAGATCATGAGGGAAGAAAGATGCTCGAATGTAGAAACAATTGCAATGGAAATGGTATGCGCATTGGGAAGCATTGGGACAGGGAATGCGTAATTGTTACTTAATGTTTCATTCACTATTTATACAACTGCTGGAAGCTTCTCGAGCAATCGAGTTATTTTTACTCTATATCGGTTATTTATACCTTTTTGTGAGGCTTACCCACGCACAATAAAATTCAGATCATTTCCTCTATTCATTCGCTTCTACATACAGAAGATCACATCAGCAGCCACAAATGTTGTCAAAGAAGAATGATGATTTGTTGCTAACACAACGTAGGGCATGTGTAGAAGAAATAGAAAAAATAGCAAAAGCAATAAAAAAACAAAAAAGAAGCTCAAGAACAAACCAGAACGGCCTTCTCATGCAAAACAGAAGAAAAAGCAAAAAGGAGCTAATGAAAGCATAAACTATGCGATGGTATGATGGATAGGTGGAGAACAAAATGGATAAGAAAGAAAACGAAGGATCAAAATGAAAGAACTATGCTTTGAGTTCGTTGTTTAAATCAAAGAGCAGCAAAAATGAGCGGAGAAAAAAATGTTTTACAAACGAATTTGAATTATAAATAAAAGTAAAATTAAACTAAAAATATGTGTTTAATGTATATTTAACGTTATTTTACTGTTACTCTGTTTTTTATCCTTTCCTTCACTGATGTTCCTTATTGTGTTTTAATTTATTTTACTTACACTTTTCACTTATTACCTCTTGTTGTTATTTGTTTGTTTGTTTTTTATTTTACTTTCAGTTTTCACTTATTACCTCTTGTTGTTATTTGTTTGTTTCTTTGTTATTTTATAGGACGTTATGGCCGTATTAACTCCATATTGAGAGATGTAATCTTTTTTTATTTATTTCATTTATTATTACGGCGTATCGCCGTGTTATATAGGATTTAATATAGTAGATGTTATTTTTTAAGTTAAACTATTCTTTTAAAATAAAAAAAAATCCTCATTAACATTTAACATTCCTCATTAAGAATGTTTATGCAATTAAAACATTGCTTTGAAGCTATGCCTCAACCAAACTATACTCCAATGTTTGGAAAAAGCAAAGCGAAGCAATTTTCTTAACTTCATCAATTTACACGCAACGCATGACTTATGGAACTCGATACCGGGTGCGCATGCGGTGGTACCCCTGCTGCCTTTATCGGTTGGCCCAGGAAAGGGCACGTCTGTTGTTGTTGTTGCTGTTGTTGTTAAGGCCTATTTTAGGTGACGAAATTTGAATAAGGTTAACAGCGCGATCATTCAAATCGACGGCAGTGTGTGACCGAAAGCAAAACGAAAGCAATGTGAAAAAAGAGCATGAAAGAGAACTGAACAACATAAGCTTAAAAAACAAACGAGAAAACGAACAAACACGAACGCAGGAACAACATTAGGTTCCAGCGGAGAGACAGATAACAGGAAGAATTCACGCCAGCGGTCGTTATCTTCGTGTTTTTGTGCGTTGGCACTGCCGGGGATGGTTGCGCTTTTTGCCCGACTAAACCATTCTGCTTAGGACAGCACAATTTGAACTTGACGCGTTTGTTTCACTTACACTGCTACATCTAATCTGGTTCTGAAGTTCTGTTCTGTAGTTCCTAAGCGCATAAAAATTGTCCGCGTGGTGGCTAAGGTGTTTGGTGGTGTGGTTTTGTTTACCTCTTTTGTGTAAGCACGTTTTAGAACAAACCGAAACATTGTTTAGGAATTAAATAACTAAAAATTAGTATTATATTTCACATAAAAAATACAAAAAAACTCCTTTATACGTTAATAGAAATGAAACGTCATCCACAACTACAGAAAAACCAAGCTAAATGTAATTGTTTTTTTTTAAGAATAATTTTTCTCCCGTACATACGACCGCACTGCACGAATCCGCTGGCCACATGATCACTATCTAACACAATCAAACACGCGTACGGGACCGGCTCAAGACGGTTCGCGATAGCTGTCAGCGCCAAGGTGACGTTAGTGTCCCGGTAACCGCTACACGCACACTACACGCATCTCCACACGGAGCAAGCCGTTCGGCATAGTAGACGGTCGTATCACTATCGCAGCCGGTGCATTTGCTGCTGCGATGTAGTTTCGCACAGTGGTAACGCTCACTATTGTTTTTTGCGCGTTTTTCCCTTTCTCGCCCGTTGTGAGTGATGCTTCATTATAGCTAATTAAGAGTGCACGCGCTGTTCTTTTTTGTCACCCGTGTGTTCCGCTACTGCGTGTTGTGTTTGTTTTTTTTCTTCTCCCGCGTACAGCACCGTGCTGGTGGTGGTGGTGAAACCGCGTTTGTGTATAGAACCTGATGGAGCCGCGTTGTACCCGCGTGGCTCGTTTAGTAGTGAATACGTCTCAGCCGGGCGGTTTTACTCTCCAGCTCATTTGCTGTTCCAATCTTTATAGCACTGTTTTTTATGTTGCCTCGCTGGCGCGGTTGTGTGCGCGCTCTCTCTCTCTCTCTCTGAGCGATCCCGAAAAAGCGTTTGGCTCACGTGCACACCGGTGGATTGCCGGTGTGTAACCGCTAGATGGAGACAAACCGCGTGCGCAATGGTGGCCCCGTGTGTGCGTGAAACAAACTCACGGGGTGATACGGTCACCAAAACCAGCGACCGTGTGCTAGAACTGTGTTAGAAGAAAGGGAGACTTCGTGCACATAGAATCACGCTTCCGTGACAGGTTTGGTGGAATCGTTTGGTGCGATTTTTGTGATGCTGTGAGTTCCGAAATGGTTGTAGAAAAAAATCCTTAAAGAGTACAATATTTATTTTCTAAAATAAACAACAGAAAGGTTTTAGAATAACAGTGTGATTAGTTCTTTTTTACAATGAAAGCAAAAAAACGCGTCCATTTTGGACGAACCCGATAGTAAGAACTCATGCCAAATGGGTGGGTGGATGACACTCAGTGTATTGAAGAGGAAAAAAAGGATACTCGCGTTTGCCAATTCCAAAACCCCCCACCCAAAAAAAAAAAAACAGTTCGTGAGACAAAAAATGCATCGCGCGACCTAATGGCCTCGTTGTGTGGTGATGGTGGTGTGCGCGCCTTATAGTACTCGTCACTCGTCCACGGAGAGTGACTTGTGCTGGGCTCCGTGAGTGAGCTTTTCCGACCATACAGTACCAACAGCCAGCAAGGAGGGAAATGTTCTTGTGGGACGGTGGTAAAAAAAAGGAATTTTTGAAGTGATATATTTACCATGGTACAGTGTTTCGGTAAAGTGATGTCCGGTGTCGCAAGGGGACATTAACATGACTTTCGTCGAATAAGGAACGGCAAATAAAACTGTCGCTAGAAGGACGAAGGTTGTGAGTGAGCGAACCAACAATAATGTGTAAGTGCCGTACAATGAACCGGGAACCGAAATCGCCCAGAAGTGTTGTTCCGTGATTGTTGGATTGGAAAAAATACCCAAAGGGGGTTTTTTCCCCAATTTTTATGACACTTTCAAAAGCAATCGTGCATATCGCGTGGTGAACGTGATTTGAAGTGAACTTTTCCTCTTCCTATGTGTGTGTGTGTGTTTATTGGGAGGGAAAAGGTCAAAGAAAAGGAACCCATTTTCCAGCGTGAAAGAGTGAAAGGAAAGTGCCGAATCTCTCGGTGTGTAATTTGGTGGAAAGGAAGAAGGAGCATGGAAAAGTTCTAATCGAAAAAAGTAATTACAACCCGAAACTTTGTGGCTCAAGAAGACGGCAAGAATCGATGAAGCGGACGGAAGCAGTGGCATTAATGGTTTCCCTTCCTCCAAAGTCCTCCAGCAAATCACCACAAAAATTCTGGTTGGTGTGAAGGTCCTGTAGGAAGAACTTTATCCGCTAAAGTGTGTGTGAGAGAGAGAGAGTGAGAGCAAGGAAAGAGGTTGATTGGAAAAACTCTCCCACATTGCCCTGGAATGTGGAATGTTTATGTTTGCACGAGGGACACGTGAGCTGGTACGGAAGGATACAATGGAAGCGTTTTTATTCGTTCCTCAGATAGAGATACTACACGAAAATTAGTAAAGTTTTAGTAAAAAACAAAATTGTTTAAAGTATTTTAAAACTTTAAATCGTTCGATTTGATTTGTTAAATTAAAATAAATAGTTTGTCTATTCTTCAAACTTATTTTCTTGTAAGTTATTACATTGTAATAGTTTGTTGTTATTGGTACAAAATGTTTCTGTTTATTTTTTTTATTCGGTTTTTCCTCTAACACCCACATATGTAAAACAGTGCCTGGGGAGGATCGTGTTCTGTAGCACCACTACCATTACATGATTCGAATCACCCGTTTCTAATCTAATCGCTAATGCTGCCCAAGAGCAGCGTACACAAACACGAAGCAAAATAGAGCGAGACAGCGCCGATGGATGAGAGAGCGAGAGCGGAAAAGTTGTGCAAGAGCGTGAGTGCGTGTGCTCGGAAAAGTGAGCGGAAAAATAAAGTGCGCGAGTAGACGGACCGATTTCACTCGAGAAACTCGCGCCCATCAGTACACACATACACCGTACTCGTTCGACCGCTCGGTTCGGTGGTTCGCGCCCATACACCTGTCTATCCTGCTGCTGTGCACGTGAGCATTTTTTCCTTCCCCATTTTGTTTGCGTACGGTACGTAGCGGTTCATCAGGAAAAACTCATCATCCTCAAACAAAATAAATCTCCCCACAGTTCAAGTGGAACGGTTTGTGCAGCATCGGAAATGGTTAGTAGCGAATCTTAGTAGGCAATGGTGAACGCGTGAACAGTGGTACGGGTGATGTATCATCTCGCAAACTCGTGAGCTGTCAAAAGAGCACGATACAAACGTCAAAACAGCAGCGACTGTTGTGTTGTGGGTGATTTTTCTTGGAAAATGCGATTTTTCCGCGAGAGAGTGTGAGCGAGCGCTTTTCCCAGAGAAAAAAACAGCAGTGTGCACGAGTGTTTGTGAGTGTACATTTTCGAAAGAGTGTGAGATGCGTACGGTTGCGATCGTCTCACAGCGGAGTAGATGCTACTGAACCGTGTGTTCGGGATATTCGGGGTCGGTCAGTTAGTAGTAAACCGCGGTACGGTGTAAAAGGATAATACTCTCTAGGAACGGCCTTCCTCCACACCACCACCAACAACAAAAAAGGAAACCCCCTCGTCCACTTCTCACCTTTCGCGTGTTCTGTGCTTTTGCTCGTCTGTGTGTGGATGTAATTCGCGCGTGAGTCCCACAACGGTCGCGCTGCGAACAGATGACACTGGTAAAGGGTTTCTGGGATTGGGAGTACTTCTAGACCAGATTCTGGTTGTGCCTGCATGCAAACACCACCCCCTGTAAGCAGGACAAGTGTAAACCCCCGTTTTTTAGCTCTTACCACCTCAGAAAAACAAAAATTCCCAACTAAAATTCCACATCCTTGATTTTGGATTATTTGTTGCAGACGACATCATCAAAAACCCACCCCACTCCGTACGCCCGCATGTACCGGTGTGGTCGATTATGTTGTGTTAGCTGTTAAACGTCAGACATACCGCGTTGTTGTTACGGTGTAAGATGATCGGTGCGATCGTTGTTAAGGCGTTCCGATCGTACGGCAGTTAGAAAGTTCGTTGTTGCGATTATCCTTCCGGATTCCAGGGCGAGCTCGCCTTGCTTCCCCAGTGGCTGTGCGGATGTGTGTGCCGTGTGTTGTGCGTACGATCGCTGGTTAAGGTTATTTGTTGCGCAGTGTGTTCACTACCGGGCGCCGGGCGTGAATTGTTGATAGAGCGAATAATACGCGTTGTTTTGTTACTGAGATTGGTTTTTCGGAAGAAGAAACGGTGCACATCCTTTGCCCATCTCCCACGTGGTCTGTAAGATCCGGCAAGATCCAAAAGTGTGTGTGTTTGGTGTGTGTGTGTGTTTTTATGTGTCTGTACGCACGTTGCGTACGAGTGCATTAAGGGGAAACCGAAGCAATACGAAGCGAAAGCAATTCATTCGCAACACTACCACAAATAGCAATACATAGGTTTAAAGTTATACTAGTCCGTTAACGTCTGGTGTCCTGGTGCAAAAGGAATATCGGTTCCCAACGGTTCCGGAAGGGGCGCTCACAAATATCCTGCCGGATACGGGAATCCATCGCTCGAGTGCGAAATTTACCAGTGCGAAACAGGCGGCAAGTCCTGTTGCGCGCCAAGTCCGTTTCGGTTTTGTTCGTTGGGCAAGCAAAGTTTGGAACCACGGCGGCGAAAATAGAGCTGCCCGTAGTGAGAGCGTCCGACGTCCCGCTGTTCTCGTGGACGCCGCAACAGCAACGCAGCAGCAGCAGCAGTAGCAGCAGCGGTGGCTCATCGGCATCGACATCGACATCGGCAGCAGCAGCAGCAGCAATCATGAGCGATCGGGATCGAGCGTCACCGACGTTGATCGAGACGGGATTAAAGACGCTGATAGGAGGCCGCGATAGCAATTATCCGCTGATAAGCGGGACGAATGGTGAGTTGACTCAAGGATTGTACGCGGGGGTATGGTGAAGCGGGGGGGGGGGGAGAGGGGTGTTTAAAAGCAAAAGGAGCGCAAATAGCACAGCACCGAGATAAGCGCGCTTAGAAGTTGATTGATACGAGTGGACTTTGTGTGGCCCTTACGGTTGTGGATGTGTGCCCAACATTTGTAGGTTAGGTTAGTGCTTTATGTTTGCTTCCTCCCGGGGGGACGGGGGGTGTTCCAAAAATGGGATCACCTATTTTCCTGCCCAACCAGGGTCTAAATGGAGTACTCACGTGTTGCAGAATATTCTACTCCTTTCACCACACAAATTCGCCCTCTCCCACTTGGATATGTTTCGGCTTGTGTAGATTACCGGTGGCGATTATGATCGCAGGGGAATTCACGACAGGGCGGTAGGGTGAGCTTGAAAATTAAGGTTATGCTGGATACACCCCACACACGAACCGTGTCATGACGTGCAAATCGATTTTCAGTTGCGCTGGAACCGGTGCGCGAAAGGGGGGCGGAGGTTGATGTTGGGTCGTGGGGACCCTTTTTGCGAAATTAATCAATTTTTGCGAATGAAAATTGAAATTCGATCTAAAAGCGGGTGGAGTTAGGAAGGGGGGATGCTGGATGGTTGTTGGAGCGGGTTGGTAGACATAATTTGTTTGGCCCGGTTTTTCGCACTTTGCTACGTGTCCGAGTGTGTTTGGGGGGCCTGTTTTTTCAATTATGGAAAAGCTTTTGGAATGATATACACACATTTTCGGGAAATGCAAATGATATGGTAATAATTTTGACCACAACTTTGCAAGCAAACACAACGGATTCGGTTAGTAAATTTAACCACACCGTTTATTATTAGGAAACAGTGAAATTCTGAAAATTTTCTGAGTGTACTCATTTTTGTCATAATTTAAAAGGAATGGTATCAACCGAATACTGGAGAAATCGGTAATTTCTGGTATTATTCCTATACTTTCCTATGCGGGATTTGAACGCAGTCCGGGTGTATGTTGTTGTGTATTGCCTGGTTAATTACTGCCTGTACTATTCATCCAGCTCAACGTTCTCAGTTTAAAAGCCAATAAAGTTCTAAACTGTAGGCTATCTTTATTTCCAATTTTAAGTAAAATAGTTCTTAATCTGTTTCTATATTCAAAATAAAAGAATTCAAACGAATATATGCAGGAATTATATATTCTCCATTCGCAGCATTTGATTGAGATTCATTAGTTCAAATAGTTTTTATTTCCTGTTACTAGAACTCATTTGAACAGTTTCTTGAGCTTCAATATACAAGGATTATAATTTGAGTATAATAATCAACTTGGTAACTTCAGCATAAGTATTTAAATAAATATTTTTAAAGATATTTATTTCATATTAGCTTCCTATTCGTATCATCACACAGTATAGTTCTTGCACCAACGTTTTGCAAAACCCTTCCGATCCGAGCATCTGCAAGATTTTAATCAGCTACAAAATGTGCGTATTTTAGAACCTACTTAGAAGATACTAAAGCGTAACGTTGTCATTATAAAACTCCCCAACTCCTTCGTTCGCCGACACGCTCCACCACGCGTGGCTCCAGTGTTCCTATCTTTTACACTCATCTTTACGACCTTAGCTGATGCTTTGATCGTCAATTTCCTCCCAAAGGAATGATTTTCTATAATTTTAATAGACACCATTAAACTTGACTTCATTGGACTAGCCGAAAGTTCATGCCCCTGGTAGAAGGCTACCACTTTAGAGCAGCACGGAAACGGTTCGGAAGCGGTGGCACAAAACCGATCGATACGACTCGCAGTAGTAGGAACCATGCAGTACAGCCACAGCGATTCCGATGGTTTCCTGCTCGCCCGAAAAAAAGCAAACGTGCAAGAGGTATTGCTTGTTTTACGACTTTACCGAGAGTGTATCGAATGTTGATGGGGCTAGGATGGTTTATCGATGGAGGGTTGCGAGTAGATGGGAAAAAACGCTGCTGTAATATCCCTCCAGATTTGAACCCGAAGAGCAAAAGAACGTCCATGCTTTAAGAAACAAGGAGCAGGCCGGAGGGATAAAACAGAAAGAAAAGGAAAGTACAGCCCTTCACGTAACGAGCTCTCCCAATCGATAGGGAGTGCAAGGTTAATTCTCTTGCTGCTGTATAAAGCCACTATTTCTTTAAGCAAAAAGCTTAACACCGCTAACCCGCCAGGAGGGTTGGTACCGGAGATCAATAAACAAACTTCCATCTTCGCTTAATACCGCAACAATAGGGAGAGCACATGATTGCTATTGCAACCGGCTAAACATTGGCTCCCACTGTTTGCTATTATGGCAAAATAATACGAAGAAATCCCACAAAATCACCCTTCTCGAGTTGTTTCTGTGCCCTGTTTCGGAGTGCGGGTTAGTAGTGGGTGACTTTGGTAGAAATTTCCCCCGGATGGGAAAACCACAGACGACCTGGAACCGGTGTGGCTATCCCGATAATTACCTGTCGTAATCGGTGTTCGTTAGACAGTCGAGACGGCGAGGGCTAGTGCAATGATACAACGCAGGGATAAGTCGTTGTGTTTGTGTGGTTGGTGGAGGATAAATCGATTCTATGAAACATCGACCGATTGTTACATGGTGACTTCCATTGATAAACTTGTAAGGGCTATTTTCCCTTACAAACACCCGCTCATACCTCACTCGAATCGTCTCAGTAAACGAAGTACAATCTCGACTAGTGGAAAGGTTACTATAATAATGCCGATCCCGAGTGCTGCGGGCCAATTTGATGAGTTTTGCGACGAAATTTTGCGTGGGTGGTTGTGTTTTTACATGGACTTCCTCCCTCCAAATGATTGTGCCTGCACTGCGCTTGGCGAAAATTATGGACTCACTGGGAAATGGTACAGGTTGACAATATCTTTCCGGCGGCACGGGCAACCCTGTTGGCTGTCATTATCATTAAAGCGAAATGGTGCGTTCTAATGTGATGACGGGGTGGCTGGGTGCTATCTGTTCATGTAGCTGGTTTGCATGGAAAAAGTAACATAAAGTAATGGAGAAACGGAAACAGTCAGTAAAACCTGGTACAGTTAAATATTTTTAATTTAATGTTTGAAACATGCTTTATGTCAGTGTTTCCCAAAGTATTTTGATTAATGTAAAAATTGATGAATGTTAAAATTCAAATAATTAATAGACGAGCAAAAGTTTTCCAAAGATATCACCCATATATCGAACTCTTCGATGTCTTCGTTTAATATTGTATTATTATGAACTTTTTTGTGCAAGTCCACCTAAGTCTTCTTCTCCTTATTGCTTGGATTAACGATCTATTAGGTCATGCCGAGGCCATATAATGACTTACTAGACTTATTAATATAAACCTATTTCGTTAGTCAGTCCTGGATGGGATTTGTTGCCCAGTTCTGTCCGAATGAAGACCTGTGCCGCTATTGCCTCGACCACAGAATCACACTTCTTTAATGAAATAGAATAAAATTATTTGGTTTCTCATTTTTTTCGAATTTATTTTTATTCGGCTATTTTTTTTTATTTGAATTTTTGATTGTAACATGTCGCGCAAGAACGTTATCTCAATTTATAAAATTAGCCGTAATATTCCTTGTAGTACTTTACTACGAAATTATAAGAAGTTAATGCTGCAAATTATTTACAAAAAAGGCGATCTTCACCAGACGTTAGCCTAGCAAAAAAAAATTATAAAACAAGACTAGTTGAATCCTTTACACAGACGTTACAGATGATTGATTACTGTCTGCTAAATTTATAATGAAACTTGAAAATGGAAATAATTTGACTATTTTATGAAATAAATATCTTTAGATGAACGGTGGCGCCAAAAGTGCCTGAAAGCTTGAGAACTACTGCTCTAAGTGAACATATAAAAAAACATTAATATGATAACACACTTCAACAACGTGTAAAACCTTTACCTAATTTGTCCCATGTACGATAAAATCAAACCATTAGTTTACACCGCAAAAGGAAATGAAAAATAAGAGAATATTTCGTTCTAACAAAACAGGGTGAAAAACACACAACTGCAGCTGGTGTGCAACTGCATTATTAAAGAGCGCATCGGGCCGCACCACCAACAACACTACCACCCCCGGGGCGGTTCGCATGTAATCTTTCCTGTTGGCCTTTTCAAAACGGTCAGCACTTAGTAATGCGCAACGTGCGCATCACCATCGTTAGAATACCATGCCGTAGTGGAAGAGTGGCCGCTGTTGTTGTTGTTGTTGTGTGCCGGCACACAAGTACGGAACGCGCTGTCTACGCTGCAGGGCCATCATCATCATCATCAGGTTAAGCGTAATTATTGTGAGCTATCATTATGTCATTTTATTACAGTGCCGGCTCCCTTTTATTGGCTAGCGAGGGTGGGTGCTGGTGGGGACCAGCTCCCCTTCAATTCCTACCCCTCCACACGTGTTTGTGCTTTAAACTCGGTTGGCAGCTTCTGGAATCAAAAGGGCCAACTACCCTGCGGGACATGTGGTAGTGCTAGCAATTTGCACGCATCCACAGTCATCGGAGCAGTTTCTGCGTGTGTGTGTGTGTTTGCGGGTATGTGGGTGTGTCCGTTCATTGGTCGCGTGCTGGGAAATTTTCGCCTACGCAATTCTTCGTTCCCCTCATCCCTTCATTCCCTCCCGCCCTCACCCACATTTCCGGCCCGTATCTGCTCCGGAAAAATCCGGGTTTGTTTCGTAAACAGCAAACTCAATCGAAAATAGACCAGGAAGGGGGGAAGGAGTCTTTGGGGCGAGGGGAGATGCTGGGGGTGGTAAGAGACAATGTGTGGTGGTTTTTATTTTTATCGTAGGCAAGAATTTTCTCATCAACCGACCGACCGGGGGCGCTGCGCACTGGAAAGAAAACGGGCAACAAAGGCAACGGTATGGAAAATTCGTAAACATTGCATTTGGCCAATATGCTTCTCTGCTTTGTTGGTGGGGGTGTTTTTTTTTGTTCGCTGCTCTGTCCCCATGTACCTCTCATTGTGGAAGCTGTCATTGCTCGCTGCACTTGATCTCGATTGCGGAGGGACCGAGGTGAATGCTGCATGTATGTGATTTTATGCTTTGTTTAGCAATTTCGCATAATAACAAGCACCGACGGGGATGCAGGGAAAACCCGGTGTTGGAAGATCGGATCATCCCCACCGAGGGTGGTGGGATGAGTGGGTGTAATCCAATCAAAGCATATCGCATACAGTTTGTATGTGTGTGTGTGTGCGCGCGCATTGGTGTGCGAATGTGCTCCCGTGCGCTTGTTTGCTCTAGTTAAGGCATACTTTCTATCACCCGGAATGTTGCTGTTGTACCAATTTGCGTTCGTTTTTTTTGGCTTCTTCCCCGGGAACGAATTGTTTTGTAAATTTACACACCGAAATTTAACACCAATTAGCTGCACGTTTGGTACACATGCTGTGAATGCAATCTATAGCCAGTCGATGGTAGCGTTTGATTGGCTGAACCGACGAAACGCAATAGAACAATGTTTCCACTAGCGTAGCCGGTGCAAATGTAACAATCGATTACTGTGTCAATCCAACTGTCCGGCACGGTAAAGGGCGTCAAAAGCGGGCATTCAAAGGCTTGGGACAGGGTTGTTTATAGCGCGATAATAATGGAGCATCGAGTGTTTGGAAAAAGTCCAAAGTAATTAAAGCGAATGCGCCGTTTGATGCCCCGACGACAGTGAAATGGCTGGGGAAAGATCGGACCAAATTATCCTGGGATACGAGTCTTAGTGTGCCATTTGCAGCGTGTCAACGATGTCATTGCTGTTTTGAGGATTACATTTTTCGATCGTTATGCACGACCGTCCGATGTTATGCCATTGTCGGTTACAATGTTGTAATGGTGTGTGGAGAGTATAAATTACATTTTGATTTTTTTTGCCGACATTGTGAGAATGATATAGCAGTAATTTGAGGGCTGATGATAATAAAAAAATGATTAATTATTATTTAAAAATGGTTACTACTTAATTATTTTGCACTTTTTTAACAAACATATTATGCCAAGTATAGTTTTCTATATGAAGAGTTCGTTAAAATGTGTTACTAAGTCATAAACGATGACTTGAAATGTTTAATAATTACTAAAGTCTACAATACCAGGGTTTCGTGGATGAAAAATACATCTGTAAGCAAGAGTTCTTCTTGCAGATACATAATAGTTAAAGAAGTTAGATATGACATTTCAAGACTCGTGGAGCAGTGGTCTTCAACATGTGTCCCGTGGTAAAAGTGTTCCGAGGAAGAAATTATTTGGGCATTGATCACTTCAAGCGCCATTCTAGCGATTTTTCTAGATGGATACATTCCATTATCTACATCTTACATTGTGCATAAGCGTAACTGAAATATCCATGTGATACCTTTGATATAAAACCAGTTCTTATTTCAATAGATGATTTTAGTCACTATAATATTGATTTCATGCAAGTCGCGAAGGAAATTTACATACTTTCCTAGTCCTAATGATTTTAAAAATACTATAAATCTGGACTAAGAAATTTATGTGAAGCCTTCTCCCCATGTTCTTCCCACTCAATCTTAGATGATCGCAAAGTAGCTTTCATGCATTACTCAATAAAACTTTTGAATTCCCCAACGGACAACCTATAAACTCCCCTTTCACTCTTCATTCCACCTAATGGCCAGCACACGTGGGCCGCTATTAATACATATTTTAGGTAAAAAGATTCACGGCACCACAAAATTGTGAGTTTCTAGTGCTACTAATGAAGAAAAACAAATTTTCAATTTATTTCTTAATTTAAAAAAAGCAAACTAAAGGAACTCGCTGATTTAAGTTTAGAAGAAAAGTATATATTGAATGGAAATTATGTTCACAAGGACATAATAAATTAGAATATAACTATTATAAATAACGAGAGACAATTAATCTTAGCAACTTATTACTTCCTGCCAGAAGAAATAAAGATAAAAAACAAAATTTGTTACAACCAAAATATCTAAAATCTAAAGCCTCAAGGTCAGTTCCATCCACTTCTACGCTGGCACGCTGAAAAACGCCAGTAAAGGACCTTTTGTGTTGTTGTACACAACTACACGTCACAGCGTAACGGAAGGCTTCCGAACGGCGTTGAAAGTTAATCATCGTGAAAAACAAAACGATGTACATGCATGCGTGTGTTGCCTGGTGGCCACCATGGACATAGGGGTACTTGAGGCCTGAGTGAAGGGCACCAAAACATGCAAAGGTTATCATGCCCAGTGTAGAGCAACCCGACTGGTAAGAGAACCATGTGCTTCGGCGATTAAATCGTGTCCATCAACAGTGCGAACCGTTCGCTCGGTTTGGGTGGAAGGTGCCGGCCATCGTTAAAGGAAATCCGCGCCGAACAAACTCCTTTCGTAGATTTCAACAACATGATAAACAGTGTTGGGGGTTGGTTCGTTTTAGAAAAACCCGCGTGAAGAAGCGCCAAGCACCAGCCGGACAAGCCGATGATTTTTATCGTTAAATATTTATGAACCCGATCGATAAAAAAATCCTTCATCAGAGCCGTTGCGAATGGTTCCCTGCTAATATAACGCAATCTATTTTTATTTCGTTTGGGAGTTCGTTGTTTGGATACGGCGGATGCTCTTTTGCCGGCATCGTCTGTTTCCACCCCGAGGCACGGTTATGCCAATTGACCTCATTTTGTTGGCCCACTCGCATTTTTCCCTATCAGTGCGGCGAGTCACGATGCACCCGAGACATGTTGTGCACCGGGCCAGACTTTCTTACTCCAGCAGAGCGCGTAAGATGCATTTCACAACCCCTTTGCCGCTTCCTCCTGCCGAGCCGGTTAATGTGCAGGACACCAAACCGTTTGTCAACTGTTGACCGGAAAGGAACCGGGCCACAATTGTTGACCGGTGGAAAATTGAGCTGGCCGGGGTTGAATCGAGCTCGAAATTGTTTGCACAAATGAATTGACTTTTTAAGGGTTTGGCGTCTGTTGTTCTAAGAAGCTGGAAAGTTAAAGGGGAGCAAAACAACTGAGAAATGGCACAAGAAAAAAAAATCTTCCACCAAGGAAAAGCTTTCACCATGGTGCCAGGCACTTGCGTTGTTTGTGGACAATGTTTCAAACAAACAAACACCATTCCCGAGTGCGCATTAGACGACGCGTTCCCCATTGCCTCGAGCGTAGAATTTGATTGAAACGGGAGGATTTAAGCGCTATCGCATACGCCTCAGGACTAAGATGGCATCAAGCGGAGGATTGCTTCTTGCCTTCGCAACGAGATCGTTTGACTGGTGGATGATGATGATGATGACGATTATGATGATGTTTCATGATGAAGCACGTACCACAAGGACCAGTTGCTTTCTTATCACTAACGATCCACGCGCGCGTACCGAGTGCCCGTGGAAGCAGTGCGCAATACCAACTGTTGTGGAGCGAATAGACCAGCGAAGCGCGGCAAGCGGAGAAAACACATCCATTTTTGCGCAAAAACACACGAACCGAGCGGCTGGCGGGAACGAATTGATTAAGCGCCACCGGCTGTGGTTGGCACAGTGATGGCCGTAATAAAAGCGGTAGGCAGAACGTACAATGTTGTTTGTTTAAGTTCGTGTTAGATTTGGAGCGTAATTGTTTGTGTTAAAGCATCTGCGATGCCCATTTCGTTGAAGCTATGTGTGGGAATGTTTTGGTGCTCTTGAATAGGTTGGAAAGCAATTGAATACCCGCGGAATATGGTGTCCTTTTCAAGGTTTGGCGTAGGAAACGTCTTCCAACCAATATAAATAGTGTCATAAGTTAAGTTTACGCTGTGTCGTTATAATTATTAGCATGAATCGATTAAATTTCACTTAATTTTAAATATGATTTAACTTCTTTAAATGTCATTCTTTAACTTTTAAAATAACAATTTGATACTGATAAATTTTCATTCTATGCATATTTTTTCGATTACTTTTTAAATTATCAACATGTACCATGATTGTCATGAGACTTATGGATGTCATGGATAGATCGTCCTCGGTAGATCTATTGAAACAAGTGTCCTGACACTGGTGTTAGGATATTTCCACTTATTTTATACAATTCTGACTATTTAAAAGTAATTTTAAAGTAACTATAGAACGATAAAACCTCCAACATTAATTTTGATCATCCTGGTTCCCATCGTTTTAAGCGTTCATTGTCTGTCAATGGACAAATGAGTGCTTTCTTATGCTTTTTCGCCAAGGAAATCACTAAAAAAAATTGTACAATATAAATATTGCCGTGAGTCCGGGGGCTTTTAACCCGCAAGTCGGATTATCCTTTTTAATAGTAATTGACGTCGAAACTTGAACTATTTACCAAAGATTGTAAACTAATATTCAGCAGACAAGAAGGGTTGAGTTGGAAAGGAGTTGGGATAACCCGGTGGAGTAGTGGTATCGGCGCTGCTCTCTCACACGACAGACCGGGACCAAAATCCCACCCGGACCGCTCCCTCGTAGCAGTGATCGACTATCCTGCTACGTGGTAAAATTAGTCTAAGCCGACCAGGTCGTCGTACAAAAAAAAAACAGGTTGAGTTATCCATGATATTCGCTTATTACGTCTAGGAAGAATTATCTTAGCATGAACAAATGATGTTCTACTGTATAACACAAGGAAGCAAAGCTAATGTTTGATTTGAAATAAATTGAAACAAAAGCAAATAAATATGCATACAGCATCCCGCGATCAGTGTAAAACATACGCCACGCACTGTAGCACGTACTTGTAGCTCGCAGGTTTTACACACGAGTGTCACGGTTGTTTCTTTTTATTACCAGACGCGCAGCAGAAGCCGTCCGCTCAACGCGCCTGCACGCTAAGAAGAAACCGTCGCATCTGAGCTCCGGATGTGGCAGATATTACTTAATAATAATTCCCTCCGCGGGGTCGCCGAGTCACCGCTGGCGGATTGATGCTGCGCAGTTGCGGGTTGCGCGCTGTGTGTTGCGCCATCGCAAGAACCTGCTATCTCGGCACCGTCGGACGAGATTGCAGCGTAACGAGGTATGCGTTACGAGGAAGTGTGATTTACTCCCGCGAACGCATTCGTTCGTGGATGTATTTTTGTGCCCTTTTTTGCCCACTCGAGAGGTGGGTGTAAACGGTTTTGTTTCCTGCAAACGGCAAACTTGTCCTGCACTTGACACTGAAACCCGAATTGGAATTCCATTCGCGTGTGTCCGCGCGTCCCGGGGATTGATTCTGGGAGCGTGTGTGTGTCTGCCTGACCGTTTTACGATCGGTCGATTTGGGACGTGTTTAATGGCGGACGTGTTGTGGCTGTGGCGTACAAATCGCGGGGACAAACACACCTGCTGGCGGGATCGGTGACTGTGCTGGAAGAGGAACGTTTGATGGGGTCATTGGATCTGATTCGGGTTTTGGGAAGTGGAAGAATGTAGCACTCGGTTGCTCCGTGGGTAGCTGTTGTTCGGACGCGAGGCAATAAAAGCTAATTTTCTGCTGAATGTTGCCACTGATCTGTGCCGCCAGCCGTACTGGTTAATTAGATCCAGCCCCGGGTTGATCTGGTAGCGCCATTTTGTGGTGTGGGTTTTGTGGATTATGATGCATTCTGAAATGGTTGATTTACGGGCAACAATGTTGCTGGTTGCCGCTGCCATGAGGAACTACCGCGCTGTGAATAGGATTTTAACGACATTCGTGTTGAAATTTATACTTTTTGACGATGCATCTACAGAATTTTATTATTACGTACGGGCAAAGTATACATTTGTCATTATTAATACAGCAACATTGAAACAAGTTTTTGATAGTGTCTTCTTATTGGAGTGTTTTATCGTCTCCCCAGACGCGTTCGCTGTAAGCTTAATTTAATCATTATAAATTACCGAAGATATTGCCCCAACGCACGCAAACCAATTCATCGAAACGAAGGTGGGAACTGCTTGTGTGGTTGTTGGCCCAAGATACTTCTTTTTTTTCGTATCTTTTGAGGTCATCGTTATAAAAAACATGCATTAAGCGCGCATGAAATATGCATCTCCAAAATATATCTTCCAATGCAATTACAATTAACAAGCGGTTTTTTTTTCTTCAGTGGACATTGCAGACAGGAACGATTCGTATCAATCTCATACAAAAACAGCGCTACTGCTGGTTGGAATCCATGTAAGATCGTTGTACCACATCTTGTTGCTAATGCACGAAAGTCTTCTCATTAACCTTGCGGCTAGAAGTGTGACAAAACCGGGCTATTTATCGCATGTACGTTGGCCTTTACACGTACGCCACAAAGCACACTATCTTCAGCGGTTACGGATCGGTGGAAAAAGTGTGCAAACGTGCCGCGGCATAAGCTGATCCGCCGAATGGCAAGAATACCCGAGGGGTGTGCGAGAAACGGTTTGGCGTGTAGTTTGCTCATGCTTGGAATTGATGAACCACTTTGAAGTACGGATACTTTGTATAAACTATCAAAAAAATGTTCCCGAGATGTCGCGATCGCTGCCTTTTATCGCACCATCTTGGCCAAATGTTGGCATCCTTCATCGCTGCCTGTTTACCCACGGTTAGACATGGATGTCCCGGGCGGGACATTTGATTATTTGATAAGTTATTTATACAAACGGCTATTTGGGCGTTTGTCGACGGGACGGTGGTCTGTGTAGGTTATGCGTTAGCGCTGCATGAATGTGATCCATTGCGGAGGAATTTATTGATCTAATTCGAAGCGCTAATAAGGGATCGCTAGACCGTAACTGGTCTTTGAGGTTTAATTTGGAAGTTGATTCCAAATATCTCAACGCGCTTGTCGGGTGCGATCGGACGGTCTCAAAGTTGATACAACATTAGGCCAATCTATTACTGAGTGTTTAGCATTAATTTGGAACTGTTAGAAAAATTTTAGCTGGCGACGCAAGATTGATGACTTTTGGGGACACATCCAACAGGAAATGACATTTTTTTATGCATGTGACTCTAAATAAATTGACAGTTTTTCTATTTTGTGATAAATTCCACAGATTTGAAAACATCAAGGAAATGATTTTAGTAGATTTGAGTCCTTTTAATGGTTTCTTGAAGAATTTGACGATCTTGAATGCTCCAATATTGGAGATCAAATAAAAAGAGCTTGAACAACAAAATCCTCATTTTATAAAATATTTTTAAAATAATGTTACAAAATATAAGAAAGAATACCTGTGTTAATGGTGTTTTAAATCTTCGTCACAGCTAAATCAACGCCACAAGAAAGTTGCAGACAAACATCAACGTTACCCATCCTTCAGACGTTACAAAGTCAGTATTGACTTAAAAAAGCCGGTTTTTTTTCTTTCTCCGGGTCTTGTGGTGCCTGATGTAAGGGCGCCACTAAACCCCGTCTGCTGCATATCCCTTAAAACCCATCAAACAGTGGACGGGAAAATCGTGTTTCACCAGCAAAACCCACGCCAACTTCAACACCTTGCACCAGCCGTGCCAGGTGCAAACACTGACCTCTCAAGACGTGGGACTGGCGTTTCCTTCGTTCTCGGTGGCGTTTAAGTGCAAAGAGCACCACACTCGTGTACTCATTTCGTCGTTATCTTGACGCAAGCTAACTTAACAGAACTTACTTCTGCTTCCCTTGCCGGGTGCCCTTGTCTAGGGGTTCCCCCCGTCCCGTAAGCAGCCAGATTCTAGGCGGTAAATAAAAGGTAAACCCAAGTCGTGCAAACATTCTTAACGAACCACCTGCGGGTGGAGCTGTATGAAAGGCGGAGTTGGTTGGGGGATTTGAAGTAAAGCAAACGTAACTTTCTCCCGAACCCCCCGATAAGCCAGGGTTCGGGTTCTGTTGGTTTGCGCGGCGGAGTAAAATAGTTCAGGTGAAACCTGACGTTGTTCCGGATGGGTTAACGTTTCCCACCGGGAGCCGGCAAGGTGCTGAATGATATGACTTGGTGAAGGAGTTACCGCCGTGGACCTACCTGGTTGATGGTAATGATGGTTTGCTAATCGCATAACGAAACGGCTCTCAAGGAACGGTAAGGCAGCATTATTATGTCCGGGTCCGGAAGCAGGCAGAATTTTTCCAATCTTCCTGCCCGTGTCTGGTGTCGGGATCGAAGGGTTACTGTTTGGGAGTGCCGGCACCAGCTCATCTAGCGACAGAGCTCACGACCCCGGAACGGATGATGGCTCGACCTTTCAGGATGACGAGCTGCGGATGAACGGGACATGCGGGCGAAGTTCTGCTCCAAGGTAGTTTATTTGTTTGTGCCGGTTGAAGCCTGACTGTTGCAGTGTCGGATTGAGGTACATGCAGGACATGCTGCTTGAACTTCCCGGAGTTCATGCTACGGAAAGTGATCATATGGGGATGTCTTGGAAAGATTACAGTTTATGCTTGGAAAAAGAGCGAGGGGAAAACCCCCCAGTACATGCAGGGTTGCATGCGTGCATAATGTTTGCCCACAGCAACCCTCGAGCCAAGGTTCCCACTTCAGGACGGTTAGTGTTGGTTGTGGACGCAAGAAAGCACTTCATTATGCTCCGACCGATGCAAGAATAGACGAGCACTCACAGCTAGCTCACCTTATTGGGTTGTGGTAGTTTTTATCTTCCATTCTATTGCGCTCTTATCTTGCGGTGGTTCATTCTTCCGGTGCCCTGTTGCAGGGTACCTGCTGCCCGCAATAGCTTCGGTTCTCGGGGGTTGTAAATGGGGGTGCCTGTTCTTCGGCTGGATGGATAGAGTTAAGTTTCCGTGATAGGTCATCCATCCAGCATGGGAGTGAAACAAAAGGATACAGCGAGGGTGCTAGGAACCTTCGATACACTTAACCTGAATTTTCTGCCTACCAAGTTTTCGAGTTTGTTGCACGAAGCTACAGCGTGCGCAAAATTGAGCCAAAGTTGTCATGATGGAGCATAAGCGACGGGACGATGTATATTACACCAATACCATCGTCGGCCCTGCACAGCTGCAATGGCAGTGCATTGTGCAAGGGATATCCTTTCTTTCTGCTCCTTTGCTGTAGCATCTGGGAAACAAAACATTGGCAAGAAAAATAGAAAAAATATTTCCTCCTTTTTTTTCGGCGAAAGCTGAAGTAGTCAAACATCATCTTTCCATTCCGGTAAGTGTGCTTTGGCGGCAGAATACCTTGCACAAGGCCGGATGCGGAAATATCGAACCAGAAACACATTCCACAGACTTGTGCTTTTTTTATGTTTCTGTTTTGTGGGATCCTGTGTGCTGTAACGTCATAGGTGTTTGGAGGCATGCAGTGTAATGTCTTTTCATTTTATGTTACCTTTACGTTACGGGACGCTTAGCTTAGGAAGAGGGGGAAAAAAAGACACAGAATAATATCCTTCACCGGCAGTTCGTTGTAGGCAATCAAAAAAGGAACAAAACGGATGTCTGTAATGTTCTTGCAACAAAAAAACTTGGAAATAAAAAACTGTGATTGAGGAAATAGGAGCGGTTTGGATTGTTTATGTTTTCCACCTATTGAAGTTCTGGAGCGCTTGGTAACGAACGGCGACACGGAAACAATAATGAACGCGGAATATGGGTTGAGCAACGGTCGAAGATGATCGATATATAAGAACGCTTTGTACGTTGTACGTCGTCTATAACTAAAGCCTTTGAGAATTTAGATGTGGTTGAAAACTATCTGAACATTTAAAGTTTATTTGAATGTAAAATTAGAAAGGAAGAAATTATGATGAGCTTTTTATTGTATCAATATTTATTTATTTGAATTTATAATTATCCATAAGTGTTGGGCGTTTAAATTTATTATAAAAAAATCAAAAGAGCATATTTTTAATATTCAAAACACTTTGCAAATTAAACACAAATAATTCAAATAGAGAAGAAACAAGTTATTATTGAAAAACACGCTTGAAATGTTCCAAATTATTAATATTATTTTGGAACAGCTAAACAAACACTAGAGCAGGAAAGGATGGAAACGCACTGAAGCTTCGTTAGAGACTTTTAATTCTTCGCAGACTCGTCCCAAATTCCTTTCCCTTTGGCTGCACACGTCTGAGGAGTGTTTCGCCTGGCAGGATACACAAGACTACCGTCAGCTTCTACCCTTAGCTTCTTGCCAAGGCGAGCAAGTGACAGAGCTGTCACGGTACGCGGGGACCCAGCAAAGCAACAACTAGAGGATCTCGCAATGCATCGCGAAGAAGGCAACAACAACGAAAAAAAAACCCCCGCTCAAACAATACCCGTTAAGAAACGCCAACGAACAGTATTTACGGTATTGGTTTGTCCCCGAACTCGAATGTGACACATGACACGAATCTTTGTTTTATTTCGCTCGTCGATTGCCGCCCGACAACCCGCTACTGCCAAAACGGCTGGGTGTGGTGTGCCCGATGACGACAACTACGGGACATGTTCGAGAAAAAATAGACAACAAACGATTTCGGTATCCGAGCGGTAGCACCGAAGAACGGAACAGCATGGATCGAAAGAAACCCCCCCCCCGGTACACGAAACGTTGACAAAAATCTCCTTTCGAACGACTTTGACTGACACATCGCCATCGACACGAGGCCGAAGTGCCGGGTTTTGGGGGATCTTTCTAAAAAAAAAAATCAAATCCACCCGAGCAGGAACATTTCCAATCCCGGGCCAACCCGAAGGGGATTCCCCCCCCCTTCCTCCCCCCTTCCTCCCCCCTCCAACAATGCTATGAGGACGAGTTTTTAATGGTAAATACAAATTTAAAATTAGCGAAACTAAGCTAATGTGAAAATTGTTACCATGTTCGGGGAAAAAAAAGGGGGCGTCGGTTCGGGTTCTGGTACATGGTTATTTAGTTTTTCGTTGTCAATCCAAACCCGGGTTGGTGTGTCCGCGTGATGATCGAGAGCGAAGAAAAACGGAAACGAGTAAAACAGCAAAAAAAAAACAAGTCGAAGGAAATCGAACTCGGTCGTGTTGAAAGCGGAAGCCGTGTGGCCTCGGCTGCTTCTTCGGATGTTGTTCCGCCCGTGGCAAGGTGTTAATGAGCGTTTTATGAGAAAACATGCTGTCTACACTAATCGAAACCAAGGAGCTGCAGTGGTGTGTGGACAAAAGCGCGCGGTTGTGAGATAGTTCTCTGTCGCTGTGAGAGTGTGGGGCTCAATATTCAAAGCTTGTTGTTTGGGGGCATTAACAAAAACATAACTAAAATACGTACACAAGTAAAGGGATATGTTTTACGATTATAAAAAATGGAGGTTTAGAAACTCCCTGCAAGATGTTTGATTTATGTGTGTTATGCGCTTTTATAGATAACTAACAATAATTTTTTTCTCCCTAAAACGTACTTTCTAGCTACGTAAAGACACGCTTCTTGCATCACAGGCATGAGACGATACGAATCGCACAAAAAGGGTGTATTAAACATGTATAATCATTAAACAAAAACAATAAAAAAGGGTTCAAAGATGATCAATCTATTAACTCCCATGAAGCATTTTATATATTATGCTTTAAAAGGTTTTTTTTAAATAAGGTTGATTTAAAAATGCATTTTCATGTGGGTGTTTTTTGGAAGGGCATTTTTTTAACGTTGCTACAATCAAATACCCTATGTTTATTTAAGTTATCGCTTGTGAATAACCCCAAATTCCAATTCTCAGCATAATGCAATCTGTTCAACAACGGGTTTCTCGCCACCCGTCGCTTGTTCACCAATTTTTATTCCGTAATATTTATGTCACATCGTTTGTTGATTTAATTACACCTGTCATCGGCGTCGAGGGCTCGCAGCATAATTGCAGGCCAACTGGTGACCCGCAGCACCGCTGATATGCCGAGCGCGGTGATAAATGATGGGATTCATAAGATACGTTTCTCTGGGTTGACAATTTCTCACCGCCACAACTCTTCTCCGTGCAGCGAGTTCTGCAGAGAGATCTATTCGGGTTGTTCTATCGCACACTGTTATGATAAACATTAGTACCACAGCGCCGTTCATTGCTTGGGCCCTGGCGAACGTTAACCATTTAACGCACGGGTGCGTAAAAAGAAGCAAACGATCTTGATTGAAGAATTGACGAAGACATTCTTGCGGGCACACACACACACACGGTCATGTGTGGTTTATGTTCGTACGGTGCGGTGATATCGGTGATGAATACACGCAACGATAATCATCCGTGAGTGCCAGTGCATGGGTGTGGAGTTGTTGTTCAATCAATTTTACTACCGTCTAATGAAAGAATTGGCCTTCATGGGTGGAGGTATTGGGAGAGTACATTTCACGGCCGCCATTGAAAGAGCAACGGTTGCGTTGGTTGTTATTATTTGGAAACGGCTTCCGGAATGGGTTTTGAAGAAATTGTGCTGATGTTGTTTTTCGGGTTTTTTTGACATAAAATGTATGAACCCCTGAAATATGTTACACTAAACTTCTGAAGTCTTCTGGCAAAAAAAATTAGACAAGTAATACTTAAATAAACAATTGATTTATGAGATTTTGTTATCTCACAGAACTGAAGAGCAGAAATTCAGGTGACCTTTTCCTTCTCTTCTGCAATCCAACTCGTCCGCCATGGCGCCTTCGACATGTGTGACATATTGCTTCAACATCTTGTTCACACATCATTGGTAATAGTTTTGTTTGCTTATGAAACGACAAAACTATTGCACTGCTTTCATATCTCCCTCCACGGGCATCCAACCGAGTTCCAACGCCCTTCCACGCATGTTTTTCAGCCTATCGAACCCAACCATTTCCCATGCGGTTCACAGTAACCTCAATCAATCCTCCCTATCAGCCGGAACATCTTCCTTTAGTGGTGATAAGTAAGTGTCACACACTTATTACACTTACAGCACCCATCCCATCCCTATCAGCAGGGTCCCCAGGTGGGGAAAGTCTCAAACGATCGAACGAAACAGCAACAATTAGCAATAAACTATAATTGATTTATATTTCAAAACGTTCATTGTTAGCTCTCTGTGTGTGTGTGTTTTGCGTCTGGAAGGAAAGGGAAGAGGAACCCGGGATCCACAAAACTCTTGTCCCAGTGCGCTGGATCACTTATCGTAGTCGATGGCGTTCGAGGGAACGATTTGATGGATCGAAGTTGATGGCGTTCAAGTGGTTTTCAGCACGACAAGTGGCGGGTTTACTGGCGACGAGTGATTGATAACGAGCGATTGGTTGTACGCTTTCGAGCCGTCGTTGCAGTACTGCTCAAACAATTTATTAACACCGAGTGGGGAAGATGCTACACGGCAGTATTTACTTTCCACGAGTGAAGTGAAGTCAATATTGCAGGATGGGGAACAGTTTACTTGCCTAATTAATTGCAGCCATATTGATTCTTGGGCTCTTGCATCACCTGCCCTGATGAGAGCGGAAATGTGTAGCCTATTTTTTGTCACTAACCCCAACCCAATGTCTATTACATTGGAGACGAAGATAACGAAAGTAAAGATAAAGTGAACATAGTTGTCTTGTTTGAATGGGATGATCTATGAGATACCATGGATTAACGTTCAATTGAATGAGTTTTATTTACCTCTTTAAATTTGAAGCAGGGAAATTAATGAAACTGTGAGACGTTATTTACAAACATGAACATTTGTTACAAATTATGTATTGCAGGTACTTGAAGAATATTGTCAAAACAAATTATTTAGAATTTTTGTTTGATTCCGGTTTTCCAAAAACTACATTTTAAATTTTCCCCGAAATGAAATGTTGCAAAACACTAAATATTGATGAACAAAGAGATTAAAAATCTGGGAAATGAAGAGATCTGATGATCTGATGAGTAACCCGATAGTTTTAAATCTGTTTCGTGTGATCGTTAAGCTGTTCGTTCGATTTTCATCTGCAAGATCAACGCTTCTAACACCACTACTACCACTTGTCTACTTCTGTTCTTTACGTACCCACCAACACCAACAGCAAAATAAAGAAGGTTTGATTTTCGGTGATAGAAAGCAACCGATTGTGGGGATTGTAGTGTATAGTAGCTCTCACCACTCGGCATCAAACCAGGCGTTAGCATTATTTGTTTGAGTATCGCGAGCCATCGATCGCCGAAACATTCCGTAGTTGGATTGAACTTGCGATACGCCGGGTGTGTATAAATAGTACTGACCTAGGCGATAGAGAAACGGGTAAAGGGATCGACTGTGGTGGGTATTGGGTCGAGCGATGAGTTTTCGTTCGATTGCCACACCGACAGCAGAACAAGCCATTTTGTTTGCGGTGGATGTACGGGTTCCGCTCGCGAGTGTGTTGAATCATTTGCCGATCGCACTTAGCATGCCGTCACGTCGTGCTGGTTGATGTGAAAAGCGCGTGGAAAAACCAGATCAACTACCTACCAGTACACAACCGATGGAGTCGGATCCACTTGAGATGGAGACGCCTGGTGTTTGTTGTGCGCCGCAGTGAGGGATGTCAAACGTGCCGCTGTAACAACACAACCCATTCAAAAGAATTTTACCAAACTCCCGGAAAGTATTCGAAAGACTGTGTTTGATATATTCGATTACAATGGAACTCAATAAAAAGTAATAAACATAGTGATTTCCCGGCAAATCCTACTGTTTATTACACTGTCAAGAATATATATTCCTGTTCCATCTTCCATCTTCCCAGCTACCCGGTCCTAAATTCCTTTCCGTAAATTAATCTTGCTCACTGGAGTGTGGGAATTGGCCGTGGCTACACATAATAGACATCGTTTGAGCATCGTCTTAAGACGCTACTTGCCAGTTCTTAGCGACCGGCTAAGACGAAGACCCCTTTTCAGATTCTTCACAAAGTAACAAAGCGGTTGGTTGGAGTTGAAATTGATTGATTGCTTCCCATCAGTCGTGTAGCCGAAAAACCCGATCAGCTGTAAGTGAGATATCGCAGCAGTGGACAACGCTGGCGCTGGAAGTGAGCATTTTCCCACTCCCTTCCCTTTCCGGAGTGTTGTACAGGTTGGGGTACAGTTTTCCCGGGAAGGATTCCTCGGCAGGCGAGCCGGGAATCTTTCGCCGTTTGTAGGAGTAATAAATAAAGCGCTAAATACTTCGCATTGAGTCAAGCAAGACAAATCTATCCGGCCGTGACCGTTGCAGACCGGTGGAGGCTAACCGCAAGCAGCAGTAGTAACGCTTCCGTAACGCTACATTGTGCCGAATTTGTGGTGAAAGTCTGAAGCGTAACTGTCAGAAAAATAAATCGAAATGTCATTTCCAATTGTCGGTGCCGCGTCTGTACAGGGAGTTCCGAAGCTGCTCCTGTTCCATCCCTCACCGCTAATGCTCTTCGGCCATGTCAAAGATGACAGATAGCCTGGCTGAGAGCGGAACGGAATGTTTAAGGCACCCGCGCGCTCGGTCGGTTGGAATTTTGGGTGAGCACATTAGTAGAAAAAGGTCGGTTCGGGTAGCTGAGCATATACGGAAAGTTGGAACTGCAATGGGTAGCGTTTCGGTAGATGATTTATGACCATTTGTCACCATTTCTGATTCACAAACACTTGGAGAGCGTTCGGTCGTTCCTGGAGGTATAAAGTTGAATTGAAACTTCACGTGCTTTAGGGCACAGGAAATGGGGAAAATGCATCGAAATAGTTTTGCAAGTTATTTTGAAATTGGTTGAATACATGTACAGTTTCAGAGTTACGTTCCTTTTACTAGTAACTTCACCACAATCTGCCTGAAAGGTAATTATTTTCCATCTCTAAAGCAAAACGCCATTTTAGCTGGCTGTGCATAAATAAATGTTATCCCACATTCAGATAAATTACACCGTTCACGGAAATGCTGTTTATAATTTAATTATGTTTAGTTTTAAAATTTGGTATTTACTTTTCCCTTTACAATAGAATAGGGTTGACACAGGATTCAATTGAATCCTGAAACTATTCACCACGTTCGATATTAATGAACGTCCGATTCGCTACCGAAGCGATTCCACCCGACCGTTCCTGTTCCGTTGTGATTGTTCCCCCGATGCCCGGCAAACTTCATTACAATCCAAGTAATTTATTGGCAATTAGGTGCCATTATTTCATTACGCCATGGGTTGGAAAATCGGACCCTTTGGTCGCTTCCGATATGCTGCCCCGGACAAATGATACCACGATCAATCGGTAACGGGTCCCGGAATTCCATCCTCGGGTTCGGGTATGGCTGAAATCGGCTAAATTGGTGTGTCATTTATTTAAAGGATCATTCGCTTGCATTGCGGCAGAAGGTAACTAATGATGGTCACCGTTCTAACGATTCTAAATCGCTATTCGCCCTGTTTGTAATGTGACGTGGAAGTTCATAAAGTTATTTTCAATGCAGTGTTTACCTACTTTGGGTGTATTTTACATCGGGAGTTAGAGGGATGAAGTTGGAATTTGTTGGAAGTTTTAGAAATTATTTTACTTACAAAAAATCCTATAAAATACATCCTACAGAAGTTGATGATATCGATTTTAAAGTACGATAACTGAATTAAAAGATAACTGAATACTCCCTCAGCCCTTTCCCGTTTATCCGTGCTGTCACTTTTGACAGCTCCGGTTCAAATTCGTTCGTCGTTGGACATGAGGGGCTTCACATTATTATTAACGGTTGATAATCCCTGTTGTAGCCAAGTTATTAATATCGCTATATCCATATAAAGCTCGTTAAGTATCGGAAATGTTGGTTAAATATTGCCCACTCAAAACTACCCTTATCAACCACCGATCAATTATCCCTCCGAAACAGGAAGCTCGTTCTGATGATCATCGCTGCATGGCAACGTTATCATCACAACAACGTTTACGCTAACCTAATGAGCTTGGCAAACTCAAAACGGATCAGACCCTTTCGATCAAATCGGTTCCATACGCAAATCGCCCTACACCACGATTAGGAACGCATCAAAGGTCCTTTGAAGCACGGGAAAATGTGCAAATGTACGCCCTCGTACCCGACCCCCTCCGAACCGATGTTCAAGAGTCAAAACGCTGAACCAAATACGCATCACACAATTTCTCGGTTTCGGGCGTCATGTGGACGAACGCACTTGTGGAATTTTGTGCGGTGAGGCCACTCTTTACGGTGTGACGTGAAGACGCAAATTTATGGTGTTCTTATGTTTGCCGAGCGACTGATAATGGGGTCATGTTGTGCACTGGGGTAGGGCCCGATGTTGTTGGCCGACTCTCGCCAACCGCCAGCTGCCTAAGGGTGGCGTATTATGCTGAGCAACCCGAACGAACAGCCCGGGGGAGATAATGTGCCGTTTCATCGGTTCCACGCACATGGCAGAATCCTTTGAAACGTTGTAATTTCGCCACCGAAGCAACGCAAATCCTTGGGGTGGGAATCGAATTCGTTTCGGGGTGGGAAAGGGCTGCGAAGTGAGGAGGTAAGATGATCGATGCGCAAGGGACGAGGGCGTGGTGTTTGCAAAAATGAGATGCCAAACGATAACAAATTATCGTACCTATTTGTCGTCTAATTTATCGTAGCAGCGGCTAATGAAGCTGTCGCTGTGGCGTTTTATCGTTTCGGTGGTTTTACTGGTTTCGGTGGTTTTAATAAGTGGGTTTTTGGTGGCGACCCACAACCAACCATGCTCGGTGTACGCACGGTTCGTTGCAAGTGCGGATACGAGCGAATTGTTCTGTGAGATTTATTGCACCATTGCTGATTGTTTGGGTTTGGGAAGGGCTTTTGAAGCAATTATTCTGATGACAAGATACACTGTAACAATGATATTAATATATGTTTCCTTTTTTTATTTTTCAGGTAAGTGGAAGTTCTCAATTGTTGGAAAATGGGATCGGAAATTGATCTGGTAAGCGAAACAAATTCTGTTTAAGCTGACTTTAAGTCTGTCATTCTCTTCAGGAATTCATGAAAGTGGAAAATTTATCTATTTTCGTGATAAGGATTATTCTTAGTGCCTTCTTTGAATAAATTGTTGAAATGACAACATTGTAACGATCCATAAGATCAGTCTGCCTCGTTCTGACAGCTTGATGGATGAAGTTCCTATTCGTGAGCTGACCTTTAGCGAGCTTTACTACACATTTTTATTGGAACCATTAAAATGATGAATTTCGCTCCGCGATGTACATCTTTATGTCATGCTCGTTATGGATTACCGCCCTCCAACTCCGTGGCAATTGTTTTCAAATGATGATTAAAAAGGACCTGCACTCCGATCATGTGACCGTCCCGATCGCATCAACCGAACGGCATCGGAAACCAACACCAACAAGAGTGCTGCCAGCTTGGACTTGCCACAGTCAGTCAAAGTAAATCCATCATCAACGAGGTGAAAATGCTAAAAATATAGAGTCATACTCGGGAGAGGGCTCAGGCAGCATAGACACACGGTTTCACCGTACCACCGTCCCCGGTTCCCATTAATGTGACTTTTCACATTGAAATTTAACAGACGTTATGGCATGAATCATGTTCCACAAGCGAACGTAAGGAAAAACAGCCAAAGCAACGACAACCGAAGGGATGGGATGGATGAAAGAAATGTTTCGAAGCACTGGGTATGGGGGTTTTTTTTCGGTGTTGCTCTCGTTCGTGCACTTCTTTATCGGGTGCTGCTTGTGATGCTGCTGGTTTTCTTGCATTTGGCCACCCGTGTGACTTCGTCATTATTGTACGGAGAGTATCCTTGAGTCGAACCGATACGCATTCGCATTCTCTACGCCACTGTTTGTGCGAGGGCGCCTGTCAAGTGGTCGTCGGTCGATGTTGAAGAATGGCACGCGGTTTTTGCTGAACATTCGTTTTTGTTTGATTCCCCTTGGTGAAGGTGTAAAGTTATGTTTTTGCTGTGTTTTCGCCACTGGCTTCGGTTTGGTTGAATATACATATTGGTGATGTTTGCCATGTTGCCACTTTTGGGCTGATGTCTTATTGGATGGACATTGGAATGCCATGGTCTGTCAGTAAGCATCGAGGGACTGGTCGCTTCATGTTTACAGAATAGAAGAAACGCTAGAACAGACTAATTGAGTTGGATTTATTCTTTGAGTACCAATCCAATATTCCGGTCTTGATGGAGAACGCTTGAACTGATCCAGAGGCATTTGTGGGTACTGGGACTACATAAATTCTATACAATCCCAACTTGGTGGCAGAGGCGTTAACGGAACCGGTCTTCAACACGCCAGGGCCTGAGTAGAAAACCCATCCAGGCCGTTCCCCCATTAGCGGGATTGGCTATCCTGTTGCGGGTAAATTCAAACCATGGAAGCCAAAAAAATGGCAGGCCAAGACCTATTGACTCTTGAGGTTGTAGTGTCATTGAAGAATAATAATAATAATAAGAAGAAGAATAAGTAGAATAAAAAGATAAATAAGAAGAAGAAGAAGCAAAGAAGAAGATACAATCCCAACTTCAACCACAAACAAAATAACGATTGAACAAAACTTATTCAAAAATTTCTTCAATCTTTGATCATGTTTTAAAACGATTTAACATTCGATTAACCTCCACTCGGGAAAAAGCCACAACAACAGTGAAAGTTGGGGAATGGAGTCGGGTGCTGACAAACTGTATCACTTCCCACTCGTCTGTAGCAACCTGTCTCAGATAGCTAAATAAAAACAGTTCGCAATTTGGTGTAAAACAAACAAATCCGAACAAACAAAATTAGTTCGGATGGGAGTTTTGGAGTTTTTTTTTACCGTCGACTCGTATGCGATGATCGCGATCGGCCATGTTTTCCACGCCTACTAGTTGTTGGTCGCGATCGCTTCACCTTACAGCCTTGTGCCGTCTGCCTGCTCGTTTAGAACTGGCTGGCAGTAAGACCCCGAAACGAAACGAGCATGATTAATGAAGTGACACTTTTATGTGCTCGATCGCTCGCAAGCCCCCATCAAACAGCATGGTGTGCAATCACTCGGTGGTGGTATCATAATTTATGTGCTGCATATTACAGAACAGTTTATTTCACTGATTGAGCAGCTCGGAAAATATGTTGAATGTTTTTTGTATTGCTGAGCTGTTGAGGATTGTTCAGAGTTTATCGAGTAAAATTCGATAAATATTTTCACTTAAATTATGATAATTAGTGCAAGGAGATGTTTTATTCCATTATTAATTTTGCCCTTTATTTATTTTTTTGTAATCCTAATAAATTATCAAAATTTTCTTACACCCATCCCATATACAAATAAATCCCTCCCCAGCTAGTCATTCACGACAAGTCAAGCGAGTGTATATTTGTTTAGCAACACTTCAGGTGGCATTGGAACACCAGCAACACCAGGGGGTGCATTAATAAGTGTACAAATTAGTGGGCGCTTTTGTGGGTGTTGTATGAACTCGCTACTCTAAATATTTTGCTGACCCACCCAATGATCTTCCCCTAATGAACTCATCGTTTCTCAAAGGGGTGAAAAAATAATAAACCGAAACCGGTGTGCATTCCATCTCAATGTCTGGTGTTGAACCGTGTGTGATGTGATTATGCGTTCGTAAAAAGGTTGCATATTTTGATGGAAAATATTTGGAATGCAAATAGTTTTTCTTTCTGCCCGATTATGCACGTTCGGTAAATAACTCCGGCTAAGTTTTTTTTTCCCTCCCGGAAGACTGTAACTACGCTAATGTGTTTAAGCACGTGTGTCACATTCGTCTCCTCTTCTCCGCTGTTGTTTGCTGCCTTCACCACAATTCATTTTCCTTTTGCTGCCGATAAAATTAGTTATGCCGCCATGCACACCACGACAGATGGATGGAAATCCATTACAGCATCCGGTGGTGTGCAGGCAATCGTTCGGTGACGTTGATTTGCCATTTGGAAAATGGCTCCCAACCTCGCACGGAGCGGAGTACAATCGTATTGCGCCATCAGTTCGGCCAACAGATCGGTTAGCTGATGTGTATGCGGTTGATCGATGATGGGCGAGAAATCGTTTCAGGTTTGCAAAATCGCTTCCTGCTGGGGATCGTACTAGTGCAGTGTGGCGGGTGTTTTTTTTTTTTGGCACCCAAGCAATGCCGTGTAATGCATTCCATTTGTTGCACTAGTTGCAGCTGCACTAGTTTCCACGTTAGTCAGCATTTGGGCGGGTGATTTTTCACATTCGAACCGTACAATGTATTGAACCATGCACTGAGCGAAAACTGGTTGAAATCGTTTTAGAAGGGAGACCAAAAAGGCCTCATCATTGGTGTTTGGACTTGTGTGAAAATTAAAAACAAAACAAAAAGGATTAAATACTCAACAACCGCAACATTAATTAGCTGTGCACATCTATAAAGCGAAACAATTTGACCCGTGATTCTCGAGTTTTCTCAAGTCATCGGCAAAACCTCACCTACAAATTCTTTCTTCGATGCCACAAAGAGAAGGCAAAAAACAAAACGAACCACCAAGCAAATCAACCGTGTATTGGTTTCAATCACATGCGACATACAATCGTTTGCCAACACGGGGAAAAGAAAAACTGCTTGCAGCAGCTGCAACATCACCTAGCGCATCGCACAGTATGGTTGCGCGCGTTGTCAGCGCAACATCTTCGCCCCGTGACGAATGTAATGATTTTGAGCGTTTTTTTAAAAATAGGTTCGACGATCGACGATCGTTTCATGAGCCACCGACACACGGCACTTCATCACTGGCTTTCGGGAGGGGTTGTTTTGTGTCTCCTTTTGTCATCACTCCTTTGCCTGCATATTTGCTTCACATTGTCGGTGGGATTGCGGTAATGTAGTTTTTGGTTTTTTTTCCTGTATTTGTGGTATAAATTATGGTCTTTTACATTTGCACTGTCGCATTCGTGCGGCGAGCAAATTAGGTTTTGTGTTTTACTGTGAGCAGCGGCAGCACAAATTGTACTGCAGTGGACAAAAACAAAACCCGAAAAGGAAATACATCTCGCAAGCAATATTCCAATACCTTCGCTTTCATGTGCGGTACAGTTGCATCTTCGTTTTGATTACGACGGACCGGATCACGGACCGGTGTTTGTTGTGATTACATTCGCTTCTGCCGCATTGCCGGTGCCAAACGCTGGCAAATGCGATGGAAAATGGCAGATTACTCTTGTCTTGTTTTTTTCTCGTTGTGTTTCGTGATTTTCTGCCCGTGATTTCTTTTGCCCCTTCCGGGCAATGATGCTTTCCTATATACCACTGCATATTCGAATGCATCAGCTAATGTAAGTTTTCCCCTGGGAGAAGGAAGATTACGGGTGGAAAACAGGGACGACGTGTAGGCGAGCCTTTTGTTTGTCGCTGCATTTCTTTTTCCCACTTCCCTCTAGCTGCTGCAGTTTTGTGTTTCCTTGTGGAGTGCTTTTTTCTACTCTCTTCTCTCACTCTCGTTATCGCATTTGAAGAGGTACAGCATTTTTCCATCGAGTTGTGATTGTATGGACCGGGATGGGGGTGGCAAATACTGCTGAGTTATGAAGGTTATTTCTTCACGTCCAAAATGGCACACACTGGCCACTGCCGGAAGTGAACGTGGCCCTGGCTTCTAGCTGATGTGGCACAAACAAAAATGTAAACTGTAACATGGGTTTGGAGCATTGCCAGGAAAAACCTCGGCATGAGGAAACAAAAAAACACGGATTTGTATGTGTGGGTTATGTGCTAGAGAGGGAAAAGGAGAGCTTTTTTGTGCTTTGTTTGTGCTCGTTTCTTTCCTGCATAGTCGCTGTCAACCATCAGTATCGTTATCGTACGTCGATCGGTCGAAAAGAAATTCTGACAAGCATTCGAATGTTGGTGGCCCTGTGTCGCTGTAAGGATTGAACGAAGGAAAAACGATCGCCTGCTCGATGCCTGGCAGTGAACACCGCTGGCATTGGCTTTGGAGCTTCTTCGTTTGCACTTTTACGTTTTGTTTGCTACTCGCCCAAACTTCTTGGTAGCGATGGAGAGATTAAGAAGGAAGCGAAATGAATTGATAATGGTTGGGAGAGTATAAATTCTATCAGTGCAAATGGTAATGGTACTTTTGATTGAATTTTGTAAAAAAAAGAACTGTTTGGAAGTTAAAGCGAAATGGATAGTTGTTCATGAAGATCTAACGATATGGGTGCAGGATGAACTTACTGATCGTTTAATGGAGTATCTAGTTTTTTCTTCATTTAACTTTGGCTGGAACTATCTCGTGACGCTTACTCTGCACGAGAACTCGATGTGTATGCTGTTAGTAATTTATTTTAAGCAACTAAGATACCATCTAGTATATTTAATAAATGAAATAAATAACATAATTTAGGGCGTTTTAATTCAATTCAAAACATACTGAAAACAACAAACACTCTTGCCCCAACGCACGTTAACTACCATTTCGCAGATCGTCATCTGCCGTCGATAAATCATAAGATATTTGCTCGTGCTGTGGCCGGTGTGTATGTGGACAGGTTGTACGTGCGTAAGATGCACGGTGTGTTGGTGAGGACGCACAAACAATGCGAAACAATAATCATTCAGAACCGTACGCAGCAGTGACCTATGCTATTAAACGCGTGACGTGCGGGCCCGAGTGGCTGCTTGATGAATTGCAAATGTCAAATTATGGTGGATGTCGCTCCCTTTCTTCCTTTCGCCGCTACCATTTTTTAAGCGTACGTTCATAAAAATACTTTTTATTGCAACGATAGAAAAAAAAAAACACACAAACTAAAAACAAACATTCCCAACCCGTGTTACCGTCGGCAGCGGTTCACGTGCTGCCTGAGTGTAGTCGGCTTTTCCCGCGATCAGTTCAAAAGTTTTTTGATGGGGAGCAGTGAGAATCTTGTCCACCGCCGGTGTGGCTCGGTGTATATTGGTGGACCATGTTACAGCTGTGTGTGTGCTTTGGCGGTGTTCCTTTTCGATTCGAACACCCAATAGACTGACACCCGTTAGTCAATCAGCCGCGCTGGGTGGGGCGGACGAGTGAAAACGAGAGAGGATGGCGGTTTCTGGCGGTGAAGGATTAAATTTAGACGCGGGGTTTTAAAATAAGTTTAGTGGTATTTTGCTTGCAGTGCACAAATTTAGCACCGATCACCGATTCACTGATGCTCATGCTCGATTGCACCCTGATCCAAAGCAAGAGTGTTCGGCCGAACCGAAGCTGCCGTCGACTAATTTCCATGGAAAAAGGGGGAAATGTCGGCGTGCGCTGTAATGGTATGTGCTTTCGGAACGTTTCGTTTGTAATTGGCACTACAGCTGAGACGGAAAGTTTTAGCAGCTACCAATTACAAACTAGCTGCAGGCTGAGTTCATCCTACCGTTGGCCTTCGTACCTAAATCAACATCCGGTGATAAGATCATGCAGTCCAAATGGGGTTTGCGTTCGAGTACTAAACAACAAAAAAAGGCAAAACAAACCTCTGACGTACCGAACGCGCTTAGGAAATGCCAAATTTATCGGGCAGAAGAGCGATTGGAGCGTAGCTGGGTGGACGGGGAACATATTTTCCTTACTGTCGTCATCTTCGGTCCACGTGATGCTCGATCTGACGTGTACGGGAACGCAAACGTAGAAGAGTGTTCTTTACCACAGGCTGGGTCCCGAAGACGAGTTCCTAGTCGTCAACTATCCCCCGTGGTCTAGGAACCGTTGTAAAGGACTGTGAAAAGAAGGTGGGAAAGCGCACCGCATCCTCGGCAATGTTTTCCCGACATTCGAACGCGCCGTACGTCACTGCGACGATGCGTTCGTCGGCAGGGACGATGGACGCGTGGTAAGCACGGGTGGCACGGATGTTCGACAACGTTTTCGGCCGCTTTTCTTGGCAACTGTAGCGGCTCGGCGACAAACGAACGGCAGCGGCCCGAGCATTGCACGACATTTCATTAAGTTGCCGAAAATAAAATCTTTTCTTCATTCCACTGAAGCCGGGTGTCTCACCGCTGGTTCTCCTATTTTCCGCCCCTTTTTCCGCCTACCCCCTCAAGCTGGCCATTTTCCGTGCGCCGGCGGTAGTAATGGTTGGTTTAGTATCGGGAGAAGTAAGAATGTTTTCCACGCGGCCATTGCAGGATTCTGACGGGTGGCGGTCGCTACCGTTGGCAGTCGAGTCGACTTTATTCAATCGATCGCGGACAGGTGAACAGTGTGAACAGGTGAACATTAAGGGTTACTGGTCAAAATGCATTTCACGGAAGAGATTAACAAAATGATTTTTACATAAAATATCAACAAAACATTTTGAGTTGTAATACAAAATTATTATGGTTTGCAGGAAATTTGGTTTGTATATTAGACTCTTTAAAAATACAAGAGCTCATAATATTTCGAAAAAATCGTAACATTCAATTGCTACAAATTTTATTTTATTTTTGGACAAACCATTCAAAAGGGACAGAAAACAAAATTGTCCATTTGAAGAATGTTTTGCACCTATTCGCTTACGATGCGCCGGTCCTTCGTGTATGCTAGGCTTTTCTACATGCTGGGCTCGTATTACCCTGCCAGGAATTGGCCATTACCAATGCAAAATGTGAGACTTTTCCAGCTACCAACATTCCAACGCTGTGTGCCCGTATTCCGTGAGGTGTTTTTCTTTTACCTTTTGCCTTCCCGTTCATGACAGTCAATGGTATCGCATTACTCTTCGACCGTTGCCTGTCGCACGGTGGAGCTATATTTTTGGACAGCTCGTTTTTACATCCATCGCTATCTAGCCAATGCCACTAGGAACGGGGTTTTTGTTTTGTTTTGTGAGAGAACTATGAATATTTTCCTTGAACGAGTTGCCTGTTTTAGTTCGTTTCCTTTAATAGAACGATTTGTTTGCTACAATGTGTTTCGTGCTGTTTTAGGCGTATGATTAATTTAAAAAGGGATTTAGTTTAAAGTGACGAGATATATATTTCTTATTATAACGATTTTGTTTGATTACTATAGAATGGATTTATAGAACTTATAGCATCTGCTTCAACTTTTAATATCAACATATTAACTGAATTTAGCATATAATATTGAAACTCCATATATGTTTGCCTCTGTATTTTAAAATAGAACACACTATTTATTAAATGCCTCGTAAATTTGCTTCTACAACCACTATGTTTAACAGTATTTATAACAGCGGATACACTATAGATATAAAATTAGCATAAACCCATTAAGGCTCTATGACAGTTCGGGGGAAAATCTCCCCCTTTTTCTACTTCTTGATCTACCGTACCAATGTAAGCGACACATTTACAGCGAAATATGCTCCAATCAATGAATCAACAATTTGTGATCCAACTATCCATCCGGTCCCGATATCGTTTGTCATCGGATACGCGTACCATGTTCAATGGGTTGTAAACTTTTAAACGATGGAACAGTGCCCAATGCTAGCTCTATTACCGACAACGCCCCAATTTTGTGCTGGGGAGGGAGGCACTGAAGAAGTGACGTCGATTTCAAAATGCATTTCAAGGGTACGCGAGCGGTGGAGTGAAAATATCCACCGAGAGCATGTTTGGGGAAGTCAAGTGAAAGCTTTTTTAGGTACAAAGATGCATCTCGTACTGAAACCCGAAACCCCGATTATGCCAACCATTTCTGCTAAATCGAAAGTTATGATGATCTTTCACCTCCAGCTGCATCCCTGCCCCTTTGCGTGCCCCCGGAAGAGGTTTTGACAGTATTCCAAACTAATTTAAATTGAAAACACATTTCCCCACGTAGAGTTTCCCGGGGGGTGAAGTTTCCAGTATTGGGAAATTTCCCCACAATACCGGTGCTGCACACCTAGAGATGGAATGAATCCATTTTGAAATCATCCCACACCCACCGGGGTTGTTCAAGATGGCTATTTTTTGCATTTCCTTGGATAAAACCGGTTTGCAATGTTTTTTCGTAATCTTTTTTTTTCGTGCTATTGGACGGAGCCGGAAAATTGATCTGCAAAAACAGATAACTCATACTCCGACTCGAAACATGAGCGATCGTGACGTGGAGGAGGATGTGTGCGTACATAGTTTTTGTCCCTGGTTTTTTGGCAATAAATAACTTTCCACGCCAGCGGGCAAGTTACTCCTGCCACCTTCCCCCCCCCCCCAACCCGCCCTCGGAAGCGATAAAGTGTACGTTCTTTGGGAGAACGTTTGTGTGTCTGTGTTTATGTTGCTGTTGTTGTTGCTAAGAAAGTTCTTGCAACCGTACACGCTACGTGAAGATAGGAACAGATGCTTTTGCTGCCACTGCTAGTGAGACGCCTACTTGTCTCGGAGTTGGTCGGTGAGGTCGCTCGTGAAGCTGCCATCCTTTCGGGTGTCCACGTTTCGAAAGGAGACGTGCTCGTTGTTGTCCTGAGGGTTTTTTTTGCTTAGTAAAAGACAATCTTTTTATTTGGTTGCATGTTAAAAAAGCAAAAAAAGAGAAAGCATGCTGTGAAAAATAAACTTTGGTGCCTTCTGGATACCACGGGACGGTACAGCTGCATAAATTGATATCGTGCCTATGATGTGTTGATCGCAAAAGCAAAAGATGAGCTCCGGCGGATGATGCTCCTTTTCGGCATGAATCGAATCTGCTTCGGTTGGGATGGAGAAAAAAGGCTTCTGGTTCGACTGAATTCATTTTAAAGTTTATGATAGTGAACTTTGACTTTGAGCGGGATAGTTTATAGTTGTTTATGGCGATGGCCTTAACGACATGGTCAGTTTTCTGCCAGTGGAGTCCATCGGAGGGTGGTTTTGTTTTTGTTTTTTTGGGCATGGACAAAGTAGATGGAAATTGGGTGGAAATAAAACAAACTTTAAACGATTTTAATGGGAGTTGTTCATTGTTGGAATCAAGCTACTCGCTGAAGCGGAAGAACGGTGTATAATCTTGTAGTGATTTGAAACATGGTAATCAAATTGCTCAAATCGAAATAGTTTATTGGATATAACGATTAAAGTGTTGATTTCAATATTTTTTATAATAATTTTAAACACATTTAAATGAAAAACTGAGTTACTTCTTGAGGAATGAAATCGACTCTAACCTAACGAAGTTTTCTTCAAAAAATGCGTGAACAGTTTTTAATTGGTTTAGGCTACTATCATGCATCTGACAGTTGCGAATAAAATAAAATGTCAACCAAATGCATTGAGTAACATATAAATGCACCGAAAATGGTAATGTTTTGTAATCTTGGCGTGTCTCAACCCGACATTTTTTTTTTGCTGGAGTCTAAAGTAGCCTAAAAACATACAAAAAAGATAACATTCCTAACGGAGAAAGCCGCATTCTTGGCCTCTTGTATACTCCGTCCATTTTATGAGCGGCAGCTTTGTTGCATTGAGCTTTGATTGTGTCATAAAAATAAATTTACTTCCTCTGCTTTCTCGCCTTCGCACAAAAAAAAGGATTTCAGCGCAAACATTCCACGTTCTCATCTTCACCATTAAATCCACTTTGAATGGAGAGAGTCGAAGATCCTGCCAGAGGGTTCGGTTTACGTTTTGTTTGCAATTTCTTTTCCACCTCTTTCCGTTTGCTGTTGTTGATCCACCGTTGCTTTTAACCCTTTCAGGCACGATAAAGTCAGCTTTCCCGTGTTGAGTCAGTGCGGGCAAAAGCCGACCGTTTTGAACTTGTGGGGGTGGGAGTGTCACGATTGCACGAAAATGAATCTTGATAATGTCCAACCACAGCAATTTACGATTCAACCCTTTTTTTCGGGGGGCGCTAAAGAAATACAGCAGAAATAAATGAACAAAAAAAAAGTGCAAAACCATAAGGTTTTATCGCTGCTCAGTTTACCTATTTGCGGGTATTTTGCCCCAAACCCGAACCTTCCTGGGTGATAGCCATTTTGGGCTGTCAGAATGGCGTTGTGGTTGAGGGAAAACCAAAAGGAAAAACAACAACATCCAGTCACATGTAAATGCACACAGCACCTAGAGTACGAATGCAGTGTAATTTCGTCGGATCGTTTAGCATTAGTTTCGTTCCATTTGCCCAAGAAAGGTAGGAGGAAAAACATTCCATTGTGGTCGCCAAAAATTACAACGAGAAAAACATAGCTTAGTCACAATGGATTTGTTTCCTTTACAGCTGTGTGTCGCTAATGTTGGTTAAAAATGCATTTCTCTTGCAGTTTAGTGAGCCATAGAGAAATGAAGCAACAAAAAAAACCAAGGTACGGCTCGTTTACTTTCCCAATGTCTTGCATATTGATCTGCTATGGCTACGGTGCTAAGGGGCGGTAAGAGAAAAAGTGGTAGAGTTTCCATTTTATTTCCACCGTTTTTTGTCGCTCGTTTCGCCCAAATCGGTTGAACGTGCGCAGGCTAGGAATCGAAGCCATCGAGGACGTGCGATTCGGTGCGGATTTGGAAAATTACACGACTCATTAATTTTCCTCTCGCAGGCATGGTGTATGAGAGTGTGTGTGTGTGCATGAGGGTCAGAAAATTGTTCCCGACTTGCAAATGCAGTGACGGCTAACGCTGCGACGACGACAGCGAACGCAGCACAAAATTGTCGAGAACCGATAAGTCGCGAGGATTGGCAGCGGGGATGGGTTTCGGGGGAAAATCCTTTCGTTGGGGTGGTCCGACGGCGGGAGGTTAAATCGAACGTACGTGCCACAGGCATCGTAGCTGGGGTGCAACGCGATGCCAGGTCGCGCGCGTATACGTTCGTGCACAATGTGCTGCAATGCATCAAATTTTCAACGAAATTGTGGCGATCGATTTTCTTGGGGTGGAAAACCGGGAATTTCCGTTTGGAAGGGAACTGGCAAACGCCGAAATGGGGGTTTTGCAAAAGACATTTCACAAGTTTGTAAGTTGGTGTTGACTGGTTTTATGGTTTCTTTCGGGTGTTTGTGGAATAGTAAGATTTTTATTTTTACGAGTGTTTTTTTCCACGAGAATGGAAGAGTTTTCATTGCTCATTTACTGGAATTGAAATAGCATTTTAAACATACAGGGGTTTTCTCCTATAATACGATATGCAGAGTATGTACCCATTTTATACAGTCAGAATGTTATAGAAATGCATATCAATGAAGTTTTGAAGATATCAGGATTTTTTGTCCATAAAACACCCAAATCTGCAGGACTTCCATTGTTTAGATTATTTAGAAAGCTTCTCCTCAACAACCAAAGCTCCAGACATTCATGGATCCTGAGTGATACTTGAATCTTCAATAATTTTAGAAACTTCAGAGATTGATTATTATCAGAAATTTATGTGTTTTTCAAATGTCTACTCCGTATTTAACTAATTTTTCTGAAAACTCATATGAATATGAACTCTTAAACAATCAAACCTTCAATCATTGATGAATCTTGAGTTTTACGCGATCCTTAAGTGTTTCAAGAAACTTCAGTGATTAATGATCACCAAGAATTCATATATTTCTTGAGCGTTGACATTTGATTCGAATGATTTTCACTGAAAATTCTGATTAATGTCTCGACTTGACAAATTTACATTTGCATATCACACCATTTTTTATTGCAATATTTTAAGACAATAAGAATTCTTGTTTTCTCAATATCAAGCTCAAACTATTTTCTTATTATAAAGTAAAAAAATCGCACTGAAAAATAAATCATTCACAAAACACGGTTTGACACAAGCGTATGGCCAATTTCCACCGAACAGTGATCCCGGCTGCTCGGCTTCAACCAGAACCATTTTAATAATTTGTCATTTTTCGTCCAAGGGCAACAAAAGCGAAATATGCCTGCCGTGTACATTAATTAATACTTAATATCATTGTTACACATTGTAATTATTTCTTCGAACGCGTGTACCTTTGAGGAACGACGCACCGGCTTAACCTCCTGCTAGGTGGCCTTTTCAAGCCGATAACTGGCAGCGGTACCGGCGTACCCTGGGCTTCATAATAATAAATGCAATAAATTATCCTCCCGGGGCTCGGAAATCGTCGGAATCGGGGTGAAATGCGTACGAAAGGAAAACCCGTTGACGCACTGGCAAGCCTTTTTTCAAAACATTGCTCCCATTGCTGTACACTCCAAGCGGCGATCAAGATAAGCGGCTCGTTCGGTGTGTTAAGGGGCGTAGTTTGGCTTAAATGTTATTGCCATTTGGTCGTGAGAAGAAGGGTAAGCTTTCTTAGAAAATCTTACTAGGAAGGAACCTCAAGTTTATCGCTAGCGACAATTTAGTTGATGAGGCAACCGGTGGACCTCGCAGTAATTTCCGTTAATATACACCTTCGGCCTGCATTCCGAAGTGCATAAAATCAAACATGTAAAGAGTTGTGATCCTGGGGGATTTGGGGGTGTGCAAAGAAACAATTTCTCATAATTAGTGAGCACTTAATTGGCTAAATGTTTGGCGTGGTTTAGCCGAGGTAGTAGTGCAGGTAAGGCCATCCATCCATCTGTCTGTCCCAGTGTGTTGTTGGTTGAATATTAATAGAAATTGCGCTTGTTTCTTTCATTTTTTTTGGTGCTTGCGTGTGAGGTAGGCTTGCTGTAAAGGTCTTCGATATCATAAAGCATAGATCTAGCATCGTTTGGTGCGTGAGGTCTTTCGCACGAGCGACGATTGAAGCTTTCCTCCTTCGGCATTCATCTGACCGAATCAATGAAAATTCCATATTCATAACATTAGCGCGCCAGGGGAAAAAGAAAGCAAATGTGAAAACATTCTGTCAACGTACGCCTGACATGGTCCATTAAGCCGATTTACATGTTTAGTTATTTTTTTTGGTTGCTTCTCTGTTTTGAGGAAAGCATTTCGATCTGAGATCTTCGTCTTTGCGTTTGTGTGATCTTCCCTTTTCAAATCCCTCCTGGTACAACATATGTTATGTTGCTTGTGTTTTAGCGGTCCTTAGTTTCGAGCGCGATCCACCCGGTAATACTATCGCTCGTTTGAAGAAGTGAATGAAAATGATGAGCCCGTTGAGAGACGAACGTTCTCGAGCACGGGACGGTAAATGGGGAGTTTGTTTTCAACATTCACCTCGCCACGTTTGCGTTTTCTGTAGCTTACGGAATGATTTGCCCTGGCAGTCGTCCAGACAGGATGAAAAAAAAAAACATGCGGATGGTAAAGGTGGGTGCGTGAGCGCGAGATCCAACTCGTAAAAATGGAATTTGCATTCGATATGATTATTTGAAACATCAGCTTTTGCCTCCTAGTCGAAAGCAAACTTGAAGGGTCCGGAAAATGTGGTTGGGTCTGTGGGAAAACCGCCGCCCGCTACTCGAACGCCCTTTCCGAAACGACCAAGCGGCATTATTTGATTCGGTTAGCTCCCGTTACGTTGTTTGCCCGGTCTCGACTGTTTTCAATTATAAGTTATAATTTCATTCAATTTTCCCGAACGCTCGGAAAGTCGTTTGTTTTGTCTGGTTACGATCCGGACGGGGAATGATGTTAATGGTGATTACGGTCTGGTGTGGTATTGATTTTTCCCCCATTTTGTTGCTGTTTTTTTTGTTGTCTTCTTGGCGTAATACTTTCTACCTGTTTTTTACGATCATGCCAAGGCTAGAAAAAAAGCGAAAGTATCAACTCATCGAGGGATGTGATCGGGATGGAAAGTTAGCCGAACATCACTTACCGGCGAAGGTTGCAAATGGCCGCTACGATGACGTTGGCCCTAATTAGTTAACTTTTAATTTGCAGATAAATTTTGTCTCTGTTAGTTTTACTACTTCCTGCCGTCGTTAACTAAGGTCGAAAAAGGCGTGCTAGTTTGTCTCAAAAAATATTGTTTGCATTAGAAGGAAAAAAAATATTTTCCGAAGGTTACGTTTTTGCTCGCCTTTTCCTTCGTTTTGGGTGTAATAAGTTTAATCGTAATATGCGGGAAAGGGAGGAAAAACAGAGTGGTTCAAGTGTAATTTTCTTTAGTTTTGTCCTTCCGGTGAGCTCGAGCAGCGACCGAGGTGGAACGAACCTGTGCGAGAAAATCCAATTTCGATTTTGGTTCATTTTCCTATCCTCAAAATTAACATTCGTTTGCAGTTTCTTGCTGTTCTTTTCGTATCTCAATCTACTGTTTTCGAGCACACTTTCGTGGAAAAATGGAGCATTACACTTTTGCCATTCACTTCGTTGCGTAAGGTAAAAGATTCAAGTAGTTTAATTGTGTTGTGTTGAGTACATGTCCTTAAAAAACATTATAGAATCTCACAAAGAATTTGTCGTTTAGTTTGCAAAAGAGGTTTCCGCAACGAAACGTTAGGTGCGTGGAAGTGAAGTGGGTTCCGCACAAAACTGTATTCGCAGAAAAAAAGGGAGCCCACCATTTCGCAAAGGATTAATTAACCGGGCTTATTTTTATTAAATTATCCTTGTATAAAACCAAGCTTACGACCGGATCAGCATACCGACCGGGGCGAAATCTTGTGCCGGCGGTTTTGACACAGTCCTTCTGTTTGCTTCTGGCAGTAGTTTGGAGGACTTTCCTTTGCAACGGTGTGTCTGTGTGGCTGTGTGTGCTACCCACTTTGAGTGCGGTCCTTTCTCTGCCGGCGCAACAGCATCCTTGATGGGAACGGTGCGATAATGAATCGGAATGAAATGAGTCAGCAGTAGCGCCGCAGTGCTCTTTAATGGGGTCCCTTTCCGAGCTGTTCGAATCTGTGTGTGTGTGGGAGTTCAAATAGTCGTGGTGAGGCGGAAAATTTGGTCCCTCTCTTCCTCTTGTGCCTAGGAAGGCACCGGCAAGGGAACTTTTCATTTTCCACGGTTCACCCGTGTCAGCAGCTTCGTCCGTTTGCCCTTCTTTTGTGATTTTGGGTGTATAAATCTATTATGATTTCTTTTTTTTTAAATTAAATGAAAAGCTGCTTCTAAGTGAGCATGGAGCCACTTATTCTACTGTCTTTTGAAGCCGATCATTGAGAAGACGAAATCAAAAAGAAAGATTAGAATATTAGAAGGTTTCTTCGAGGGAGAGTCCCATGGGTTCGATGAATTGAAAATTTCCCAAATCTTTAGTTGGGTTTTTGCCTATCTATTTATCCTAAAATTAATTTCGCCACCTGCTGATTGCTATCGAACATTCGATTGGCAAACACATGTACGGCTATTAGTTGGACAAAGTCATTTCGATCTAATTGAATCGCAGCACGACATCTGCCGTGGATAGTTCCGACATCGGGAGCGATGTCAGTAGTAGGCACTAGGAAAAAACGCACCTGGGTCCTGGATTCACTGGGGTGCGGTTTAGAACGTATTTCCGCTTATGAAATCGTTTGATGTTTTTGTTTTCGGAGGACAATCGATGGGAGCTTTTATCGTTTGAATTGATTTCTAATTTGATGGAAAGTTTTGTCTTTTCAGCAGGTCACATAATTTGTAATGGAGGGTATCATATCGATCGGGAATAGTTTCCGGGATATTTAAGGTTAGATGGAAAAGTTTTGGGGTTAGGATGGAAAAATGTATAACAAAATTTTAGCACTAAAGTCATAGAAGTTAAAGTTTCGGATACAGTTTTTGTTTAAATCAGAAATTTATCAACATGTAACAGGAAAAGTGAAATTTATAATCAAAGTAAATAGTTTTGTTTTGTTTATTTTCATCAGATTATTATTATTGGCAATCAATAGTTAAAGTAATCAAAAATAAAAAATATTTCATAATTGACAGTTATTCAAATTCACAAGTATTTTTGAAACAATTCATTCACTTTTTTTAAATTTATTTACCTTTTTAACTGGCTTCGAAATGTCAAAACAATCGACTGTTAAATTGAGCAACATCAAAAGGCTAAACAATCCTTACGTTCGGGAAATCCTCAAGCTTGTTTGTCTTGTCCTAGGCTTTGAAGTTCTAGGCAGTGGTTGAAACCCGGTTTTGGCTTTTTGGAAGAGTTCCCACTCGGAGACACCGTTGAACCTCCTATGCATAAGTGTCGCTGCTGGGTGTTGCAAATCCTACTGTACTGCGAATCTAGAAACCACCAATATCCAAGTCCGTATCGTCCGTCCAAGTGACAGGACGTTTGGCTGGTTTATTTATTTGTTTCGAGTATCCGTCGATTTGCGTGTTGATACCCATGAGTGGTCCCTTTGTCTGTTGGAAGTGGTTGATAAAGCAAATAAAAGAAGGGAAAAACAAAATAGCCTTTATGCCCAAATCGATGTCAGCAAGAATTAAGGAGCCGTCCTGTGTTGCTTCGTGAGACGTGCGGAAGAGGAAAAACAAAGAAAACGAAACAAAGGACGTTTCAAGAATGCGTTGAGCTGACAAAAGTGGGGGGGGAATATATTTACTCTTCCTCCCTGCATCTTTTTCCACCCTCTTCTGGTTTGGTGTGATTTTTCATCAGACCACGACATGTTCGATGGTGTTTAGCTTAATAGTATTTCTTTCGTTCCACCAACATAAGCTTTCCCGGCAATGCGACGTGAATGGGCCAATCCGGCCCCGAAACGGTGAAGAAAATGGGCGGAAAAGCGTCACTTCGGGGCCTCGATATGTGGGCAATGATTGGAAAGCGATAGGCAAGCCATCGATGCTCGCACATAAAAACCCACCACCCCAATAAATGTTTAATATACGATGTAGAGCATAATGGTGGGGAAAAAATGTCTAACGGGCAAATACGATACGAGCCGAAACTGACCGTTCGCTGCATACTGATGAGACTTCCCCCTCCCCCACCCATCCACCTTCCCACACTGGTACGGTTAAGTGTGAGAGTATGTTTTTTCTTCTTAATTTAATGGGAGTTTTCCTGCACCGTTCCGTTCGACGCCTTTTGTCGTCTTGCTCCACGAGGACTGCCATCCCGCGTACCGGCTGGGACGGATGTTTATGCTCTTGCTCTGCTACGCATCATAAACGTTATGTGTACCGGTAGTCGCTTAATGTAGCACCGCCCGCAACAGTCACTTATGCACTTTTGCGCCGCCATAAAAACGGTTGCAGTATGTCCTGCATAAAATGTGACATGATGTACAGCCCATTTGAACCATTGCATTTAATCGTTTTTATGTGCGCGCCGCGGATGGTAGTGACGCGCGCGATTTGAGCTATTTTTAATAGGGTAGCGAAAAGTTTTATTAGTTTTTAAATATGATTTATGGGATTGTTAAATGATTTAAGGCTGCTTCCCGACGGAGCACTATTTACTCAGTGAATATTTATTTATTTGTTGATCATTGTAAATTTAAACGGGGTTTACTGAATTTTTTGAAAAATATTTTAAATGGCATTTTCTATATCCTGATTTATTAATATCAATTACTTGAAAGATTACAATCTCTAACTTGAAAAAAACTCAAACCAAGTTCCATTCCACGATGAGACGTTCGCGTTTCCGAAGGGCAATCAAGCCATGCATGGTTGGTCTCGCGATGAAAATAGATCATCTGTACGTGCGTATGTGTGTGTGTATGTGTGCCCGCGCATGTGTGTGTGTGTGCGTCTGTGCATAGTTGTTTGCCATCCGTGTGGCTTGGGTTAGCATCTTATATCAAATTAAATTATAAATTCGTGGCATCAGCACTTTACCTTTCCCCGGCACACGGTGGGTGTCTTCCAGTGTGGTGAGACATTTATCCGTTCCTTTTCCGTCTCGAAAGTCACTCGAAAAAGGAGATGGAAGAAAAAAGGTAGATTGAAACCCCAAACAAACAAGCCACAAAACGGTGAATGGATGCTGGCAAGATGCAGAGCAAACCCCTATCGCGTGATGCTGCCCAAGAAAGTGTCCTAGGCGCCGGTAAAGATGAATGTGCCAACAGAAACGAGTCAATACGGTATGGGAGGTACAGTGGGCGAGGAAAACATAGGGGAGAGCCATAGAGACACGAAATGAAAAATAATGATGTTACTAGTTTTAGTTCGCTTTACCTTCGACGTGATAGTTTTCGAACGGGTTGACGGGCGCTTTTCGTGCCAGCATGTTGCATTGAATAACCGATCGACCATTTGCAGTTTGGTGTGGGGGGGGGGGAGGAGGAGTGGGGAAGAAAACCCATCCCTTCGAACGGACCGAAAACAAACACTCTAAACGCTGAAGAGCAAAAGTTGTCAGACGGTTGGCGACCGGAGGTGTTAATTGGAATGTACACAATTCAGCTTCCAGCTTTGCGCCAGTGTCGGCCGTGTTATTCGTTCGCTTAGCTACCCTTACCCAAAACCGGAAGCATAACAATGAAGCAAAAAGAAGAAGAAAGAAAAACGAAAACTTGCAAACATTCCAATAATCATTCGAACGTTCAGCACGCTCGTTCTGATAAGGAATGGGAACAAATTATAATTCGCTCACAAAGGTGTTTGCTTGACTTTATTTTTTATCGTTGCCCATGCTGCGACCGAAGATGATGGCTTAACACAAACACAAACGCAACTTACGCAGGAGGAGAAAAAAAAACACTAAAAGGCAAAAGTGGGCAACCACTGAGTCAGCGGCGGATCGAATTTTCACACCTTCTCGAAGTTGGTAAACAGTTGGTCACGCGAGCAACCAAGTTTCTAAGGATGGAGCAAAAGTCTGTGTAGAAGGGACGAATTAAGCAAAAAAAAAAAAACAAAAACGAGGTGGACACCGAGTGTTTTGAGACCGAGAAGTGCGAAAAGTAAGAACTGGGCTACGAATTTTGCGAGTGCATGTTGGAGCGAAAATTGGTCCGTGTGCATTGTAATTGCATTATTGGGTGATGGGTTGGGCGGGAGCATGGGAAGTTGTTGTTTTAAGTTTGTTTGCGAAGGAAAACGCTTACTTTGGATGGTGCGAAGCTAAGCAAGAAGTTGTTAGAAAAAGTTAGGAAGCATGGGAGTGTGTTTTCTCACGACTAAATTTAATTTCATTCCTTTTCAAATGTTTTGCTAATTAATAAACTATTAACTTAGCTACTTTCTTGTTGATGTTTTGAACATGTTTTCAAATGTTTTTTTTTTTCTTCGAATGACACGTTGAAAATTTAAAATTCTTTGAACGAAAAAAAAACTCAATACCCTCGCTATACATACAGAAATCGATGTGACTAATCCCCCACGGGATGAACCGTTTCACATTTCACTATCGGAAAGTTCCCCGTTTGACATACTTTTGGGTTAGACCATTTTATGGCGACTTTCGTACGGGGCTCGATTCCCCATCCAATCGTACCATCGTACGGCAAACGACATTGTCTCGAAGGAATTTCCACATCAAGACCGTCAACATTAGTTGCGGACTGTTCGGACAGCGACGGTTTGACAATCTGAAGCGATTGCTGCCTGTTGTTTTTTTGTTGATGTACTCTTATTTCTAAAAACAAATTTTCGTTTTTTTCCATTCCTAGTCCCAGTTGGCTGGGAAACGGTTGGAAACGGATGAACTTGTACGTATGGCACGATCGCTCCATTCTGATTGTTGTTGATACGAGGCAATAACAATAAAACGTACATGCCTGGAAGGAGTTAGGAAGGAGCCAGTAGTGGCAGTAACATGAAGCTAGTAATCGTTGCAATCGTCCAACCGTTTCGCTCCGTTGCCTTGCCGGTCTGGCCTGGTTGTTCATTTTTTATTTGCTCCGGGAACGGTTGGGCCGTAGCAATAATGCCAGGGGACTGCTTACAGCGAGCTTCCTTCGGGAGGCACAAAAGGCGAAATAATATTAAAAAATTGATACAAATTGGTCTAGTTCTAAATTCTAGTGGCGTTCGGGGCATGTTGTGCTTGCTGAACAATCCACTGCTGTACCATTAATCAGATGTTGGTATGCTTGATGGTAGTATTTAAATTTAATTTAATTGTATATAGAACAAACTTTTCGTACAATTGAGTTCAAATGGAAATATAATGCGATATAAATCTACTTATGCATCTTGAATCACAGCTGTTTCACTTGAAATGTTTGTGTAGTTGAAAACTAACACAAATTGTTTTTAAATATTTTGCAAAATAGTTGAATGATTAGAATAGTAACTTAGTGTCAAATGAACAATTTCATAAATGTAAAATCATATTAGATTAATTTAACATAACCACCCACATTGTTGATCAGTTGACAAGTTCTGCTGTTTAAAATTGATATTTGATTGTACAGGATTTAAAATCTGCTTAAGCAATTACCATTCGATATAAACTTGTGCTGTGATCCTTAAAAAAACGATAAAGCCAGAGCAAGGAGTTTAAGTCGTCCTCGTATTTTACGACCCAACAGGCGAAAGGATCATCCTTGCAGTAGGCCTTTTCTTCTATCCCTCCCTAGAAAATCCTAGAAGCAATCGATATGGACACCCCACCGGTCAATATCAAATGTTGTCCTATTCGGGTTCCCGTAGCGAATGCGGGCTAGCACCCCACAAGGAGGTTGTGCATGCATACGTAATGTTTATTGCTGCTGATTGCTGGAACTCACTTTTTATGGCTATTATATTTCAATTAAGCTTTCCCAAGTCGGTTAACCTCAAAGGGGTTGAAGAATTCAGGTGTTTGCGTTTCTCTAGTGACATATGTCTATAAAGAGATGAAGCGGCTCTAAAGGTGGTCTGTTTCCGATTCGATCCTGTGTGGTTGAGTTTTGATTAATATTGATGGATGGCTATTATTTATTTACGTCCAACTTGAAAGACTTCAATGCCTGAAAGCGTATCGTCAAACATGGAGCCGAGGAAATATTAAAACTTTTCCCTTTTTTTAGTTCCCAAGCTTTGGTTGATTTGAATTTGTACGTAAGAAAAGGGTTCCGTTCTTTTTTGAGGTTGTTACACTTGAAGAGTAATCAATTTCTATCTTCTTGATTGCATTAGGAGACGACGCTTTCCTTCTGGTCGAGTTACTGCAAAGGTCGCGCGTTTTCCACGATCGGCATATATTGATTTTCAGCCACCTTTTTTTTCCATTTCCTGCTCGGTTATTTTCCTCACCCGAAACGAAGGGGCCCGTTCCTTATTATTACGATAAATCAACCGTGAGTCCTTCGTGGCCCCCGGAGTGTCGGTGGATTGGTGGTTTTGACCATGAGCTGATGGTCCCGTGAACACGCTCTGGCAGTGGGGGGAAAATCCTGTTTTATGAGTAACCTATCGAAAAACAAGAAATGCGTGCGTACGATATGCCACATTTCGTGTGTAGGCTGTATATTTGTTCGTCCCACCGAACAATGCGACGGGTGTACGGGGTTTAGTTGATGGTACGGAATGCGATAACAAATTCTAATCGAGTTATTTTTGTGCTTTTGTTTGATTCTTTTTTTTCAGGTAAGTGAAAAAACATGGCCACTCTTTGATGGGGCCTTCGATGCTGCACTAAATCAATATTGACGGGTAGAACATTTATGAGGGTGGATTAAGGGACGGATTACCAACAACACACACAGCCAGCAGTTGGAAATTGCCATTAAGTAAGTGAACTGGGCGCTAAAACGCTAAGAAATCCATCACCATGGTTGAGCAATTAAAACTAAAACGAAAAACTGAAAGCGAAAGAGAGGAGGAACAACGCAAAACAATAGGAAAAATCAGCGGAAACAAGAAAACTCCGTGCGTCTAAATTCTTTGATCCTCCACGCGTGCCCTGATGCCACCGCCTTACGAAATTACCAACCTTTCCCAACGCGAACGACTCTTTTTCTTTTCCTCGGGTGGACGGTTTTGTTTCGTGCGATCATTTGTTCTGACATGATATTTTGAGCAAATTTATTGGTACAAACTGATGGCGTGCGTGCGTACCGGGCGGGCCGGTTTTGTATTGCGTCCGCTTCAATATTTGTGTCCCCGTCGTGCAACGATAAACAACGCCCGATTTCGTACGGTTCCTCCGGTGCGCTACGGCTGAAGTGCGCTGAAGGAAGATGAAACAACACACCAAATTAACAGAACCTCAGGAAACATAATAAACTCGACGCGCTAAGAGCCTGGTCGCGGCTACGTGCCGCGATACCCGTGACAATACGGTACGGACGTAAATTGTGAATAGACGAGACAAAAAAGAAGAGACGCGTCATTGAAAGACGCAAGCAGCAACGAAATGATGGGATGGGAATTAAGTGGTTCCTAGCATTCCCCACTATCGTCGGCGGGCGTTTAATGCTCAATGAGAGAGCATACTGCCGTAGTTACCGGGGCGAGTTCTAGCTTCGCTGCCGTGATGCGATGGTCACATGATATACGCTTCTATTTTTAAAGAGACTCATTCAACGAGCATAAATGTTGAGAATAGAAATCCAGCATTTCTTTCGTTTTGTGTGAGTTTGTGTATGCATTGTAGTGGATATTTAAATGGCTGTTTCGTTCCTGCTACAGCTTATTTACCTTGGCCGTGACAAGTTCGCCGTTTGTTGTTGCCATAATCGTTTTCCAGACTAAAAAATAGGTATTTTGTGGGATTAGGCCTGTGCCCGGCGATGTCAAGAGTAGCTTGTTCGTGTAACATGTGTCGGCCAGGTGAAAGAGCTTAAGATTGTGCTAAGATGTTCACATGAAAATCAGTTTGCTGTGTCAGGTTCCTTTTGAAAGGCAATTAATTAGACGAAAATTCCTAAATATTGTTTTGAGTCTAGTGATGTGAAGAAAAGATTAAATTGCACAAATTTGAATTTTTTTATAGAAGAATTTTATGTATCCTAATGGTATATACTTATAACTGTTTAGAAGTCATTTTAGTTGTTATAATAAGCTACTAAACTATTAATATCATAGAACTAGAGATTATTTAGGCAGAAGATCTCAATGGATTTAAAAGTATCCCAAGTTTTTAAGCTCACAGTTATTATTTTGGTCTTGATTATCCTGTTATGTTGTTAATTAAAGCTATAATATCGCAAATTTTGCTTTTATTATCATATTTGAAAGTAAATTAGGAGAATTGAAATACATCTCTACGGTATATCTTTTGAGTAATGGGATATCCATGTTACTCAATAATTGAACGTCAGTATTCTGCAAAAAAAGCCAATCAAATGGCGACTAATCAAACTTATTCAAATTAAAGTTAATGGTCCAAAATGACATTAGGAAATTTAGAATACTTTTTCTTGATTTTCCAATTTCTCAAACGATGTGCTCTGAAGTTGCCAGAAAGAGTTACAAAATCAATGTAAGCTCATGAAAAAACCAACGCGGTGAAACCCGTTCAAATGAGAAGCAATCCAGTTGGTTGAAACTTTGCACATCCGCATGCATATTTCAAACGCCATTTTGTGCGGTGCTGGATGGATCTCGTGGCTGCGGAACCAAGCCCATCCGGTGTATCTGCCGTTCTTGTGGCATATCGATAAAATAACCATATGAATGTGCGATTGAAGTGTTTTGTAAATAATGGATCAAACCGTTCAAAACTGGGAAAACCCCCAGCGTTGTCCGTCCATCATCAAACTGTTGTTTCGCCGGTTCTCACCATTGCGCGCAGTGAGTTTTGGCTCCCGCAATCTGGTAAATGAAAATCAAACAGATGAGATGGTAATGTGATGGGCCTGATGGGTTGTTTCTTACGAGAAGCTTGGAAAAGAGCATTCCGCCTGGATAGCCTGGATCGGGAAAACTCATATAATCGAAAGGAAAAAAAAAAGAATCCTTCATATCAAAAGTATGCATGAGCTTTAGTTGACGGTGGATTATTGTGATCTTAGTTTTGAGCCAGACAAACTTTTACACGCTAAAAAGTGCCAAAAGTAATCCAATAGCCGTGGCAGGATGAAGAAGCTCCTGAAAATGAAAGCAAAAAAAAACAGTTGAAAAGTTGCTCTGAATTTTTTTTTGACAAATTTTATAGGATGGAAACGAGAACAAGAAAGGCGGGAAACGCTCAAAACTGATTGCGTTATCGTATGTACGGTGTGGGTGGGGCAAACTTTCCGGTCTTCCTTTTCCCACCCTCGTGTGTGCTTCCGTTTTCCGGGCTGCCCACGATGTGCCGGCGGTATTCGCGTTTACGGATTGAGATTTGGTTTCACTATGTAGGTCACATGCAATCATTCTAAAACACATTCTCACCCAACCGATCCTATCTTCTCCTTTCGCTTTTGTACGGTGGCATAATGTCGTTTTCTTAAAAAAAAGAGCGTATGATTGTAGAACTTGGCTACGGCTTACGCCGCTCCGGTGCCAATTGTCTATACATCCATTTAATTTTTCATTTCTTTCGCCTTTCACCCCACAAAATGGAACGAGATGGAAAGAGTTGAATATCCTTTACGGACGAAAGTTTCACGCAACGGCACATAAACATACCCGGGTACTACCACTACCCGGAAACAATCCACCGTTGGGGATGGTTGGAAGGAAAGATGAAAGATGAAAAACGTCTTGTGAAAAATCGTTCACCGGCCAACCGGTAGGCCACTGGATTGTGCTGCGCTGTTTCGTTCGCTTTCGCAGTGTTTCACCGGCGGAAGTAAAGGCATCCGTTTCGCACTTTTCAATCCACCCTCTTCCGTTGTCGTTATCTTTTCCGGTGGTCTTGGCCGGTCTCAAGGGTAACATATCGGAAAAGGGTGAAAAGAAACGATACACAACACATGTGTGCACGCAAGGAAAGAGTGAGAGCGAGCGAGAGAGAGAAAGGAACATAGACGATGCCATATGAGATAGTTTTCTTTGTAGCGACAGGAACCGAACGAACCGGAGCGGAGTCCTGTAGGAATTTTGCTGGATCATTCTTTTGTGTTTCATTGCCTTCCTTTATCTGTGATCTGAATTATTGAACAGGCGTTTTTGGGGGATAGCATTTCGCTAACTGGATTGCCTTAAGGATTGCGGCTATTGTTTTCTGTAGTTTAAAGTGATTTGGAATATTGCGGGATGCGGGATTTACTCCCTGTGAATGTGTTTGGTTTGTGGTTGAATGATGGAAACCATTGTGTTTTCCATTTCTTTAACTTTTCAACTTTTTAGCTGTTGAAAAAATGACTTTAGTTTTAACATTTTGAAAGTCTGTATAATTGTGTACAGAATAATTGATTTATCAAATTAATGTATTAAAAAACTTTCGATTATATCTGGCATTCCTACGAATATAAACGATTTTTGATAAATATTTCATAAGTGAAATTTCATTTAGTTTGACTGCTATTGAAAATATTATTATGTTCTCTTGGTGTTTTATAGCTTAATAATAATAAAAAATGTGTTTCGCTTACCTGGTCCCTCTTTAACGGAGGGCAAGAAGACAAACACTTTGTTTCGCCTATAGCACTGAAATACTTACGATAACGAATATTTATACACCCTTGAATTATACCTTGCTCCGGCACCATTACACATGCCCAAAGGCGCATTTTTCATTTGTTGATGGTTTGTGGTTTTTCCCGAACCAACCGATATGTTGAAATATGCTCCCTGTGATTGCTTTTCACCAGCGCGTACTTTTTCCCTTGCTCATTCCGAACAAGACACAGTTGTTTGCCTTACTGCAATAATTTGGTGTGCTTCAGAATAACGATACTTTATTGAATTATCATACGGATGGCATTAGGAGAATTTATGTTCGTTGCTGTTTGGAATTTTGTACGATCGATAGACCACCTTCGCCTTGCGGCGGTCGTATCATAGCTTTCTGGGAAGAGAGAGAAAAAAAAACGTATGCTTCCGGGTGAAATTTATGACGAAAATGTGCAAAATATTATTAAATTTACTGCAGGTAAAATATGTTGCGGATTAAAACATATTGCTATAGCAAAATAATAAGGATATGAAATGTTGCTAATTTAATGAAAGTTTTGAGAATTATAATGCTCAGACAATTTACCTAAAACGTTAGATAAAACTCGTAATAATAAGTGTTCTTAACCATACAACTGATATTTTAATGGTGACGACATAAACATGTAAAGTTGTAATGGAGAAAAGAACCCAAAATCAGCGATCGCCGATAAAGTTTCCAGGCACGTACTTTCGTATAGTTAGCGGGGAGCCAACTCCTTCCTTACGTACAGTAATGATTGACACAGAAAACACTAGCCCAATCCAGTAGCTCTTTCTCCGGTGGTAACAATTTTGGCCACGTTTTCACATGGCGCCGGCATAAAGCCGCAAATTTCGCCAGTAATATGTATTCAAATGAAGTGAAACCACCGCCACCTTTCCCTTCGGAATATGGTCCGTTACGGAATAAGTTTATACTGTTGGTTTATTGTTTTTTTTCTTTCTCCTGTGAAATAAAGGAGAGAAAGAGAAAGCGATGCTAGATGGCGTAAAAATGAATACTGAAGGTAACAGCGGATTTATTTCCTTTTGCATGCTGTGCGAACCCTGCACGGTGGACGGGTTGAATGAACCGGCAGAGTGTAGTGGGTTTTATTCAAATTTCCGCCTGAAACAATCGTTGTATAAAAATGAGATGCATAAATAAAAGGGGAATGATATTCATCAACTTCCTTCTATCGATGGTTGGCAGCATGATTTGATATCGCTACTTCATGAGATGATGTTTAAATTTGACCATAACTGTATGGCGGTGCCATTTTTGTTTTCACTTGCTTCATAGTTTTCGTGACATCTCTTCGGTCGTTGGTAACTGCATCGGTACCCAATCCGTGGGCACAACCACAACATCATCTCAGTACTTTCTTCATTTGCAACCCATTTCCCATCACCATCGCCGAAAAGATGCAATGACAAACATTCCCGATCTGTTCCTTCTTTCCTTCCGCAGCAGACCATGAATAAATTCTATCTGTTTGGGACGAAAGCTGCATATTAAGCAGCGAGTTGACTGGAACAACACACCCTGCACACAATGCACTCCCCGGTGGTGCGCTCGTCACGAATGCACCAGGCGACCACGAGTTGCAATCTGGTCCATTTGAATACCAATACCGCGATATGATGGTTTCCTTTCGGGACGATACTAGATTTGCCTGTGTCTCACCCCTTACAACCCCCTAGCCCCAGTAAGTCATGATTATGCTGATGATGTTGGCGTTGCAGTTGCATCCCGTTCCGCCATTAGCTGACACCATTCGCCGTTTTCAAGTTCAGCGGTATTCTTGCACGGGGCCGGGCACGGTGGGTGGTGAGCAGTAAGCCGAGCGCGACTTGGCACTGGTTTATGAAGTGTCGCGTGATGGTGGCACAAATCGTATGCATACGACCGCAAAACGGTGTGGTGTGGGTGATATTGGTACTGTTTTTGTTTTGCACTTATGAGACGAGACACCCATGAAATAACACTGAACTCACGGGCGAACAGTTGAAGGATGTTCTTTCAGAAGGTACATAAATCATTGCTGCTATCTGAGTAGTGCATTTTATGACTTAGTTTACCATTTTTATGTCACTCAGGACAGAAGCAGTTGTATTGAAAATAGAATTGGCAATATATATTGTTTTTAAGTAGTTTTATAGCGATGTTAAACTACCAAATAATAAATGTTGGATTGAATAATAAATGCACAATTCGAAGGTTCTTGGACGTCAGCGAAGGTCCACACAATTCCGATAGAGGGCGTCGTTATTGTTGGACAAAATAAACATAGTATACCAGAAAGAGTATGTTACAGGAACTTAAAGATAATCAGATACTACTCAATACACACCATTTATCATTAAAGAGTATATATTTTAGCTTAAATTTTGTACAATATACTGAGCTCAGCCAATTTAGTATTCATAAAGTCTGAAAATCCACATTTATCTCTTTGAGGTTTTGCATCTGTAGGACCTCCTGTATACGGGAGGAAAAAGTCCGTGAGATCTTTAGTTCACGAACTTGGAATAATTAGGCCGTTATAGGTTTCAATAAAATATAGTAATAAAAGTCTTGAAAACTATTAACCCTATTCCATCTATTGTTCAACAATTGAACAGCATTCGTACGCTACGATGAAATCTTGGTAATTGTCACATTTGCGAAAATGACATACTTTTAAAGTTATTCGTTTCTTTACGATTCAAACGACACACCCGTCCGTTCATCCATCTTCCTAACAGACTATCGTTTTGCTTGAGGGCGTCTTCTACTCACGTATACATATTTTTTCCCCTCTCAATGGATTAAACAACGGGTGGTACAAAACTAATAGAAGAAGGCACTTTTTTATGCGTTCTATCCGTGTGTCTTTGTGTGTGCCAAGTGCCAAGTGTTGCTTCCAGTGAGAAGCAACAACCCAAAACTGAAGAACCTACCGTACCCTTCGCTAGAAAACTTGGGGAGGGGCGACACACATAAACGGACCCATGTAGGGAGACATAATTCTATTCACGATGGCACAGCAGTGAACTGTACGAATCTTAACGTAAAAGGCAAGACCACCAACCACGTCCAAAGCACCAGTTCAGCATGTTGATGAAAGTGGAGCTGGTGCTTTTTTGTTTTGTTTGTTTGTTTTCATCTCTCATATTCTTCTCGACTACTTTTGCGCACAGTGGTTTTATTTCTTCCTGTGTCCTTTTGATGGCTTTTGCTTTTGTCTTTTTGTATTTTTCGCCCTCCAAGTTGTCTGGTTTGGCCGAGCCAGTTTCCAAGACACGGGAGCGAGAAGCAAAATATCAATTCGCTCGATTGGATTGGATGCGATGAGCTCGCTCGGTAACGCGTGAGCCATCCGAAATCCTAATCCGTACCGATCTGGGGCGACCGATAAACGAAACCGACGTACGACGGTGACTACTTGTAGCCGGGGCACCAGCAGCATCATCTTTGCGGTACATTTCCGTTTTACGAGAATAATTTCGCTTCATCCGCCATTTCGAAGGCGTTCCAGCTCGTAATGCGGGTGGTTCATGTTTCCGACGGAGTGGCGGCAAAGTGGCTGTGGCCAGTCGTCCACAGGTTTCTCCGTTTTCGGTTCAAACCACGTCTGGTGCTGGAGTATACGTGTAATGGGTATTACTTTACGGTTGTTAGAGATCAACGGTTGGATCATTGGTCGAGTACGTTCAACTTCACGGGAAACAAGGCACGCAGCGACGCAATGGCGCAGGTACGATTGTGCAAAAAAAAAGGGCAAATGGAACGGATGGTACAAAAACTGGAATGTTGTCTAGCAATCCTGGAACAGAACATTCCAGCATGGAGCCCGTGCGGGAATGTGGCGCTATGAAATCGCTGGCGCATACACTCAATCGAACGGATCGAACCGAGCATCATTATCCTTTAAATCCATTGCATTTTATTTCTCCTCCCCCCCCCCCCCCCCTCTACCTGTCTTACCCGGGTACGTTTCAAAACATTTTCAAACCGTAAACAGTTCATTGAATCTTTGCAATGTTGATACATCAAGCCATCATCAAGCGGGGCGATGGAAAGCGTTGGAAAATCCGTATCCACTTTGAAATAGTTTTCCTTCTAGCTGGTGGGTATGAGCAGTGGAGTTTGCAAAAGTTTCCCCCGTTTATGGCATCAGTTGCTCCCTGCTAGTTGCAGGATAATCGGCTTGAGATCAAAGATTTGTATTGACTGTTTGTGAATGCACAAGGAGGAAAAGTTGTGCCATGGACGTGTAAATCCGACGTGGAAGAATCTTTGCTGATTAGTCTTGTTTATAGAGAACTATTTTAATATAAGACGTTGGTTGTGGTTTAATTATTGTTGGAAACCATGGAAAAAATGTATTTATTTAGTTTTATTCAATTTCTATATTTTACATTCCTTAAATTGTCTCATGCTCATCCCAAGAAATTTTTATTATGCAAGCTATTAGAACAGCTTACATCTGCTGACCTTCGTTGTTTGCGTTACATACTAAAACTTCTATTTCCATTCCAATCGCATCGCGTAAGCAACCTTGAGACAGCTGACCATCTGTTACCGATGTAACGAACTGGGGTGAATTCGTTATAAAGTCAAAACATTTCACACAGAACGAAAACCATCCATGGAACGCCATTTGCCAGCGCGAGTTCAACTATTTGTTTCACCTGGATTGTGAACCAATGCGTACCGATTCCGGAACGATTCCGGTCACGATCCTCCACAGGCATTACGTGAATCTCAGCAGCCCGGTACAATGAGGTAAAATTCTTTGGAAAATCCCATTTCCCCTGAATCCCGAGTACTTCCATCATTCGTGGGAAGCAACCTTGGGAGCACCCGAAAATGCCATCGGTGGGATGAAATTCAGCGAACCTGGTTCATCTTGCAGAGGAAAATGGAGCAAGATTTATGTGGAATTAAAATTCTGCAGTGGTAATAAGCACGTTTCAATTACACTCAGATGTTGGAGTTAGGGCGTGGAGTTTGCCCGTTTTTACGCTTGCATGCATAGGTGGAAGGATATGAGAAAGCGAGACAGTGAGAGACGTACTGTAGAAGAATGCACACAAGGTAGGGTGCGTCGTTTCCGTCTAATTAAAGTTAAACTGTTCACTTCCGGCTGGGGTTTTTTCGGGGCCGACAATCTGTCCTAGCCGCGAGGACGAACGAAAGGTAAAATCGATCGGTACTGTACAGAGCGTCGGGCCGGATCTGCACAGTTCAGAGAAACCGAAACATGGGCAGCGTTCCTTCAGCAGGGTATGCTAATTGATTTCGAGCATACCTCTGCACCACACCGTGATGACCAATTATCGTTTTCACTGCAGTGAGTTCGATCGATCGACTACGCCAACACGCATCCGAAGTTGGACGGGTTTTGCGATTTTGTAATTGGAGCATAGGAAACTTTCCACGCTGCGTACATACATTGACCGCACCCCGGGTGTAATCACGCACAAATACGGTCATAAGTTGGCACACGTTATGTTGCGAGCAGCGATGGTGTGGTTTTGGGCGGGCGGGATTGGAAGATTCTCCGATCGATGGATAATTACTTGTTAGGTTAGCTAATGATCTGTTTCTCCCTGCATGGAACTGGCACGATGGAAAAAGTTTAATTGAGTTCCAGCGCGCTCCTGATGTGTTGTCTACACCTGGTGGAAAAAGGTTTTTTATTTAGAAGGGATTGTTTATCTTACTGACTTTATTGAAGTTGTTCCCTTCAGGTTGATGGTGCGGAGATCTTCTATGGCGAATAGTTTATATTTGGCTGAGAAACTTATTGCAATATGGAACCTTTAAATAACTTTTTTATGTCTTCCAGTCTTAATAGAAATCGAAACGTTAAATACAAAAATACTTGTTCAGTTCACTAAGATTATTCTGAAAGCATATTAAAGACTTTTCTCTATCAATTTGAAGATCATAAAGACATTCGAAGTGTATTACTGTTGTATGAGAGCATTTTCAAATATCTGTCCCAAAATAAGACACAATGTCATGGATTTTAGATATCTTTATTGCTTCTTCATCAACTTTCAGCTTCACCCACATTAAAAATAAAGCAATTGCCTCGCCCTGTATGATGAGTGTTCATTCCACATGGCTGACCCTAACTTGTCATGCCGCAAAAATTGTTTCCCGCACTGCCGGGAAAGTAACTAAGAGCCTGAACGCCACTTTCGGCATCTTTCGCTTATCTCGAGGGCACGGGAAAAATCTTTCCTGTTGCTTACCATCCGCGCACACACAACAATGTCCGTATCACATTAAATGCTCGTCTTGTTCTTTATACTTCATGAAAATTTCTCTTCCGCTGACGATTGTGGTTGCACATTGCCGGTTCAGGTCAGGAAGGAACGGTCGAAAAACTCTTCCAAAAGTTTCTTCCGTCGACCGTTTGGGCCCAGAAAGATTGTGTCTGCTCTTCATCGATTGTATTCTTCAGGCAGCCCAGCATCCGGATCCGAATCGGGGCCGGTAGCTACGATTTGCTGGCCCCAATGAGAGCCCCATACACACACTGGCACAGCCGTGTGGAAATAAAAAGCACGCGCCAACAAATTTCTAAGCAAAATAATGGAAACCCACAGCACGGTGTGGAACACTTTTGAAATCTTTTGCTCGCGAGACTCGCCGAGGCAGTGCTGCGTATAGGCCGCATCGGTGTTCTTGAGCGATGAAAACAGTAAGCATGGTGGTAGCGGAACACGGGGAAGGTTCGAGATGAATGCTAAAAGTGTACTCGAATGCCGAACCGAAATGCGAGTGAATACATCCTTCGCAACAAAAGCGACCGGGCGTCTCCATTTCACCGGGCGCCTCCATTGCGGTTTCGAGTAGTGCGAATATTTCCGGTGGAACGTTCGCCTGGTACGACTTGGTACTGTCTTTTTCTTTATTCTTCTTCTTAGTTTTTGTTGTTGTTAGTTTCTTCCTCGCTACCGTGCCATGAAGTCAGACTGTTTGTGATGGGTGGGCATTTGGGGCCGGGTCACCGTGGCATGCGGGTGCGGATTTGCCGCAATTATGTACAAGCTGGCAAAATCGCAAAACAGCTGCAGACGAATGGTTTAGGGCCGGTTCCCAGCAACAGGATGACAAGAAAGCCCAGTGAATCTCATCTCATTTTGCAGGTCGTCCAATGCCTCCATTCCGGGTGGCAATAAATGGGCCACGAGGTTGCGAGGCCTCCACCATTTGGGGCTCGCAGGATATGCTTCGGAGCCCATTTCCGACTTGAAGTTGTTTCATTCGACAGCGGTACCGGCATTCGGAATGCTATCGCAAAGACACTCCAGGCCGACCTACCGCGTATGGTTGGATGCATACTTACAGTGCTTTGTGTCGCTAGTGCCCTCTTCAAGATGGCACGTCTTGTGTGGATTTTGTGGACCAGCGGGCGCCAGATGTTGATTCGGCTCCGGTACTATTACAATAGGGGGTGTAGCCTTACACCCATTAGCTGACAAGCGCCGGAGGGGGTTGGGTCGAGTGTTGTCTCGAGGAAATTTTTCATTTTCCCACGATTTTCCACGTGAAAAGGAACATGTGTACGGGGGAATTGGTGGAGGTTAACGAAGGGGATGGATAATTTTTCAAGCCCCAAATTGCGATACGCAGCATACTTTCGTCGTCGTCATGTTCGTGTTTGAATTGGTGTTGGTAGTGCTGTGCATACTCGGTCGTTGCGCGTTCCAAAGTTTCTTGTCGGTGTCATCTCTTGCCGTATCACATTTGTTTTGGCTGGAGCTAGTGCGGGTGCTATTTATCACGTTGCTAAGGAACTGTGTCTTGTCGTTGCGTTTTGGAGGATTTTGCAAAAGGATGACTATAACAATCAGTTGCAACACGCTCTAACATTGCTTGTAACATAAGAATTATGCTCGGTAAATATCTCAACTCAGTGATGATGATAGTATATACAATGTTTTATTTTAGTAACACATTTCATGTCTTAATCTGAAAATTCTATAAAGCTGATAAATGTTGTTTATATTATAATTTTGCGCAAAAAGAAAATTCTGAAGGGTAATACAGAATACTAATGTATTTAAGTTGGTCTCTTTTGGAACGTTCGGTAAGCCCCATATTGCCAGAGCCCAGTTTCTACAGACATAATTGCTCTACAGATAGCGACACCACGAATAATGTCGCACTTGATGCAGCTAACGAAGTGGCATCGCATTAAGCACCCAAGCATTACTTCATCAGTACCAGCAGTAGGGTGGAAAGTAATAAAAAAACATTTAGGAAACTTTAAACCGGTAACTTAATCTAACGCGCCGACACGCAAGAAACGTCTACAAATTTTATGACGCCAGCGACGTTAAATAAGACGGGGTGTTTTTCCTTTCGAGGATAAGTGTAGGATGTGGTGTGATGCACATTTTAAGCACATCTGTAAATAAATGGTTCTGATGGTGATGTTGCAGGAAATTTGTCAACACAAGATGCTTGATGGAGCAGCAAGTAAGAGCATCTCGAGAAATGTGAAGGTATTTTGAGATTTATTACAATGGCTAGAGGATTTGTCATGCTCGTGTGTGGTAGTAACGAAATGTTGTACACCTGAAGACGGCTTATAGACTAAAAAGAGCTTTTCCCTATGTCACAAAATCATTCATTGGAAACCACACAGGTATTATGGGAAGGTATTTTAAATTTAAAGGCATATAAATGGAGGTTTTCACTGCTTTCATACTGTTATTGATCGATTTTTTTCTGTCTCACTTTGAAGTTTCTCACATACGTATGTGCCTACTGTCTTTACGTGTAACGCTATAATAATCAACATAACATGAAAGTGTAGCAACGATGGCTAAGACATCCGTTCATCAGTGCCATAAAAACAATTTCACGTGTCGTCTCACAAAGGGTAACATTGGTGGTTGGCATTAAACTTACCACCTTCGTGCGCATTTTTAATACCCACAACATTCACAGCTGCTTTCGCATTACGCTTTTACTTTGTTTCGTCTTCCTTTTTGGCTTCTGCTTAATTGCCCAGCACGCATATGCCATGTTAACGGTTCGGTGCAGATGCGTCACGAAAACGTCCGTTGTGTGCCGTGCCGCCGATGTCACCGTTCACCGTCCGACAGTAGACACCGGCCGAAAAGACGCACATGATGGGCTTAATTTTATTGTCATTAATTTAATTTAATTTCACTATCACTTACCATACTGTTCATGCGTGTATCGCGTACTGTGGTTGCATGTACAGAACAGCGCCTCACTTGAGGGCCGATTCAGCAGTGAGAGGTGATAGGAAAAAAATATTAAAAAAGAAACAAGCGAGAAAGATTAATAGGCCGACCGATTCGTGGCATTGTTGCTGGTTGGGACAATTGTGTAAAACATGCCTCGCAGGGGTTTGGATGGGTGTACGGATTTAATTGCAAACCGAAGGATGATGAATATTACATGTGATCGAATTTAACATGACATTTAACAGAAGCGCTATGCGGGTTACATTTCATGTAGGACAGAGGGGTGATATCGGTAGATCGGTTCAATTAAATGGCTTTGTTCTTTTTCAAACCTAACTAATTAGCTGGTCAATTGATGATGGTGATTAATTATTGAACAAAGTAAAGAAACAAAATTGTAAAATATCAAAAATATTATGAATGTTCTGCAACTGTAAAAAATAATATATTTATTTTTACTACAACGCTCCCATACGATGGAGACGCATGGTGCTTCACCGATGAGGGAGTTAGCTTTCAAAACTGAAACTCTTTTTTTGCTGCCGGAACTTGTCCAGTTGATGGATTGTAGTTTTTTTTGTTGTTGTTGCACTGAAATTTAAAACATTTCAACAAGGTCGTCTCGAGTAACGCTGTCAATTAGATAGCAACAGCCATTCCCTTCGCACATCCATCCTTGACCGGTTCATTAACTGTTCCTTAGCGCGTAATACAATCCCGTTACCGGTTACCCACCTTCTCCACCTTCTTTATCCAACCAGACGGAGACAATTTTTTGACAGTTTTCCACCATCGTTTAGCAGCCGTTCGGTTCGTCTGTCACGGTGAACCGTGGTGCCGAATGTGAAGGTGCACTAAAAATAGTTTCCATTTTGTTTTATTTTTTTAGCCTTAACAGAATGGCTTACTGTTGCACCAATCGCTTGTGGTGACATTTTAAAGTCGATAGAACATCTAAACCTTACGGTAGAAAATAGCATCCTCCAATGAGCGCATTAGCCGCAGTGTGTCCTATTTGATGGAAGTGTGTACTTGCTTGTGGATGTTACGCTCACGTGCACGGTTCGGTGAAGTGAACCATGAGTAGTACGCTTATTGGAAGCATTCTGCAATTATTGGCTTAAAATCTATACCTTCCTATAATTCTTGGTAGTGACTGAAAGCAGTGGACCGTTTACAACGAGTGTGACCAGCGCCTTGTCCACCATACAATCTATTCAACGGACGGTCATCCATTTATCATCATTAATCACGCTTCGTGCTTGGGCAACCATTTTGCACCTCATCCGAACCTGCACCGTTCGGTTTGGAAGGAAACTATTTCTACGACCGCTCGAAAGAAACTCTTACGTGTGGGGCAACAAGAATACATCGCTGTCAAACACTCACTCGGAAAGCTTTTAAGCTTTCGGTACGGGTACGCTTTCCCAGTAATGCGGAGTGCATGGTGCGAGTGTTTTACTTATGATTAAGAAGCAGTTGGGTTATTTATGGGGTTGCATATTTCCTGCAACTACTAACGCATTCGACCGAACTGTGGCCAGGCAAGGTGCACCGATACTTTTGCCCTTCCACACGGTCCAAAACCGCACGACGACCTTTGCCCTACGGGTGGGTTGCGACTGGTTCAGCACGCATAAATCGATGCGTTACCATTTGCTAGCGTCATTGAGGCGAAGTAATTAGCGATTAATGTCGCACAGCTGTTGCCGCTCGTGTAAAGGTACGGTGTGTAGTGTCTGGCAATTGACACTGAAACGACCGATGTGTGGCCATGGTGCATCTTTTTTCTGGGGGTGTTTTGAAGTCTTCTAATCAGAAGTTTTGAGGATAGGTGCAGTCGTCGGTTTACCGTAACAAGTCACTCCAATCAATGTTACAAGCAATTGCAAATTTCTTTAATTACTGCAACAAAAACTAAAACACCTTATTGCTATCCTAACTAACTATGATTGTACCTAGTAAAGGAAAAGTACGGTAAAAAGGTAGAATAGAGTCCCCATTCATCAGCTGACAGTGATCAGAGCCAATGTACACTTTACAAGAGAGTTTCTATTAGTTTTAAAATGGATACTATTTAAAATATAAAAACGTTTAAGTCTTATTATAGCGTGGCCGCTTGTTAGTGCTATGCGGTCGAACAAAGACTAATACGGTGAACTGGAAATTTGAAATAGACAAAATTGTACAAAATAAGTTAAAATAGCTATCACGTAGCTTCCGTATAGTCAAAAATATAAATAAATTATTAAAAAGTATATTTACATATTGGAAAATTTGCATAATGTGCTAGATTAGTGTAAGACTTTTCTATGAATATCAAAAGGCACGGCAAATGCACCCATCAATGATCAAAAGCATTGAACCGTCTAAAATCGTGCATGTTTCTTTCCCACCCGTTCGCACAGATGTGGCCCACAGTGTAACAGTAACGAATCGCTTTTCGTGCCGGTAATGGTTCATTACAACGTACCACCGTACCGTTCCGCAAAGTGTGACAGTTCCGCGCAACCCTACCCTTCATCCAACCCCTGAGCCCAGCGACACAAAACATTTGTCACATGCATCTTTAATCGGGACGCAAAAGTAAGCGGTTAGCTTTGCGTGTTTGTGAGTGTCGCGGAGTGTTCGGTTTGTTGGTTTGACGAAACCGTGTCGCTGTAGCATGTCCAGCGGCTATCGAATGTCCTATTCGCACCATTCACGGTCTCGTTCACGTTCTAGAGCTGAGTGAAGGAAATCATAAACAGCATCGCGCTTAAAGGCAATTGTACAGCCCTTTCCCGCGTGTCCGCCTTGCTGGTCACCGTGTTGACCATGGCAACATAAACGCTTCATCCACACTATGGTTCCCTGTCGAAGATCGTATCGCGAGGTGTTGCTCCATAAAATTGGTCATTTGGGAACGATGGAAAATTTATACCACAGCCACGATAGGATCGTAGTTCCGGGATGTTCCCCGGTTGCGTTGTGGAAAAGGGTTTTGTTTTCCACTATCGGATGGAAGCGTGCATCGAGTGTAGCGAAGCGATAAGCGAAAGTTTTAAATTAAATATCCATTAATGGATAGTTTTAAGGGTGCTAAACGTGTGATGGATTGAACTTTTTATCTATGACACATCATGGTTAAAGACAATAAATGAAAGCGGGTTCTATTGGGTTTTAGCATAAGATAATTGAACCATTTTTTAACTGCTTTCAAAAACCTCTTTCTACTCCATATGTAGCAAAATTTCAAACATTCTAGCTGATTAATGATGATCAATCGGTTCCAAGCATCGTGCGATAAGATTACGGGTGACATAGGCCTTATTGCAACCCATCTTCCGTGGAAAAAGATTCGAAATTTACTTTACGGTACCTTTTTTCCACACATGTGCCACACTATTGCCGCAAAGCTGTCGTCAGCTATGGAAAACTCGTCAAGGAAGGAGCTTGGTTTGGAAATGGAATGGGATGAAAAAAATAAGTATCATTTAAAGCAAAAAAAGAAAAATCTAACTGAGAAAAAAAGCCGTTCCGAGTTACAACACTGAAAAGGGCCCGTTTCGGAACAGATTGGTTTATTTTACACATTGATGAAGGTTGGCAGTTGTGAAGATTGATTTGTCTTTATCCTTACACACTGATCGTGCAGATCAATATGATGGATAGGAAGGTTCTTAAACATCGGGGTATTGATTTTAATAAAATGCCTGCTTTTAGATTTTTTTTACTAAACCCGTATTTGCTTTTTTTCTTTTCTTTACAGGTAAGCGTTCGTGTAACGTATTTTTATATGATGCGGGAGTAGTTCAATTTATGGTAAATGTATTTAAATTTGAATCAACCGAATTAATGGTACCTCTTATTATTGGGTTTGGCTATGGAAGCAATTGCATTTTTATGTAACAATGGTTACATGAACCATTCCTTGTTTTGTTTTGTGTAAACCCCTTTGATTAATGTGTACACAAAAAAACGCTTGTAGTCGGTTCGTTAGTTGAGCCATGCACAGCAAAGTTGTTATGGTAGGACAATTCGATAACAAAAACGATCATTCCGCCCAGTGCAACGTTCTGCACGCAAAAAAAAAAAAAACACAAGAGAGAACACTCTGCTCACACTATCATACAATGCATGAAAATTTGATTCCCTCAACAAGGCGAAGGAAAAACGAGAAAAGCCCGAAAGCTTAACCAAACAAACATCCGGCCGTATATCGGGCTAACCTTCAACACCGTGTTGTGCATTGTGCACAAGTTCGCAAAACGGCGAAAAAAGGGCCCTGCACGGAGGCCCTTCCGTGCGATGTCCGCTTTTTGCTGGGTCGATTTTCAATTTTGTGCACGGTGAATGATGTTCGACGGACAACGACAGGTCACGTTGAACATGGCTGCATAGTACAGGCTAAGAGAGTTAAAAAAAAAGCTGCCACCCCCTTCGAACGGAATACGAATACTTGGCTGGCCTCGCGAAACATAAACGCACACAATCGGTTCACGTCGTGTAGCATTGTGGCGCTGGAGTTACGGTCGAGTTTAACGGATTAAAAGTCACGAAATGTAGAAGGTCAGCAAGGAATATTCGTTCTGTGCGGATGTACCGTGGGTTTTGGTGTATGGAAGGAAAATGATTGATTTTTGTCATTCACCATTGCCGAAAAATTGTACGCTTCCTTACGGGAAGCAGTAATGATGCGGAAAATCGATAATGAAGCCGTTATGGCCGTAAGCAAAATGGTTGATAAATAGTTCAACTATGAAAGGTATTACGTTCTGGCTTAAAGAACGCGACATTTTATGAGTTCTTCGCTAAAAGTTTACATTGTGTGATGGGTAAACTTATGGACTATAATGTGACAGAATTGATCTTCACAGGGTTGCGCAATGTCCCCATCTTCTGATTGGAATAGACTCTTCAGTCTGAAGGTACCAAAAACCTGGAATGCTATCGCTGTGTTACCACCGAAATGTCGGTTTGCAACTTCATACCGAAGATAATGCATGATCGAAGGAAAAATACTACTCATCGTACGCCCCATGCTCCCTGGGGCCATAAATAGTTCTGGACCCCTCAAAGTGTTCCAGCCCGTACATTAGATACGTCATTTCCCAAAAAAGGGTATCTATGGAGCATGGAAATGGGAAGTTTCGCAACATGATAACCACCTTGCCCAACAAAATCGTACGGCTGGATGGAGTAGCATATACGCGAAGGAAACAAACCGACCGTGTGATTCAATCGCGCAATTTTCACCACCGGGAGCAATGCACGGCGGCCGGGTTTTTGTTACCGATCGTGGGAAATGGGGAAAGATCGAAGGGGAGCACACATTCCAACCGGCTAATGGGAAAACGAACAACCTCCGTCCATTAACTGTTGGCCACAAATTACTGTTACCGTTTGCGATTCGCGCGCCTTGCCTCTCGATTTCGGGTGCCTGAGGAGAGCAGGAAGAAAAAAAAAAGGTTCTGTGTCTATTTATAAACCAAAACACGCTCTTAAGCCGTTTGCACAGTGGGATGCACTCATCAATGGGGTTGGTTTTACCCGATTTGCAAATTAAGAACTGTAGGTTAGTGTTACTTATTGATTTAAGAACAATAAAGGATGATTAGATCAGGTAGGATGTTTCGAATCGTAACAGAAAAATGGATCTATTACAATTGACTACTATTGTCGTTTATAGTGATGGGTTGAAACTTTGAAAGTAGATTGACACGTTTTTTTAAATTGTCAAACGTAGTATACATATTTATTCATTTCTCCATTTCTTTTATTGCTGTAGGGTATGATTTATTGCATCAGTTCTTGAGTCGCTTGTTTATTTTGAGATTATGCTGTCAAGGAAGGTACCTAATAGCTACACTTTTTATTGCACCATTTCCATGCAAGTGAAGAAGTTCCCCTGTCCAAACGCTGAATCATAGATAGGACTGTCGTACACACATGTCAATAGCTCCAGTATCTTAGGTATGCGTTTAAAGTTGGGCAATAGTACCTCATTCCAGCGAAGTAGACGAGTGTTTGGTGGATTATTTTATGATTTGCTCTCCCGTAGTAATGTTATCTTTACGCAAACATGTCTCACTTCTCGTCTAATTGGGAGCTATTGCGAAGAAGCTATTCAGGGTCCGATGGTACGGCGTTTCGAGCGTTCCATCATATTTCCCTGCAATGCGCGTACGATGCGACACGATGAGCCCGAGCAGTATCGATGCGTTTTTCTAAGTCTCGCAACAACACACAAGAAAAAACGCATTCCATCCATCTTAACCGGTGCCTAGCGACACCAATTTGTAGCCGCAACTAGTGTCGATAAGATAAGATTAGGTTGCGCACCGTTCATTGCTTTATTTGGTCTACTACGGTTACAGGGCGGGTAACAATTAAGCAAAAAATGAATAAATACGCACCTCAACCTTCGCCCCATGCGTCATGTGAGGTCTCAAGATAATGTTTGCCCGAAGGAGCGAAAAAAAAATGTTCCACTACACACAATAAAGATATTAGGAAGCGTGGTTCCATTCATTGTGAAGCGTGTGTTTGGCTGGAGCAGTGAAACGCGATAAATTAAATCCTCACCTTGAGGAAACCGCTTCGGGTTTCGGGTTCGGCCGGGTGCCAAATCTAAACAACGGTGCGCCAGGAACGAAAACCTCCCTCCCAATGATGGTCCCCGTGTCAAGTGCAGTCTTTTTTATCGCGTTCGCGCCTTTCGGCTACACTACTTGCCGAGCCATGTGATGCGGTTCCGGGGTGGATAAATATTTAAACTCGTGACTCGCAGTCGCCCCCTGCACCACGTGTTTATAGGTAACGGATAGGAAATGGAAAGCGTTTGTTGCCAATCGGCCAGCCAGCTTGAATGATGGTGGTGAATGATTTCCGCAGGCATTAGGGCAGGGATACATGGTGAGTGTAGCATGAGACTTTGGGAAGGTTTAATCCGTTTGGCGAGTGAACGAGATCGTTCAGAAAACTGTCGATTGATCGTGTGTGTTTGCCATGTGAAGTAAGGATTGTTTAACGATTTAGGAAATGTTGTGTGATACAGTGTTATAAATAATTACTAAATATAATAACTCTAAAATGTTTCAAACAATTTTTTAGAATTTATGATAATCAACGATTGAGCATTCAAGCTACAATTACAAACGAACAGGATGTAATGAATCATCGGAACTATTCATGTACTAAAAATAGACTATAAAATTGATACTGATACTTAATTGATCTCACATAATTGTTTTAGCTAAAATTTTAATAATTACGACCTTGAAGACATCAGATGGTTTCGTGAATAGGTGGATTTCTTTTACATACAATCGCGTATTAACAATGCATTCTCAACTGAAATGATTAAATAATTTACTTCAACACACACAATTTATATATTTTGTCTATTTAAATCATTTTCCCTCATCAAACGTTCCTGCTGACAGGCCTGCTGTAACTTACCGCACATTCCACATTCGGTTTGAGGTTTGTCGCTAAAAAAATGTTTCCTTTTTGCCGAATACTGCGACACTCGAAAATATCGTTCAGTCGGTCGCATGACTCATCGGTAAAATCTATCGAAACAACAGCAACATCTGGCCGAAAATGTCATGCCAAATGGACAGGCGGAAAATTCGCCCGCTCATCCGTTTTGCTGCTGCTGCCCACTGGCGTTACCGATGTAATGCGTCCCATTTTGTTTGCTACACGACCGAGTTCCGCAGTGACGTCGGTCCGGTTGTAGGAGTTCCGTGCGATCGAATCGAGCGGGAGAGACAAACGAAAAATAACAACAACAAGGCATGCAAGAAAAAGAGAGCCTAGCACGAAGATTCTATACTTTCCCGGCCTGGTGTCCTCCCTGGGCAGGAGAAAGCGCGTGAGAAAAGCCGACTATGACGTCATTCGAGCGAATTTATTCTAGCTTGCCGCTGCATTATTAAAAGCGGTCCCATCCCTTTCCTTTTAGCCTTACCACCGTGCTGGTGAAGCTTACGTTGCTGCCATCGAACGGATGGGATTCGATATCGTTTGCTTTAGTGTATTGGCACCGTTTGCCATTGTGTGTATGGGTGTTTGTGTATGTATATAAGGTCGTCCTATTCGGCTGCTCTCTGGTTGATTGTTTTTGTCTTCAATTTACTCCGTTACATCTCCGTTATTAGGAGAGAGCCAAACGGGTGTAGTTAGTGTAAAATGTAGCAAATAAAGTTTGCTTTAAATATTACTCACAGTTACCTTAGACTATCCTTTGAAGCTCGGATTAACACAAAAGCGACACAATGTTAGGAAGCAGACAAAAAAAAACGTTCCAATCGGTCGCTAGGGAAATTTTCCTTGGCCTTAAATTTACCCGGCAAAAAGCCATTCTCCTCGATCTGTGGTGAAGGATCTAACTGCACGAAGGTTCTTCTTACCATTCAAACAAGGCAGCTATCGAAGCGAGGTGTAGGGAAAAAAACATAATTTTATGACCTTACAGACATCATAAAAATGCTAATGAAACGACCATAGAGAAAGAAAGGGAGAACGATAATGGGAGAGAAAGAGAACGATTGGAAAATCAGGAGCGGAGTAGACAAGGTAAAAATTCTCGCTACATGTTAAAGCTTTACTAGAGGCTCGTAAAGTTGTTATTGTAACACTTATGCTTGATAGTGTAAGTAAGGCAAGCTGCCCAATGTTTATGTTGGCTTACTCCTACGCAAACAAAATCGCCACCGTGCCGTGTTTCTCTTCAAAACGTTGCTCTCCGGAAGGGCATGTCGGAAAATGAGTTCCTAAAGCTTCCAAACGTCACTCAGCATCGAAAGCTTTCGGAGATACTCATCGAAGCACGTTGATTGAAGAGAAAAATTGGACAGAGAGTAAACTAGCAATCGAGAACATAGAGCACAGAGAGAAAGAACACCATTACAAAACGTAACGATACTAGTGGAGGTAGGAATGTAAATAAAACAATAGCAATGTAAAGTCGTTCCCGCGCGACATGCGCTTTGTGATGTGTCACTCACGTGGCTGCACAATTCGAGCAGTTTGAGTGTCAGTTTGTTTTCAAACAGTGGGACTGATTTAATTTGAACGAATCTTTAATTCAAATGCCTCTAATAGTTGTGTAATTTAATTTAAGCTTCAGTTTCGTTATGCACAATTTTGATTGATACGATTAATGTTTTTCGTTCTTTTTCCATTTTTATATAAATTTATATTTTACTTGACGACAATTTGGGTAGGAATTACTTTTAGATATTTTTTTTTAATATATGAATTTTATATTTAAACCGTTCAAGTTCCAAAGTTCGCCTTCCACTTCCAATCTAATAATTTACCACGAACGTATTAGTTTCTCTAATTTCCAACCAAGGGTAATTCAATTATCAGCCGTCTAATGCTCTACTTTTTTATTGCTTCGTATTCTTCATTGGTATGTATCATCCCATACAACAGCAACTGCATCCTATCGGTTCCAACCACAGAGCAAACAACGTTGCTGTGCTTCCAAAACCTTTTTTTTCCTTTCACACCAATGTGCGAACTCATCGTCTACGAGTCGACGCAGACGCCTGGTAACGACCTCGTTTTGTGAACGAGAAGCAAATCCCATGCGTAGCTCTGAGGGGTTGCTATGCGCGACCCGACTGGAGGCTCGACTTTACCTTGCCTTGGGGTACCGAACGATCGAGCATTTCGTCATCAATGTATTGCAAGGAGCAAAAGCAAGAAGGGTGAAATAGTTCACTCGCTTTCGTCGATGGTTTACATGAGACGGTTTAGGGGTTTACCGTATAGATTAGCGTTAGACGATGGTGAAGCGACAAACTGCTACCGAATAATCGAAACCATGTGCATAGCCATGTGGGATCTGTTTGCGCATCCACGCCCGACGTCAGCAGCTGGGACAGAAGGAGCCGGGAAGTATCACGTGAACTTTGCATCCCGCATGGAGTATACACAATTGTTGGAGTTTCTTGTGCAAGTTCTTCCTGTGTTTCTGCGTGCGCCTTATCAGTGACGCGCGATAATTTTGGAACATCGGATGACGGGTGATGATTGCGGTGCGCAATGGCGTTACCTTGGCTTCGGGGGTCATGAACGGGAAGTGATGGACCTTGTCGCGGTGCGAAGATGACGCAAAAAAGTTGCCCATAAACATCAGCACCAATAGTCGGGAGTCTTTGATTAGAAGCGTGCTTTATGGTTGCGATGTACAGCTACTACGGATGATAAGCTGGTGGTGCGATGAGATGCGCGAACGTGAGTGTGAATGCAGGAAGGAGATGCTCCTGGGAAAGATGGGAGCGGTAGTAAATCAATCAAACCGACGATTGAACATGATTAGAAGTGCTACGGTTCAAAACAAACCTACAATGTTGTTTGGCACAGTTTTACTGTATTGCCTAAAGTGTTTCCAATCAATTATCTGTTACGCTTTTTAACTTTATTGTCTCCATTGATTATATGTATTATTGATATTATTTGTTTGTGTTAATGTAAGGACCACTTATTCCATCAGTGGACATGATCTTCGGAATCCTCAAAATTATAATAGATATAAATTAAAAACATGTCATTTAGCGTAAACAAATAGGTAAATTTTAGCTAAAATAGAGAAGTTTGAGGCGTCCTCTATAAGCGTATCAGTGCTTTATACACCTCTTTTTGGGGGTTCCAACTAACAAGGCTCTTCGGGAGCCTACCACGACTCTGAGGCATAGTTCATACTCAAATAATTTTGCATACCAATTGGCATTTAAAAAAGAACTTTCGAATAATTTGACAATACTTTCATGAATATATTTTTGGTTTTGTTTTCCATTCTTCCATCGTCATCATGCGTTGCATGGTCGATGCTCTTCGCATTACGAACGATGATAAGAACACGACTCGTGTTAGCTCTATCTGATACAGTACCTACCTGTGTGGTACTGGTTCTTCCCGGCTTTTTCAAATCGGCTCAAACCGACCGTATTCGGCAAACAGGACAGGAGCTGCACTTTTTGTACGGTTTTTTTTTTTCGTGGCGAATTCCATCCGTGAAATGTAATCGGCGCCGGATAAGATTGCAATTTCCTCGCCCTCGTTGAAACCCAACGTGAATACCGTGTCATCGCGATTATGTCATAAATCAACAGTTTGTTCAAGGTGTGGCCATGTGTACCAGCGTGTGGTTGTTATCGGTCGTTTTCCTACTGTGCCCGGAACTTTAAATTGGAAAAGAAAGAATTGAAATGATGCAATAATTATTACAAAAAGAGATTGTTTTAATTTTTAACTATCCAAAATAAAACTTAAAGAACATAAAATTTTAAATTATTGTAAATTCTATGCTTACATCCCTATTAGAGATCTACACTTTATCCTATATCTCCAACATTATTTATAAGAAAACTTTGTTCCCTCTCGAGACCAGTTTTCTGCCTATGAACAGCAAAATAAATCAAATATACATATGTTCCTCTGGCATCTCTTCTCAGAAGCAGACGGCACGAAATCATTCTCGATTCCTCCTGTACATTTACCACCCACTCCAGCGCATCAATCGCTCCCGCGGGAATTACAGTGTGAGGGAAAACTGAAGTGATTTTTGTTATTCGTTTTGACGTGTTTCTTCTGTTCAATTCTCCTGAACAAAGTGAAATATTTGCATTAAGACTCTTGTGAGCTCGTCCTAGCGAAAGTTTTTTTAATATTAACGAAAAAAAATTGTATCCTCCATTCATTTAAAGTAAGGATCAATAAACACGAGTAACTGGTCGTGCCTGAAGAGCATAATAGAAGACGTAATACCTTTTTCCTTGCTTGCCATTAAAGTACATTCATTCTTATATATTGCACTACTGGGGAGGCTAGCAAAGCATTTTCTGAAACATGTAAAACATCCTTCGGGGATACAAGTGGAAACCCCGTATGAATCACGTGGCCATACACCTGTATCCGAACGCGATGGATACAGTACTCTCACACCAATCGACTGCCGAGATGTGCGTTGTCACGTGGCTCGGCATGATGGTTGGACCGAGACAATTCAAGGATAAAACGTCTTACGCTGGATTGAGCTTTGCGTCTATTTGTAGCAAATGGTATATAGTGTTGTAAATACATGGGTTCATGTTTTGGTTCGACTATTTTGAGATTCCTAATCGGTCATGTCGTGTAAAAAGTTAGCATCGTTCACCCTGAAAAACGTTTTACACTCTAAAATTGTCTGTGTTAATTTTTATTTTTTATAAAAACCAGCAATAGTGAAGAAATTAGTTGAAAACTAAATAAATATACAATTTATTGTATCTGCATGAAAAACGATGAACGATTTACACATTTTTCAAATCTGAAATGTTTCATTGGGTGAAATGTTTCAAAGGAAAACAGTGATAGTTTACGCTAGATGGCGCTTCCGGTCATGTCGCTGCACATTGAGCGTGACTTCATTTATGCTCGAATAGTTTTATTAAATTTACATCATTATTTGATGTAAATTTTATTGCTTAGAGCTATTTTTAAAACTAAGTGTTATTATAAATGTGGTAAGCGTGGAATTAAAATACAAAATGAAAGCTACTTCATCCTTTTCAATATGAATTGAAGAGAACATCTTTTTTCGCTAATATTAACATTCTGTGAAATGTGAAAGCAATGAAAAATGTCTAAAATAGATACGAATACAGGATTACAAAATAATTCCGCTCCGAAGCGTCACCATCCCATTTCGTACATATGATAACGAACAGATAACACTGCTCGCAACAAAAAAAACCCCAACACTCTCCACACGAAACACAGCGCAATCGCACACCAGCACCAAACCAAGGGCCAGCGAGAAGAAGCGTGGAGGAAAACAGAGCCCAGGGGTTCGCTCCCTGAACGGAACCCAGCGCGTTGTCCGTTGGAACAGAGATGGAGCGGCAAAACCGCGTGACACGTGTTCGGCAAACGTGACTCGGTTGTCTGTAGCTATTGCTGCGTTCCGGAAGGGCAAGTGAGAGAGCGAAACCTCGTCGAGAGCCCGACCGATTGTGTGCGATTAGGGCGAAGGCATCTTGTCCTCTGTCAATGGCGGGGGTGCGTTGTGTACGGTCACATTCGGAGATGCGATCTGTTGAATGTGAGTGTCGTCCGTCCGGATGTGCGAATTTTATTACCACTCGCCAGACATTTCCCCCACCGCCGTATGTTCCCGGGCACGGGATGGACGCGCACGAATGAGACAGCGATGTAAACAAAACACCTTTGACTTCATCGCGACCTGCCCGGGAGGTGCGCGTTAAACCTGCCGGCGATTGGCCAGGATCCTGTTGGAGGATTAATTTACCTCCGGCGGAGTGTATGTTTGGCACCGATAAGAACATAAATCTTGCATTAGATCAATCCGCTGACGATGTGGTGTATGTGCCCGGCGCTAGCAGGGCCCAGTTGTTGTGGTGCCGGCTGTAGCAGTTTTCCAAACATTTGCGCCGGGAACGTGCAAATTTGAAATTCATACCACGAGGATTTGAGCAAAGTTAACCAAGAAGCATCACGGGCTAAGAAACATTAGGCAAAATGAGACGGTTGATTGATTCTGCTTTGTGGCCATTAGGCTAGAAGGAAGGCTAAATTTATTTCGCATATGGAAGTCGATGACGATGTTTGAGCAGAAATGCATGCTGAGATACGGTCATGCATGTGAGAAAGTGAATTTATTAAATTTTATATTTTCATTTAACTTACAGATTTGTGCCCGTTGGCCGATAACGGGTATTGTTGTGTGTTTGATGCTGTAAATTTATTTTTTGTGAATGAAAACCTATTTTTTTGGTAAAATATTATTTCTTTTTTCAAATATATTAATGGATGACAGTGCGGCTACGTAACCGTCACAATGGAATAAATAAATAAATTAATTAATTAATTGACGAATAAATATTCCAAAAATCATATTTAGTTTCTCTCATCGTAATTTTTTTTTTATTGAAATACGCACTACATATTATATATTTTCTCATCCTTTTGAAGATAGTATTTTACCTAACCGAAAATTAAAATTACTATTTTTTTTTTCTTTTCTTTCCAGGTAAGTGTCAACTCTATGAAGTGGTCTACTAAAAAGCTGATGCAGGGAATGCTTTCCTTTGTGAGTACTAACACATTCCTAACCAGTGCATCACAAAGTGTGGGAGGTTTGTATGCTTCGTAAATTAAATTCTTATTGTTGTTTTTTGTGGTTGAGAAAACAAAAACAACATCGACGTCAACGAAAGGATCAGTATTTCTTCCTTATACCGAATGTTCGCAATGAAAGCAATTTCATCCTGCGTAATGGTTGTGCACCGTTCATTGGAATGCTTGGAAAATGTATTAATTTTCACCCGGAAGCCTGATTTGACAAGGAAAATCGCAAAAGTCAACAGGCTTCTCGAAGCGAAGCGAATTCAGGGTTGTTTTTTTTAGTCTCCGTAAAACAAAGTTTAGCGAACGAAGATGAAATATTTCATTTTGTGCCATTGTTCTGGTTAATTTGGGCACGTTCAGCAATTCGTCTCGTTTTAATTTTCGTGTTAATAAAGTCTTCCCCAGAAAGTATCTTTCTAGCCGGGTTTCGCTGGAAAGTTCCAAACATATGCATCCGTTCGTTATCAAACACATCCATCCAGCTGCAATTGACACATTTTCCCGCTGGATCCTTCGAGCATGCCTGTGCAATTTCCATCTCGCAGGCACACAACAAGGATTCCATCGCTCATTACTGTGGTTGGAATCGGTTTGCCTGTCTTGCGTTCCGTGCAAAACGGGGGGGTTTGAATTTAAAATAAATAACTTCACCCCACGCTTTCGTTTATATTCCAACCGAAGCGATTCAAGCGCCGGAACGAAACTTCGTCAATTGTATGTGTGCGCGATTTGATGCCAATTGCAGGAATCGTTTCCACCGCTTACACCCACACCGCGAGCGAGGTGGGTTGGGAGTGGGTGGGTTTTGATGAAAACCGACCCCGCGCGCAACTAGCAACGAGGCACGTTGCCGAGAGCGCGTTTCGATGCGTCTCGTTTCGGGTGTTTGATAGATCGCCCGACAGAGAGGGCGAGATGGATGATGGATGGGAAAAATGAATATAAATTCACCGGCGACCAGATGCATGCGGGCTGGTGCGGTGGGGGTGTAAAACATGGATTGCCACGTGCATTGCGCATACATATGAATACATAGCAGTACGACACACATCAGCCCATCCAACTAGTGGCACAAATACACGCATCAGGCAATGGAAGGCGTTTGGTTCGTTTCTCTTGTTTTTTTTTGTTGTTTAGCGTTACCTCTACGGGATGGATCGTGTCTTCATCCGCGTGACACAAACAACAAAACCTTCCACCCTCCTCGCCCCCTCCCACACACACACAAGAGTGATGGTGAGGGTGTGTGATCCTCAAGTTTCCTTGCACCTCCAGTGCGATGGAGGCGGCTGGTAGCTGACATACAATAGCAGAGCATTGCAAGTGGTGGTGCCGTCTAGTCGTCGAACGCAAACGCGTCCAACTAACGTGACCGATGCCTCCAGCTACCACACCTACCCTACCCACTTGAGCCGGGTTTTGCGAACTGTTCGACCGTTCCTGCTTCCCGGAGAACGAGCACCAGTTCTAGGTGAGCTTTCAAAGCCATTCGAGGCACTTTTTGCTTTCTCCGGTCGTCATCGTCGTCGTCGTCGTCGTCGTCCGTACGAAGGGTTCGGGATTTGTTTTCGTGTACTTCTTCGCTGTGCGCTTTCAGTGTGGGTATCCCCATCCCCTCGTCGGATGGAAGCCATAAGGAATATTTCCATTTCTTTTCCACCACTCCGGTACACCGGTATGGGGAAAAGGGCACGTTAGACGGGTTGAAGGTGATTTTCCTTTTCGGCACGCGGCACGACCGTTTGCAAAATGTGAATGAAAGCAGCAAGCAAGGGGCGAATGCGACGGGGCAGACGGGAATGCAACGGGACGGCTTCATGCCCGTGCTTTATCCTTTTGCCAGCCCACCCATGTTTGGGTCACATTTTCTCCAGCATGAGCGTGCCTCGGTCCTGCCGGATGTGTTTCGTCCTGACGGTTGAGCTGCGTGCCCGAAACGTGTTTGTGTTGCGTTCACCTTCCTCTTGGCGGTTGCGGCCGAGCCAGCCGGGACGCTTACGGTGCGATCGCGAAACAGTTCCATTCCGGAAGCGCTCGCTGATGGTTTGTCTATAAGCAACCGGTCGCCGTGTTTTAATCCTTCGGGCTATTGCGTTGCTCCCCGTTATTACTAACTGTGAGAGATCAAATGGTGCAGAAGTGAATTCATTAATTCGAAACAGTTTTGATCAAAGATCGATCGAAAGGTTTTACTTGTAAAAGTGGTCAGTTTGAACAGTTAAATTTTATGGGAGTTTGGAAGGAGCATTTTTTCATTTAGTTTCTCCAATTTTATAATGCTAAAATTGATTCTAGAAACTTTTTACATTAAAAAGCTTTCTTCTTTCGCGAGTTTTACAAATTGAATAAAAAGTTTAAAGTTAATAAATTTCTTGTGCAAAAAGGGGATTTTACTGGGGGAACACTCCTTTGTGTCATATCCATATGGTATTTGGTCTTTTTTTCTGGCTTTTCTGTTCCATACATTTACAGCATTGAGTATTTGTGTTCGTTGTGAAACATTCCGGAATAAAATGGAAAAAGAAACAATAGAACCATAGACGAAAAACAAATATTTATTGTGTGCTATATAATATCTCCATTAGTGACGTTTGTGTTGACACACGAAAGTGAAGTGAACAGTTTGACAAAAAGTGTACCAAAAAGTGTTTCTAAAGGATTATTATAGAACGGTTACTTCTCCCCAAAAAAGCCATTGCAGCTGATTACCGTTGGGATTTAATTTGACTTAAAAAAAATGTGCAGAACTGATCGTGTATCGTTCTACTGCCAAAAGTTGCAGAAGTGGTGCAACGAGCCGATCTTAAGTCCGGTGAATCGTTAATCATCATCTCACTGTGCGATTATTACTACAGAAAACAAGTTTTCAACAATTGGGAATTAATTTGAGAGAGAAAAAAACGAACATTCCCAAGCGACTGTAAATCGAATTCGGAGAATTGTTTGGACTTGTTTGGGTGAACAACCAATTACTTTGCTGTGTAAGCTAAGCAAAAGCGTGTGTGATTGTACGAGGTAAAAGGATCCACTCAGCATGGGTACAGAGACAGCCTGTGGAAGCTATTACAACGAACCGCCAGCCGGTCCGAGTGCCGCCGCAATGGCAGGATATTATCGAATGTCCTCAGATGAGAGTGGACCTGCACGCAGCGAATCCTTGACGGATGAGGAGCTTGCTCAAGCGACGGTTTCTGCCTCAGAGTGCGAAACTGAGCATGAACTACGCCAGACTCCCCAGCAGCAGCAGCAGCAGCAACAGCAACAACAGCAACAACAACACCAGGGACAACACCAACAACCTTCCCCGAACAGATCTCACCTGCAGCAGCACATGCAACACGGACCACATCAACACACAAACCAGCACCATGGAGACTCGAATGGCCGTTCGAACCATTGGCAAGTTTCGCAACAGCTGCAAAATCACATCACCAACAACAATGCTACCGTAACAGGGACTGGCGGCTCTCCAGGTCCATCGCCGGGACGATCCAACGGAAACAATTGGTCCTTTCCTAATTATCAGCGACTGTACAACGAAAACTCGTACAGTATTGCGATTGCGGCAGCTGCAGCTGCTGCCAGCAGCCAGGTACAGCAACACAACACTACACAACATCAGCAGCAGCAGCAACAACAGCAACAACAATCGCAAAATCAGCAGCACCCACAACACACTTTACCGGGACCATCACAACATCATCAACAGTCGCAACAACTTGTGCATTTACAACAGCAACAACAGCAACAGCAGCAACAACAACAACAACAACAGCAGCAGCAAGCACATCAACAATCGGTAACACAGGCGCAACAACAGCAACAGCAGCAGCAACATCAACAACAACAGCAACATTCTATTCAGCATCCATCGAATGGGCTAACAGCGGCAGCAGTAGCAGCAGCCGCAGCAGCAGGGCAACTAGGAAAGCGGTTTTACTACCAAGGTCAGTGTACATTCTTCCCAATCGTGTGTAGTAACATGAACGAGAAAGCCAACTGCTGATTTACGAAACGCTCTTCCACTCTTTACTATATTTATGAGAAGTGTGTGAATGTAGATAAATCCCTTCTTAAACAAGAAAGTGTTACGCAGGAGAAAATTTAAAAAAAATAAAATAAAAGTATAGTAACCCTTTTTACACATTAAATGACGATAAACCACTGTGCGTGCTGCATGATCGTTCAATTGATGTAACGCATGCAACACTAGCGCTACGCGGTACAAAATAGAAGCTCCGTAACGCATCGCAGCGCTCTCGAAGCGTGAAGCGGCACAATTCTGCAACTAAAAACGATTTTCTTCTCCATTATCGTTTGCTGCTGTGTTTGCATTTAAAATCAATAAGATTATTGTTGATAAATATTTAATTAATATTTATTTATGCACAAAAAAAATCGTAAAACAGTTCACATTATTTGACAAAATTGAGTCTGATTAAGCATAACATTCGTTAAGAAACAGTCCATTTGTCTTAATGCGCAGAGACAAAGCATAACAGGTAAAGAACGCACTTGCGTCGGGCAGGGAAAATAACTTCACAAATCACAGCTAATGAACTGGTCACGCACCGGAAAGCTTACCACGGGACCGGTTTCCCAAATGTGTTGTACGGACACTTCGTTTCGAATTTCACCGTGCCGCTCCACGAGGAAACGATGAACGAGTGACGATCGTGCAGGGATTTTCGGGCCCAAGCCATCTATCATGCGAATCCAGCGGGAATTGAAGGTTCCGTTCCCATTCGTGGGCGGGGAAAGATATTAATTGAATTAAATTTGGATCGATTGGAAAGATATTTCGTGATATGATGGGAACTTGCGGTCAGGTTGATTGTTTTTTTTTTGGGTGATAAATTAGGTTAATAGAATTATTCATTCCCAGGAGAAACGTATTGAGAGAGATAGGAAATTCCAAAATTATAATATTTTATCTTTTTTCGAGTGCAACATTCCTAACAAGCGATCTTTATGTTCCGCATTCAATTGTGATAAATGTGATGTGAAGAAACTGCTCAATGACTGTTTGCTAATTGTATTGATTCTGCCAACCGTTCGAGTGCGTTTTGTTTAAAGTCCGAGTGTTTGCTCATTTGCCGCTGAACTTATCGGGCATGGATACACCCTGCATTATTTCTAGATGTGCAGTCCACTGATTCCCTTTTTTTAACTTGCAATTAGATACAACTATTTGCCAGTTTGTCTCCGACCCTTGGAGCTTTCCAGCGTACAAAACGAATGCGCATTTCGTATCCACCTTATCATGGACACACAAACAAAGCAAAGAAACAGATTAAAAAAAAACCCCTTTGCGTATAATGTAATAGAAAAATACGTCCTCCAAGAGCGACCAAGAGTGCGCGCTCGACAAGGGCGTGAGCGTGGAAACACCAGGCAACGAATATGAAAATTTATAAATATGCTAATCAACGTATCACACTATGCACCGGCGTTGCCGAAGTGATCGGATGCTGGTAAGATTGAGCGGAAGTAAGCGTCTGCCACTGGTAGTGAGTGGTGGATGCGTGCGATTTTATATTGTGTGCCCCGTGTCCGTGTGGGGGTTACATGTTTATGGAAGAGTTTACTTCAATTTTTTTACGGAGGGCAACATTGGTGGGGATTCAGGCAGAGCGGCACTTGGCAGCAATTGTTTTCAACTCAAAGAAATTGCATTTGCACTTTGGTTGAATTGCACGAATTCTCAAATAGATTTATGGAGCGGGCGGTATAGGCTGCCGGATAAGCCGTGCATGTCTAGCTGATACGTACGGGTAGGAGGGGGGGGGAGGGGGAGATGAGGGGGGAGTAAAAACAAACCACGTACGAAACAAACATTCCAGATGGTCTGGCAGTTCTGGAAGGTTCTGCAAAAAGGGACATCCGTGCACCGTCGCAATCAAACTAAATATTCTAATGACACGAACCGTTTAGGAGGATTTGACCGTCCCGAAGGCGAAGCTGGCCTTTGTGCTAGGTTCGTGATAATGATAAATTATTTATATTCATTCAAATACGTATGCAGACATTGTGCGATGTAAACACAAATGGGGCCAAAACAGTTTTTTTTATCACAAGGAAGCTAATGTTGTTTTAGATGCATATTATCTAAATAAATATCCCTTGCAAATGTATTAAACAAAATTAATAATATTATAAAAAATCCATTAAAATGAATAATCAAAAATATTACTGCCTTAATATGAGTGTAACAAGAAGCAACGTGAAATTAACACAAATTTGACATTGAAATAACACTTGTATTGGTTTCCGCCCCAGCAACAATCCAGCTGGCCCAAGGTGCAACAGGCTTTGCGTTAAAATGCTACCGCTATTTTCGCTTGACATTTAAGACGGATTCTTATCCTTCGGTGTGTATAATACCGACCAAACACTTCCGTGCTGGCGGCAACAAGCACGGGAAACTTAGAACCTTCCACACACACTGGTCGGAAAATGGGACTAATGCGCCCGGGACACCGCAAGCCACGTGAGGATGGCCATGGCAACCGGATCGGGAGCCCTTAAGCCAATTGCCAGCGTGGTTTCGATGACCGTAGTTCATGTGGTCGTTCGGAAAAAGGCCCCGAACCACTACCACCAGCGTGCACAGACACCACCGTCGATGATAATCCAATTAGAGCGAAATAATAATCAGCTCGTGGGGGGAGAAGTGATGGGTTTTCTCTGAGCTCCGGGGGGAAAAATACACGTACTGTCATCCCGGATCGGTTGTAGAGTCCCTGGAAAAATGGTGTAAAACGCAAACCCTGTAAAGGTCACCGGTGAGAGAACAAAGCAAATGTTGATCGATTGTAAAATTGATTGTCAAACGTGGGACAGCGTGGGGTGACTCGTTTATTTAAATCTTAAGCTGTGTTAATTATTTTAATCTGTACAACCGTTGTCGGATTTGGGGACATGCTTATTCTGGTTGGTTATCTTGATTTTTTTGACATGATTTTTTATTTTATCCTATTTAACCGCAATACACGATTTATTATTTATTTCAACTTTGAAATATATGAAAATTAGTCTTTATTAAGTATTTTGGAATTAATGAAGCATTTAACACACATTACGTATAAGTTTTTTTCATTTTTATCAATATTTTGGGTTACTATATTACATTTGACTAGGAACAAGCTGTAATCTTTTGAGAAGATTTTCAATAATTTAGCTAAAACTGTCTTCTACTTGATTGGCGCAACTATCTATTCGATCTGCCCGGTCATATAATTGCTTACTAGACTTATTAATACGAATACTACGTAGTTGGATAGTCAGTCCTTAACACAGGGAAATAGTCCTATTGGGATTTGAACCTCGTACCTTACGGTTTTAAGAACAGCGCCACTATCGTTGTGGCCACAGAACCCCCCCTAGCTAAAAATTTATAAAACCATAGTGTGTGACACATAGTGTTTTGTAGCATTTCTTCATTTTATTCTCAAAAACAAAAGACCAATTCTTAAAAGCTGCAACAAGTCAACCAAACAGAAGAATGGTTTATATCCTGGAGGACATTTAATAAATTAATATCTGTCTATTGCAATCCACACCAAAAGACACACATCTTTTGCGACACTCGGTAACACCAGTCGGTAATTCAACCGGTCACATATGGCTCGTAAAGCAGTCTGGCACGTGCCACGCACTACACGTCCCGCAAATGCTCTAAAACATGTCTCTCTAAGACATGACACGCCGTTAAAAGAAACGTAGAAAAATTAAATAAAACCAACCCGGCAAGATCACGAGCGAAAACCCACCGTCCAGACGGGGAACCCACGACCAGACATGCCGAACTTTGGAACAACTTTCGATTTCGTTTTGTAAAAGTGAAATTTCGACCATCCTCTCCGGGCTTCCTCCCGTGGCTTACCCTCTCCTTCCGACCCGTCCCATTAACATTCCCTCCCGCACACAACCGAACTCGAATTTTTGGTGGTTGGTTTCTCTTTCTTTCGTGCCCGGTGCGAACAGTGGAAGGTGTGTGTTTTTCGGGCGCCTGGCGAAATGGCTCGTTGGGGGTTCGTTCTCTCTCACGCTCAGTTCTTCCTTCCCGCTCCGGCTTTGTCGCTTGTGCCATCGTTTGGGTTATGGGTTTTTTGGCGCTGTCTTCTTTTCTTTTCGTCCGTTAATAAACACTAAATCTGCGTTGCGTACTCATGTTTTCCACCTCTCTTACACGACTTCTCCGTTTCTTACGCACGGCTTTTCCAGCAGCCGCCAGGTCGGAAGGGACCGCGGCAATGGCACGGGTTGGTCAGATCGGAAAAGTGGCGTTTCGCCACCAATGCCTCGGTGGTTCCGCCGATTGCACGGTGGCGAGAAGAGATTTTAATTGACTTATTACCTGCCTTCCCGGTAGCTTTTACTCGTCTCGCGTCGTTTTTCCACAAATTCGGCTCGGGTTGTGGGGTTTTTACTTCCTACCAGTCAACCATTTTTTTTTGGTGTGTGCGTTTCGGTTGAATCACATTCACAGTTTGGTTGAAAATTTTGGAGAGAAAAATCTTACCCCCCCTATCCCAGACGGCACGCACATGATCGATCGATCGAACGATCGAACATTGGCATTTTTCGGACATTCCGACTTATCGTTCCCTTCTCATCTTTCCTCGCGAAGGAAATTCATTACGAAAGGTGAATGTGGGAGGACTTATCTTCCGCGGCTGCTTTTTTGGGGGGTTGTTTGCTTCTTTGTCGCTCGCCAACGGAGTTGTCTGAGCGGCGAGAGCAATTTTCCGAATGCCACAAGCTCGTTGATTCGTGATTGATGATGGCGATCGATCGATAGGTGATTGACCTCCCCGAAACGAAATGATGAGGAGTGTTAGACGAAGAAGGAGGAGGAGTAAAAAAACGCACACACACACACACACAATATGCGCATCGCACCGCAGAGGAAATGATCATTTCCTCTAGCGATTTGATGCTCCATCCAGCAAACGATGATGCGTTTCCGTGGATGACCCGACCGGCACAATTAGTCGACCGAACGCCGTCAGCAGGAAGGTGGCTGAACTTTATGCTCATCAACATGAGTTTTCCATTTAACTACGGGTGGTATGGAACGATACGAGCGGTAGATAAAAATTCCTTCATCAAAAAAACATTAATACAAAATTTAGAAACACAACAAACATTCGATAACTGTGCTTAAAGCTAGATGAATATTAGGTTATATTAAATAAACAAATATCTACTGAATATTTATTCAAACATAAAATATTTGAATGCAAGATACACTTGCTAGGATTGAAAAAGAATAAATTCTAAGAATGTTGTACTAAAGTAAATTTGTATGACGGAAGATGATAAAGTATTATCTGCCTGTGCACTTATCGTAGTTTTGAGCGAAAATTCTTTTTTTTCCTGATTTTTCGGGCAAGATTCATACATCAATGAATCTCAAAGTGGCAAAAGCCAAACAAATAAGTATCAAAGATCATTACTCACGAGGAAACAGTTCAAACACAAACGGGTAAAACATACCAACCCACTTCGCACGAAAGACACGTTGCACAGGCACGCTGTCCACGTGTTCAAGACACGCAGCCAACGCCGATCGTCCGACCAAGCTCATTCAGCTCGACCAGTTTCGGGCACTTGGTGCGCTTCGGCCAAAATTCGGCAGCAGCAGCAGCCGGGGATGAAGAGAGGGAAGAATAAAAAAACAAACTATACAAACCATTCACTTTCTTCCAAACTTCAGATCTCGTAGGAATCTCCGTCTTTTAATTTCCTCCCCAAAAAACCCCCGCCCATCATTTTACCTCCTTGAAAACACAAACAAGAAAGAGAAGGCCCTTTGCCGTCCAAAAAAAAACCCTTCCAAGTGGATAGTGGCCCAGGTAGTACAGCTTCAACCGAATCGAGCCCTTCGAGTGTCGCTGCGGTTCGATCTTTATCGACGAAAAAGGACCAGCCGTTTCACAGGCGGGATCCGATCCGATTGCTTTCGAAAGATTAATCAACTTCAAATCGATTCGTTGAAGTATCGGATCGGTTGGTGGTACCGATCGGCGGGTGGTATTTGAAAGGCTTCACCAGTCCCTGCAAAACTGCACACGAGTCCCTTTCGGACTGGCATTCGGATGAGGAAGATGAATAATATGCCGATGTTTGGAACGATTCATATTTCATATCCGCGCGCAGAGTTGAATGGAGATTGGAGCATTACTTTTTTCCTTCAACAAACAAACATTGTACGGTGAAATGATGCTGCACGAACCATTTAGAAGGGAACACAACCGAACATGAATCTTCCTTTTGCTAAACTAACCATATCATCTCATCGTACGATAATGCTTTGGCCACTGTTTTTTTTGCCAAGCTCATGTGCAATGTGGGATGATTTCTCGATGTTTGTGGGCGACCGTATTAACATGTCACTCTCGGTCAATTTCCATCCATCACCTTCGAATCGCCGACCGAAATCCGACATCAATCAGCAAAGAAATTAGTCCTGCGAGACGTCCCAAATGGTGATACACCACTACATTTTGCTTTTAGCACGGTAAATCCCACAGCTAAGTGACTTCAACGAGTGCATGAGATGGTAAGATTTCGAAGTGGATTTTACTACACATGTTTTGGAAAACCGATTCATGTACGGGTCGACCTGATAACATCAGACTGTCAGCTTCTGTGGAGGATACAAGAAAAAAACTACTGGATGACTTCCAAACTCAAACGTACTTGAGAAAGTAATCTCGAACGAGGAGTTGAAGGAGAGTTGGAAGAAAACTAGTCTTAAGGGTGCTTACTTCTACACCCTCTCTCACTCTCTTCCTCACTGCGTAAGTTCCATTTTCCTCATACCGCGGAAGGAAAATTGTACCCGTGCTGTAAACCACAATCGAAGGGGAAACTGAACGTTTCTCGTCCATTGCGTAACATGTACGCCGTATGTCCCGCTCCGTACGGTTTCGCTCGGACGCCCAGCCGGCATGAGGAAAACCTCCCACCCCATTTCTTTCTCCCTAATGGAATGAGCATGCCGCGTCCCACCTAAACGACGATACCTTCGCCCCGGTGTATCTGCATCGTCCCACACGCAAAGTGGGCTAACACCGTGTGCGGGAATAGCGCGCGAAAGGAAAATGCTGGAAATTTTCCCAAGCCCTACTGACTGAAAGAGGAAACCAATTCAGTGGGAGGGAACAAGTACAGCAACAGCAACAACCGGCACAAATGGTACATTGTGAAGCAAGGACGATGTTTTCTGGTGCACCCACCATCGTTTCGGATGATCCACTTTTGGTGGATTATGCGTTCCTTGTGTGTTTCTGGTCTTTCTGGAACTGAAACAACTGCATAAATGTTTCCCTCTAATTTAATTAATCTGTGTTTTCCGTGCGATGGATTTTGGTTAATTTGTTCGTGAGCTATTAATGGAAAATTGGAAAAACTGATGAACCAAGCTCAAAAGTATTAACATTTCCATTTACTTTACATTGTAATTTTTGGTAACGTTGGATCTACGTGTAATGTAAATTAAATTTTGAAGAACGTCGTCTTGAATGTACTGATATGCTGTAGATGACACAACTAACAAATATTTGGGTTCAAAGTACTTGAGCACAATCAGGGGGTGTTTTCCTTATTTTTTTTATCAAAAATCCCATTTTTTTATATCAAAATCTACAGCTTTCAAAAGCTGTCAGAATTAGTGCTAAAAATGCAGAGACATTTTAGTTATTAAGTATTTACCTTTGTGAATCACAAGTTTTTTTTTATTGTACCTGGCACTATTAAACTAATTTTACTATGGAGCTGGAAAGCCGCATTTGCTAGGGGAGAACGCGGTCCGGATGGGATTTTGAACCTGGTCCGTCGTGTGACTTACCTGCGCCGATACCGCTATACCACCGGGTCGCCCCGTGAGTCGCAAGTTCTAAACAGAACAGTATCGCATGAAAATATTTAATGCTATAAATATGTATTTAAAATAACTCCCCAAAGATTATTATCATAATTTTATATAATATTGAGGCCATAATTATTTGGCACATGAATTTCTAATAGAATAATATTTGGACTATTTATTCATTGGAGTGCGTCATCTCTTAGCTCTTTCAATTACAGTCTCTCGAATAAGGATAGTTGTGGTGGTCATAGTCACAACTATTCGTTTTTAAAAGGCACTTTCAGTTTCATTTTATCAAGCCCTTTTAAGTGTTGAGAAGTGGCAAATTAGAATTATTTCCATACAATGTTTGCGTGCCGGTAATTCATCATGAAATATCATTAAAATCTTATGCTACTCTAACGCGTATGAACCGAACGACGGATGCATCATGCACTCTACAAAAAAGAACATTTCAAAACCGATTAAACGTCGCCTAATTGAAATGCCAACCGTTCTCTAAACGAGCACGTCGGTCCGCGGACTCCATCCCGTACACGGCGGCTGCCCCGTTTGATCAATTCTGTTGCGCAAAAAATGCTAATGCATTTCGCAGAGTAAAAAAAAACCCACACATCCCTATCCATCAGCGGTGCGCACAGTTGCAGTTGCAGTTACCGTTTGCAGAACTTTGCGCTGGTTAGCTCCGCAGTCACCCAAACAGCCCAGATGCATCAGGCGTCTTGATGTCTTAAACTGTTGCCCGAGTAAACGGCGTAAATCGGTTTGCGGTACTTCCTTTCAGTGCGTCCAAGATCCATCGAGTCGAGAATGGCCTTGAACGGTTCACTCAATAAGGGGTTTAGGCGAACGCGACCCACTGCACTGCATCCTAGAACTTGATCTTGAAACTGTGCCAGAACCGACCGCTCGACCGACTTCATTTCGTGCTGATGATGCTGATGATGACTGGAGCGGACCGTCACTACTGGAGCGCGCACGCACACAAACGCTCACCCATATGGCGGAGTGAAGCGATGCGTTCTTCGTGCACTTAATTGCAATTGCGCTCGTGCCGGCCGCTGCAATAGGTGACGCGGCGCCGATCGCAAATGGAGTCGCGGTTGTTGCGGTTGCTGCAGTCCGTCACACTGCCCGAAGTCAGGCAGTGTGTTAGGAGGTGTTCGTGTGACGCCGCAGCACAACTGTTTGCTAGTACAGCTGCAAGTTGCTAGTTTGAACAACGGAAACAAATACATTGGTCCGGGCCGGTTCCGTGTCCACATGCACCCGACTGCAATCGATCACAATCGGGCACTATCTGGAGAAGCGGCATCATCTCGTGTGAACAGAAAGAGCAAAATGGAGGTAGATAGAGAAGACTTCAACATATAGTTTATATGTTTCAGGTACATTTTATAGTTTCTTTAATATAAATAGTAATTTTGTCAATATCAAAAATATTTCATCATCATGAAAACTATGTTAAGTGATCAACAACAACTCTAACTAACTAAATATTACCAATTACCAAACATCTTCCACATCTGCCACTCTCGATGACTCGTTATTTAAATAGTTATTTTTAATAATACACTCTCAAATACACGACGGATATGAACTTTGGCAAGAAATAATTGGAACCAGCTATATTCTTATTCATCGCTCATTATCGAGGCACTTTGATTATTTAATAATAGAATAGCTGTAGTTGCAGTGACATAAGGGCTCTGTAATAGAAGGTTCATGTGCAGTTTTGCATTGGATGTAGGTATGCGTTAAAACATAAAATCTGATAACTGCATCGAAGAAACCTCTCAAGTTGCAGTTTCTTTCTGCAATTTTTTCTCATACCCACACCGATACGGTTGCGCTCAAACGTAGCTACAGCTTCACCACTTGAGTTTAGTTCCTAACTATTTTTTTTACCCCTTCCTTCGGCTACCAGTGCCGCTCGCACCATTCCGAGTTTTGCAGGGGGGATGCAAATGATGTTCCGGTGCGCACTGCCTCAGCATCCATTTCACGCGTCTCCCGGTCGTACTGCTCGATTGAATTGATCATTCACATACTGACGGTTTGCACGATCGCACGATCACAGACGGAAGCTGGCAGGCCTGGTAGATAGATAGGGAAGGTGATCACTAGAAGCGATCCAATCTAAACCTCCCCACCCGGGCCTTGGTGGAAGAGGTTTATTTGCCCGTAAAGTGAGCATGTTTTTTTTTGCATCTTCTGTCGTTGTTGTCGTTTCCCATCGGTAGTTGTAATTAAACGATCACAACCATCTTCCACCGAGGGGGTTGTATTGTGCGCCAACCCGCCAGATGGGTTGTTTGTGGTGGTAGGCCCGTAGGCAACTGAAAAAAAAGCAAAATTAATTTCCAATCAGTGTACAATCGGTGCATCAGGAACATACCAGCGCTAGGGCACCACCCGTTTCTTTCCGTTACAGGTGTTTGTGAGGTGTTGACCCACGACACAGCCGAGTGCCCACTTACTCATCTGCCACGCTAAACAAACGTCCAAGCCGGTTGTATACTTTGCCCTCTACGATCCCGCCCTTTTGCCAAGTGGAAAGATAGGGACCCGTTTGTGTATGTGCGGTAGGGAGCAAACAAAAAAAGTACGAAAAGAAATAAATCAACACAGTCTTTAAACAGCGAGTCACTGATAATGGCCGGTGCCGGACAGCACACGCTGCTTAGAACGTGCCGGGTGACGCGAACCCGCGTCTAATCGCGAGGAACCGGCAACCCAACTCGTTAAAAGAGAACATAAAAGGGTTGTCCGAATGGGTTCTGACACTATCATCAGTGGGGCACCAATTTACTGTCCAATAAAGTTGGCGTACAGAGCGTTGGGATTTTTATAACTCTATTAATAGGATATGGAGATTGACGAGACTTCACCTTTAACCTGCTGCTATACTACTTTTTTGCACGATGATTATCTTAAGAACTGATATCCTTGGAATCCAAGACCTAGACAGATAATTTATTATAGTTATTACTTTTATAATCCCGAATTGAGCTTTATTGGATATGCATCGATTGTTTTATTGACGAATCTTAAAAATAGATATGCCATGAAACTTACTAGACTCGAGAGTTTTAATAAATTCAAGCACTTGATTCTAAAGATACAGAGTTAGATTTTTTTATTCAACTTGAACCACAACTCGCTCCAACAAGCTCCATAAAATGTTCTACAATAATCATGTACCAATCATATCAATCAACTCCACTGGAGTGACTGGATACACACATCCATCACCCATGGACGTGGAAATATCCTGATGGGAGTGTCCTTAGACTCATTCGTTCATCCTCGCAAGAGCTTTTCCGTGAGCTTTTCCTCTCCTTCAAGCGTGTGCTACGAAAAACCCCACCCACTTGGAAACCGTAGCCATCGGGAAAACCCACCAACAGCATTAGGGCGCATGAGCAACTCTGGGCCTTCTGCGGGTGGTTTGCTTTTCCGGGCCTAGCCCTTATCTACGGTTTGTATGGGTGTCACATCGAAGTCACCCGAACGCGGCACGGCACAGTACCAGTTCGCACACCGAGCGTCGAGCAGCGTCTTTTTTAGCGCCATTTGGCCTAATCTATTGTACGCGTAAGTTTCCGCGACCGTCGCACACACCGGTGTAAGAAAAGGCCCGACACGATCGACTGCATCAAATGTGTGTTTGTGTGCATATATCGAGTTCCGTTCCTGCGAGTGTGGTAGTGCGTGTATTTGCTGCGGCGATTATTTCTTGCATCACGTAATACGCAAACACTGGATACGGCGCGTCGGTGTATTACGATTTTTCCTATTGTTTGCATTTTCTCGTTCGTTTCCTCTTCTATCGGTGGTTCACCACCACGGTTGCGCTTTTCTATCTCTTTGTGGGGAGGGATGGTGTGCTTTTCCCTCCCCGATCTCCCCTGCCGCGCTCCACCGCTCAATTTCCCCGAGACACATTCCGTTAAACACTTCCGGCAATGGTGCCCAGCTGTAGCGGGAAGCCCGAACAGTGTGCGAGCGCGTTCGCCAGAAAGGGAAGATACAAAGAAAGTAAAAGTGTTACCCTTCCCAAAAACCCGCTCCTATCCCTCTTTCGCACTATGTCAAGCTGTATGAGTTCGTGGAAATGACAGAGAGGGAGTGTTTTTTTTTTTGGCAAAAAGCCTTCCCAGCTCTCGAAGCTCTGTCGGTTTATCTCACGACAGCATCTACCTGCACAGGAACTGATTTTACCAACGGAGTGTTGGTGTGTGTTAATGGGCTACCTATCCCTCCCCCCCACAACCCCCCCTCCCAATGGCTCCAAATCTGGTGATCCCGACGCGGAAAATATTGCGAAAGCGTGCAGCGCGACAGAGAGCACCGAGCGGCGAAACAGACGCAGTTCCCGCTCATGTACACGGTAGTAGCCGCGGCGCTACTTTCACCCAAGTTCGGTTCGGGTTTCTCGCCTGTATGCGTGCACGACTTCCGCATGGTTGGTGAAAGGGGTTGCGAAGCCTCGAGCCAGAGCGTGAACGAAGAAGTCTCTCCCTTCCTTTCTCCTCCTTCACTGGCTGTGCTACAGAGAGAAAGAGAGAGAAGAGTGGTGGTTCGGATTAGTGATGGGTAAATTCGACAAAAAAGCGGAATCGCTTCCGAATGACTCCTCCATTTTTGGAAGCGATTCCGGAAGGT
>KB664165.1:7371893-7427182 GCA_000349025.1 Anopheles minimus | reverse complement strand
GACGGCTCCGGACGGCTCCGGCTGCCGACTAGCGGCTCCGGACGGCTCCGGACGGCTCCGGACGGCTCCGAACGGCTCCAGGCGGAATCGTGGCTTTGACTAAGCCGGAATCGGAGCCGGAGTCACAATGCTCGGAAGCGGTTCCGAGCCGTGGGTGCGGTTCCGAGAACCCATCACTAGTTCGGATGTGCCATCTGCCCCGTGAGGTTTGTGCCGTCTGCACGCGCAAGAGTGAAAGTGATCGGTAAGCGCAGGGCTTGCGAAGCGAGTGGGTGGTTGGTGGTTGAAGGTGGCCGGTTTTTTTTTTTGTTTTTGGCGGGGGATTCGCGACCAACCCCGAACCCGAACCAAACCCCTGGAGCCGTGTGGCGTTGCGAGCTTGACGTTGGCTTCGCTGGGCTTACTCTTCGTTCCGAGGTCGATCGTGCGCGATCGCGTACTGACGTTCCGTGGTTTTGCTGTCCCGTGTAACGCTGTGCTCCAGCTGTCCGTTGTGTTGTACCTGTGTGTGCTGCCCTACTGCTGCCACCAGTCCCCGTGGTCTAGGTACCGTAAACCACCCCACCCGGCACACGGGGCCATCCGCGGGCTGGTTCTTGTACGTTCTTAGTGAAAAGATCCGGCAAATATCTGCGAAATAGTGTATTCCGGTCTGAGTAACGCAATACCTCCAGTGGAGTTGAAGACACCATGCGATGAGGTTCTTAGATATAGTGTGTGCAGTTTAATCAGAAGTTCGGAAGAGCTTCATGAATACCTCCGGGAGAACTTGCCAGTGTATCAGCTGAAGTGATCAGGTCTCTACACACAGTATACTAAGCGCACGACTAAAGAGGTATACTAGACCCGAGTGGCGACAACAACAAAAAACCCGTCCCGTGGGAAGCTGCTCCATCTGTGTAGGTGCCAATCCCGATCCCGTGTTCCCGGTGTTCCCGTACGGTTTTTGTGCGGTTTGCCATCGGTGTCGATCAGTGTCTGACTGTACGTCCACAGGTTCGCAACTTAGCACCGCGTTCGGTGAGGTTTTCGTGCGCTTCACGTGCGTGTGCATCGGCTGCACCGTGTGCACGAGTGTGCGTCGTTCTAAGTTCGCATTAGAACCTGGCCACCGATTTGAATAGCGAAGAGCGCAACAATACGGCGAAGAAGCGGGAGCGAGGGGCAAAAAAAATAAAATAAACGGCTAGTGCGACCCGCAACGCATGGTGTAGCACGTACAAGGTCAGCACCGGCGCGCGCGCTCTCTCGTACACTGTGTTGCATTTGCATACGCGGGTTCTTGGGTGCGGAAGTGACCGCGAGTGGAGTGTGCTGGGGGAGAGGCAAAAAATAGTACACAGCGAGCGTACCGACGCTACCACCTAGCCCTGGAAAGCTAGGAACGCTTTTTTGGAGAAGCAGTCAGGCCCGTTCCAGTGTGCGCGGTGGAATAGTACTCACTTCCACGGAAGTTCTCGGAACTCGTCACCGTCCCGGAAAAGCGTGTTTCCAGCACTACGCACTCGATTCGTTCGGTTTGTGGAGTGTCGAGCTCGAGATTTCGAGAATATTGGGAAACGTTCCTTGAACTAGTCTCGGGAAGAGGAGATTGTTGGGTAAAATCGTGGCCGTCGGGGTGACAGTTGGGGAGCTAAGTCCCTTGTTAGTCGTTCTCCGATGTCTCTGATCGTAGTGCCGACCGGTCCCGACGTTGCGGTCACCTCCAACCGCTTGCCTTTCGTGCTGTGAGCGTTCTCTTCGACATCCGACACCTTGTTGATTAGCGTTGTGTTCCTTCTTCCCCATTCTAACCCTAGAAGTAGACCGATCGCCGCCATATTTAGTATTCACACGAACGAATAGTACTTTCTAGTTCGTGTGTTTCTCCGCGCGCGAGCGCTTGTATGTGTGTGCTTGAGTGAGTGATTTCGATTTAGTTACATCTCCGGAATCCCATCTTCTAACGACAGTGCAGCAGTGTCAAACCTACCAATTAACATGGCGTGAGTTGGCCCGGCAAATGGAAATATCGGAAATTAGAAACGACGTATGCAAATACTTATCACGATGCAGTGTTGCGCTGCATGTTTGCTGTGAGTGGCATCCCGAATAAGTGTGCGTGGGCAGAGCCTCTACTTAGCGTGAATGTCTGGTTGTGCAAAGTGTTTGCGGTTCTGGGAATAGAAGCGCGAGAGAAAGTAGTTTAGAAATCCTTACAAAACAGAAGTGAGGGTGTTTGAAATAAAGTATTTCCCTGTGGTGTTGACTTGTAGTAGGTGTTAGTGCAACGGTGCGAGTGTGTCCTATTCTGTAGGGTACATAAGGATACCTCGAATGTTTGATACCAACCTTTAAGTGCAATATATTCGGTCGTTCTAATATACTCCGGTGACATACTACCTGTAAAAAATGAATATGGAGTTCCAACCCCTACCGCCGGTGTCTACCATGAATATTGGTCCTCCGACGCCATCCCCCTCGCCCCACATCCAGATCCTTTCGAACGGTGGTGGACCGAACGGTAATGGTCCCGCGGGTGGTGGCGGTGGTGGTGGACCTGGCGGGGGTCACAATGGTATGGGACCCGGGAACAACGGTGTACACAGCCAGCTGCTTGGACCGATGCCACCGCCCAGCATCCTACCGATCGGGATGCCTCTCCAGCAGGTCGTCCACAACCTTCAGCACCTGACCAATGTCGGTGGACTTAACATGGGCGGTAATCCACAGCAGCAGCAGCAGCAGCAACAACAACAACACCAACAGCACCAACAGCAGCAGCAACAACAGCAGACACATCAGAATTTGCTAACGAGCAACACACCGGGAGCGAACGGTTTGACCGGAATCCATCATGGCGGTACACAAAATCTGCCCCCAACGTCACAGCTACTGCAGGCCATCCACCAGAATACCAGCAACAACAATGGGGCGAACAATAATAATAACAACAACAATACGATTAATCTGAACAACAACAGCAACAGTAACGGTAACAACAACACCATCACACAGTACCAGGTGCAGCAGCTCTGGAGACATCACGCATATCTAAACGGTAATGTGTACGATTCGTATAGCATCAGACTCGATTGTATTGGCATTCAAATAATCGGTGTTTGATAGTTTTAAGTATTTAAGGGAGTGCGATTACAGGGTGATAAAATTTAATTTATATTATGAAGGAGTTCTTGAGAAAGTTGTTGGTCTTCTCTCATAACATTTCAAACCTTAATGACCCTAGAATCCGGGATCACTGTAATCTCTGAAAGTTTCCAATTTCTATGCCCAGGAAAATCGCACCACAACGCAATCCGGTTTATCATTAATCACACTCCCAGACGTGGGTCTGGAACTGTCGTACAGCGACGACCTCAGTACCTCAGTTCCTTGGGAATGCCTTTTCCTCTGCGGAACCGCTCGTTAATGTCTCCGCCGTGTTCGGTCGTATTGAGCAACACCCAAACGACTTTGCCCAAAGGGCTACCTTGAGTGACGCGTTGCCGAAAATGAAACAGAAACCGATCTAAGCGCAAGATCGCAACGAAACAGGTCTGCAACGGCGCGCCCGCCAGAAAACGATCCGTCCCATTCCGGTGGAAGGCACGAAACTTTCCATTTCATTTCGCTTCCTCATCGTTGAAGGGTGATCGTGATGATGGGGTTGGTCTGGTTCGCCCGAAAAAAAAAAAACAACACACGCGAACGAACGAACACCACAACCACAACTTGACCCAATCGCATCTCAACACGGAAGACGGCAAGGAACCGGTGTGCGTGCGCATGGATGGGCGCACCGTGAGTGTTTTGGCCGTGCACAAATAGTACGCACCCCTTCTGGGTCCGTTTTTTTTTTGGCCAACCGTTTTCGTACAGTTTCGTACAGAGTTTTACTTTTACTTTCTGCGACATTGACGCGGACAACGCGACAATTTCTACAAACATCCAGGCACTAGCAGATCGCTTCTTGAGATCGAAATCTGAACCTCCAAAGATGCTATTTTTAGACTTTGGGATTTCGTTGGGTTGAAGATGTACTCCAAAAAAGGATTCCACTGTATTGCTGTGGCTTGTTCCGCTTGGAAACGTCTTCCTTCGCACACGATCCGGTGCGAGAGTTTTATTTTACTTTTTTTTTGAATAGTTTGTTGATAAAAGAAAGACTTTATTGCTTCCTGCATACAGCCACGCAACGAACGCCTTCTCCCACACAACCTTGATGCTGGCCATATCTTTCTCACTTTCATTCCACCCAGCCCGGTCCAGACGAGACACTGGCTTGATTGCTCCTTTTAAGTTTTGTTTCGTGTGTTTTTTCTTCCGCTTCTCCTATATGAATCGTTGTTACTTTTATTATTTGTTATTCATCACTTCCCCCCTTACCCTCCCCACTCCCTGGTTACGACCCTCACTTCGGCCAGATTAAACTCTCCCAAAAAACCAGTTTTACGCACCGTTGAACGATTTCGAATCACTTCCTTCCAGCAACGGGGAAGTGGGATCTTGGATGGTGGTGCGCCATTACTTTCCGCCATTTCGCAGACGCATAAAAGATCCCTCGCTGCTGTCCCACCCATGTGCGTGTACGCATGATGAAGCCGCAGGAGAGAAAAGTCTTTCATTTCAGGTGTGTGTGAGTGCGTTTTTTTTTTTTGGACACTGCCAACAGTTCGCGGTGCGTACGGTGCGTGAATTTTGTTGCGTAGCGCTCTTTCTCTCTCTCTCTCTCTCTCTTGCACTCACTCATCAGCCGACGCACTTTTTGGGGAGCTTTCAAATGGGGGAACGTTTTTTTTATTGTGTGCGTGTTTGCTTCACTTCCTTGTTCACCGTTTCGATCTACACTTCTTCCGGTCTTCGGTGTGGATTTAGGATTTGAATTCGTTTACGCACTTTTTCCCCTTGTTGCGCATTTTATAGTGGAGTAAAAGAGAGCACCGGACGATTGCCGGGCCAGACGATTTTTTTTTGTTTGGGGGAATCCATTTTCGGTGCGAGCTAATTAATGTTTGAATTAAAAATGCTAGAAAGTGAAACCGTTTTTTGTGTTGTTGTCGTTGTTTTTTTTTCGTGCGTTCTCCTTCTTCTATTCGTTGTGATGCTGCTGCTGCTATAAGCGAGATTTATTTTCCCGCTCTCTGCCAACTCCAAGCTTCCCCTTCACAAACGTTTCTTTTTCGGAAATGACCAAAAATGCACTCTCACTAGCAGCCGGCCAGGCCACAATCAGCTGTTTCTTTTTCCGATGATGGTTTCGTGCACTTTAAGCAAACGAAAAAAGGATGATAAAATGATAAGCTTTTCCTCTTACGTATCGGTTCGACTCGTGTGGGCTAAATTTAGCCCGGCCGGTTCGATGAATAAATGGAAATTAATCCGAAATGTCAAAAATTCAGCCGATGACGGCTTTAGGCGACGGGTTTCCAATGGGAAAGTATGCGCGCGTGTAATGCTTGGATGGAAGGAAAAAAAATACAAAACACAAAAAATCGAACATTCCCCGATGACCTCCGATCTTTCCGTACCGTCGGTTTTGACCGCGAAGACTTTGACTTTGCAAAGTACAAACGGTGCCGTATCCCGTACCGGGGACAAGGAAATAAAATTCCCATAACGTACGGTTCCCGGCATTTCGGGGGAGCTTTTTGTCCCTCCCTTCATCCCTCCGGTTTCGGGATGGGGGTTGCGCAGTGTTGTCATCAGACCCCGGAGTGGTTGCGAGAATCGACGCGGCAGATGTACCGCGGATCGAACGTTGTACCCGCGAGGTTATGGATTATTGATGGGAGAAAGTTTCCCGATTGCTTTTCCATAGAGCACCGCGCAGGCGAATGGGGTGTGTGATCACGATCGCCTTACCACGTGGTGGTATGTGTTACCTTCCTCGTTTTATGGCTAGGTGCATAATTCGCCAAACCGATGTTGCAACAAAGTGCAGGTGAAGTTAATGTGTTGCCTATTTCAAAGCAAAGCGTGGAACTAAGCAGGAAGTTTCTGGGCAGATCAATTTGAAGCTGAGCATAACATATAAATGAATAAAAATGATCTTAAAGCTTTAGAAAACACTTTCTTAATTTCTTTAAACAATAAATCGTTCTGTTAATTAACAAAACAAAGCATAAACAATTTAGGCCACTCAAAAAACCCGATTAGGATGACGCATTGCTAATTTGCATCACCGCCGAAGCTTGATTTAGCTGTCGAGCTTTTGCCAGCTGCTTGATATGCTTTTTCCTTTCCCTTTTACTTCATGCGACACTCACTCCAAAAAGGGAAGACCAATTCCACGCATTAGTCACGTAAATCGGTCCACCTTTGGCCGCAGACAAAACACGCACACAAAGCTTGCCCTTCATTCTCCATGTCCGTGTACCGCCAACCAGTTGGTTGTCTGCTGGTCATCGCTGTTATGCATCGTGCTGCATAATAAACAATTGGCAAGTACCACAACCATTCCATGTGGCCGACATTTTGTTTTGGGACGTCTTCTATTCCTGAACACAATTTTTCTATTCCTTTTTTTTCTGCCCGGTGTGATTATTAATTACCGATCATATGCGAACGAGACAGGAGCGATTGTGGAATAAATTAAAAGACTTGAGCTAGCAGTGGAAAGGAACCCGTGATTGACTCTATTTTGAATTTCATAATGCTTCCCTCGATGTTAATCCATTGCTGAATGTGATAAATTATTTATCTAATTTGTTAGAGCGTTTGATGCAACAAGTAATTTATTTTCATAACATTTAAAACTGTCATTGGGCTAATGGTTTGTTTAGCAGTGAATTAAATCCCGCAAGCCAAACGGCATTCTTCGAGCAAAGCGCGCTAAAACATTGTGTGTATGTATTGTTTATCGCAAACCAATGCAAATGCATCGCCAACGCTCGGGTATTATCATGCTTTTCTTCTGCTCTCCGCTGCACTGCGCACGCTGGGACAAATTAGTGGCAGCTCGTTAAATAGCAACAGCGTGCATCGGTGTAATTACCATTTCCCATTAACATCCGCTAACTGCTGCCGGCCACCTCCATACAGCGATATGCGTTGCTTTGTGGTAGTGTTTGCATCGTAATGCACCGAAATGCTTACGGTCTGTGAACGAAGGGAAGCACAAGATAACAATGAGTGAAACAAAACAAAAAAATAGCAACGTTTAAACACTTTGGAAAATGGTGTCCAACCTGTCGATGGGATGACGGAGGCGACAACTGCGTCTCGGCAAATGGTCAAAAACGGTTTCCCTTTCCGCAGACACTGGAAAACTCTCACACATAAACGCACCGGGCCGAAATCGTGTTCAATGGGAGATTTTTCCACGTGCATAATTTCTTTTAAACGCAGCACAAAAAACACTCAATCCATTGGTGTATAGGTTAGAGGCGCTCTTTAAAAAAAAAGCGATAATTTCCTGAGCTTTTGTGCTTCCTTACTCATTATTCTCATAGCTTTAAGCTTGTACAACTGTCGGTTTTTTGTTTGCGTTCGATAAATGCAATGTCTTGGAAAGGTTGCGTTTTTTGTGGTCGCTGCAGTACGCTTCCTTCCCGCACTGGCGGAATCGGAAGACGATTGACTATGTTGAAGCAAAAACCAACAAAAAAAAAAACAGCACTAAAAACTTCACTGCACTCTGTTGTGGAAAGAGTGCCCGGTGGGGATGTTTCAGTTGGGGGAGTGCATTGTTTTTGTTTGAGTTTGTTTTGTGCTTGAGCGGGGATTGCTGCTGCTTTGACTTAACTCCACGCATGCACGCATCGCATTAGCGCAAGACGTGGGCAACGGGGGTTTTTTTTTACGGTGTTGGAAATTGCATACACATGGTTTTGTCCACACACGCACCAGGTTCCGCTCCATCATGCCTTTCCCTTTCTGGTGCGGTCCCTTTCATCCACTTCCTTCATGGCGGGAGGAAATGGGCACTTTTTTTCCTACGCCTGCGTTCACCCACCGTCACCTTGTCCTCCGAAATGGCGGTTTAGCGTTTGTGCGTTCCTTTCCGTTACATCACCGAACGCGCAAGTGACTTGTTTGGCTGGTACGACGGGAAACTACCCGGCGGGCAGGAACGAGCGGCATTGTGCGAGACGGAGGGGGTGTTTTATGTTTGCTTGTGTTTTTGAGTCGCGTTTGAGGTTGTTTTACCAAATCGTTCCCTCTCGGCGGTAAACATACCCACACGTAAAAACAACCAAACAAACGTTGAATTTGGCGGGCAAATGGTGAAAGGTGATAGTACGGGGATTTTTTTCTTTCGAAACTCAAAAAAAGGCGCTGAACAGATGGTAGAAGAGGCTGGAAACGATCAAAGCACTGATTTTTGTGTTTTGACGATATAATATAAATGCAAGAATAATATAACAGATATTTGTTTACAATTATTCCTATTCTCCATTTAAACAAGTTAAATAATTGTTTTGTCACAAAATTCGTTAATTTTTTGTACTATATATTTCCATTCAGACGAGATATAAAGAATATCTAAACCCCTAAATTGTACTTAAATGGGCCACAGACAAAATAGTGCTTAAACATCGTCTATACATGTATTTTATCTCAACCAGACAGAGAAGACTTAAAAAAGTAAAGTCACAAAAGCTTTTTTTTCAAATCTACAGAGACAGTAAGCTTGCGTAGAAGGTCACATTTTTCTTAAGATAAAAAAGAGCTTGAAAGGAACTAAATTTGTGGAACGTGCCTTAACGCACATGAACCTGCCATACTGCTTTAGAATATTCAGTGTTGTCGAGTCGCCAACTCGTTCGCGCGCGTGAAGTTTTTACAGGACGTGCTAGTGAAGTCGTTTTGATTCTATACTGTTCAAGTATCCTTCAAGGATGACGCGTACTGTCCCATCCAAGGAATACCCCTTCGAGAAAACCCCAAATAAAAAATAGTTTGTTTTGCTCGCACGGTAACACGGTACGTGCCTTTAAACAAACTCGTTCTAACTTTCTTCACAGCTCGTTGTAACACCGTTCTGACGGCAAAAAGCACGAAACGAAAAGAAAGCACAACAACACCACGACGCAAAACAAGAAGCTAGTTTTTTTTTCATTCCAAATCGCTCACTTGAATACAACAAACCAAATAAAGTAAACTGTGCGCCAAAGAAAGTGAGAACGGCTTTGTATCGTTGGTCTTGCAGCATCGCAGACACATTTATCAAGTGCAATCATCTTTGTGCGGTTTGTTACATCCTTCCCTTTCGACGTTGCTCTTTGCACCTCCGGAAGGCGGGTTCGTCGCTTGTTGGAAGTCTTTCGTTTCTCCATCGAATGCGCGCTCGGCACGAAAACGTAAAAAGGAATTAAGCCCGGTTTGGGTTTTTTTTGCTACGTTGTGGTTTGCTATTTCCTAGCTTTATCTCCGTTACGCCACAATGCAGTGCGCAATGCTGCTGTTTCTTTGCCCGTACCGGTTGGAAGCCCTTTTCTTTCCCGCCGGGAAAAAAAACGTTTGAACGATCGGCGATGGTGGGTTTCGATTTCGTTTGAATGATTCTACCACTTCCTCAGATTATTGGTGTTGTGCTGTTTTCCTTCTTTTCTTGTTTACATTCCTCTTTAAGCCTAAGCTTCCTCACTTGAGCTTCGACATTTAGTCAGTTTCCTTCATTTCCTTTCCTGGGAGGCTCCTAATCTCTTGAATGGTGGAGAGATGAAATTTGCACAAGAGTTTCGTGCTGGTTTGCCACCACTTTTCGGAAGGCTACCATCAAGATTTCAAACCACCGTCTGCGGAAGAAAGGAAGATTCACAGCATGCACGATCAACCGATTCGGGATCGAGTTGCGCAGTCTTTCGGTATCCCCGGACCCATTCCTCCCAGGGTTTTGTGCCATCATGGCCACCACGATCGTGATGAGCATTCACCGAAAACATGCACCGCACACGGATGACGTGACGCCGGTCGTGTACTCGCGATCGCAAGCGACGGAAGGCGAAGGAAAACGGACCATTGTTTATGTTGGATGAGGCAGACGAAAAATTCATCAACATCGTGGGATTGATTATTGGTTGGGCTGTAATTTCGTACCAGCAGCGATTTTCTATCATCGCTTGATCGAGGGAAATCCCTACACAGCGAGCGGAAAATCGTACCTTTGTTTTTTTGCTGATCGCTTTTTAATGAGTTGTCAGACCCATCTCGATCGCATGCCTTCCAGATCCGGGCAATGGAATGCAAAGTCTCAATAATAACCCCCTCACGCGTAAATCGCTTTATCAAACAAATGTAATCACGAACAAAACGGAATGCAACGGGTATAATGGATAATTTCCCAACTCTAAATCAGCTGCACCAACATTGAGACATTTTCGTGCGCGCTGCAATCGAAAATCGAAATTTGTCATCAAAATGTGTATTTTTTTCAAATTGACCATGAGAGAAAGTCTCTAACAAATGTCCAGCTAGTTTTTTTTGTGTGTGTGTGAAGATTTCAGGCTACACAAATTTCATCACTTTTCGGAAATCGATGCTGAAACAACGGCTCGGTTCGATTCCATGACGTGTGTGGACGGACAGGCGAAACAGGGAAACCGAAAATCGGAGCGATTAAATTAACGGAAAACTTTCGCCCGCGGCAAATGTTAGCGAATGCTAATACTAGTTCCCCCTTTGCGTTCGTGTCCGGCCATAAAGAAGCAGGCACCACGATGACTAAGGTTCGGTTTTCTAGAGCGTCACATACACACGTCATCGGTATTGCGTATTGGGGAGGGAGGTGTTTTTATGATGCAACATTGATGAAACCATTTTTTTATGGCTTTATTCTGAATTTCTTTTTTGGGTTACCAAATGGAAGATGGGATTTTTATAAATATTTTATCCAAATTGAAAATAAACAATGGAATTGAAAAATTTCTTTCCAACTTGAAACATTGAAAAACTCAAAATGGAAACAGAAATCAACTGATTATCTGAAAAAATCACTCCGGCATCTGATTTGCTTCCAACTGGGCACGATGTTTGCACTTCCTGGTGCTTTGTGCTTCTCGATTTCGTGGATCAAACCCCCGGCCGACAAAACCGCAGAATGCTTCTTCTGTAGTCGTACCACGATCGCAAGGCAATTGCTACTCGAAGCCACAATTTCGCCTGGGAATTAAGGAGCATGCGAGCGGAATGGCACCGTGTGGAGCGAGAAATGTCATCGTGCGATGGTGGCGACGAGATGGCGATCTTTCGGCTCGTTCCACGAGTAACTCCGGTAGCGCAACAAAATGCTCGGAAAACGAGACGCAGGATCGCGTTAAGGGGCAGGATTCCAGTTTGTCCCATCTCTTCCCCTTTTCGAGTCGAGCTACTTTCAAATTTTCAACCTTTCCGACACTGTTTTTTGGATGGTTTTATTTTTAGACCTCAGCAACAAGACCTTTCCCAATTCGCAATCATCTGCTCGTTTTTTTTTTTGTCCGGGAAGGGCACATCGTGTGGCATACGTGACCGGAAGCCACTTGGACCAGTTATTCGCGAACGGCACACGGCCGCCCGTTCAGCATGTAATATCTTATTCGAGGCACTTCTCACCTTTCACGGTTCGCGATCGATCGAACTGCGTGCTCTGGCCGAACCTACTTTTACTCAGTCACCGCGCACTACTTTCGCGCAAAGAAAGCGAGAGTTTTGTTTTGTTTTCCTATACCGACACACACGACGGTGGCCGCATTGTGTGTTCCACATGCATGGTGTGGTGAAGGTGTGCGCACATATCCAGCATGCATTCGATCATGTGCGCACGCTGTTTGAGGCCGCATATCGCATACGATCCGATCGGCCGATCGTGATGGATAGGTGCGTTACGTACGTTATGTAAGGCTTTCTGGAAAAGGGTGCGGAAGCGACTAACGCGATGGGGTGTGGAAATTTCTCCCATACGTATTGACACTCTGCTCCATCCTTCCTGCGCATGCGGTCGCGGTATCCACGTACAAAAGCATGTCGTGAGTGAGTGTCTGTGTGAAACGGAAGCTCGCGATCAACCGGAGGAAATTGAGCTGTAGGAAATTGTTAGTCGGCCATAGAAGTAGATTAGTGCGATGGACTAGTTATGCTTGAGTGGTGATTGCTGGCAGGAGCGTTACATAATGGTAGCGAAGATTACTTCGTTGTAATATGATTTTATTCATTCATTACAATTTAATGGTGCTCAACCTTCGGAGGGTAGAGTTCAGCTGCTCATTTCTTTATCTTTGTTAATGACTCAGTTGCAATAGTTCAATAGTTCATTTACCACTACTACGCTTGTGCTATAAAATCTTTATTGCTATAGCTCAGAGGTTTTTTCAATGCATAAATTCGTTTATGTTATTTTTTGCGACTATACATCTGTTTACAAGCTCATAAACTTGCAATAAATATAGCATTATGGTGATGGGTTTCTTCGCGAAAGGTGAAGGATAAGTCGAGTGACATTGAATGAACAATTGCTCTTTCACCTCTTGCACTGAGTTGATGCGTTAGAATAAATATTGCAACACTCAATAATACGAATCAACATCCTAAACATTGTTGCTCTTTTTTTAAATGTAATATTCCCTTCATTAAACTGTCATTCATACATATCGCACAAACCAGGTACAATTTGTTAAGCCTGACACCGTCTTAACTCGCACCGCAACCTTAGCGTTTTAAATCCTCCGACATTCGATTTCCTTACATTAGCTACGGTTGACCAGGTTGACACGTGTTGACGTTGACAAAAAATGCACTTTTTACGTGTTCCTGTTGCTGCGCCGGCAGCATTACCAGCGCAGAAAGTGAAATCCCGCATCATTCTGATGGAAGGGAAAGGCTAAACCTGCCCAACAGCCGGCCGGGGTGATGGGATTAAACTAGATTCCTTTCCGCACAATTAGCCGCAGTGCAGGGCTTCGGCCGTATGTTAATCCGGCCCCAGGAAAAGCGCCTGTCAAAGGTGAGCGCTGTGTACATAGATTTTTCCTTCAGCTATCAAGAGAGCGGAGATTTAGATGCGCTGCAAGAGGGGTTGAGCGGGAATGAAGGAGGACAAGGGGGTAGACAATTTATATTTCCATTGTGCGGACGGCACAACGCACACTCGTCAACATTCATCACATGATGTGAGTGACAGGGAGTTGCGGGAGTTCGCCATTGCCTTCGGCACGCGAAGAAAAGTGAGTTCGTGTTTGCGGTGCATTGAAGTCTTTTGTTTATCGGGGCCGAAACCTCGCAAACCCGGGGGTAGTAACAAGATTGTGTGGGGATAGTATGCGTTGTTTTATTGTTCTTTGTGGCGCCCGCGCATAAAGGGGAGTTTTCCCACCCAAAGTGGGGGGGGGGCAAGGTGATCTTGCAGTTGGCCTTCAGTGGAAAAGTTCCCTTTTTTCTTCACATCAAACGTTCGTTCTTTCGTACGGGGAAGCTTACTGCGGAAAGCTTTTTTTCTACCGAGCAGGTTGGGGAAATTAAACGCCACCCGATGGACGATTCTGCGCAGTGTGCATCTGCAGGGTGGAGACTATCAGTGGTTGATGATGACCATTTTTTTCTCCAGTGCCATCTGGAAGCTTAATGGTGGAATGGTTTTGTGAAGCTTTTGCCTCGAGTGATGTAATAAATTGCTTCTCTTTTATCAGCAACCAATAAAATCACTCGGTCATTTGTAATTTGTGCTTCGTTTATAATTTCAAATTATCCACCATAAACCTCCATTAAAACGCCCCGAAAATGTTCGAATAAACGAAATTAAAGCGATGAAAAATTTAAATCAGTAAAAGTGAAACTCTTACCAAAACAGACGGCAGTTTTTCTCTCTCTTTCTTTAACCGATTCGTTGCGCAATATGCGCCGAACTAGCACACATACACCAGCAGACGCATAGAAATGAGACCCAAGTTAACATAATATCGCTAATGCTGCGGAAGCTTAACGCGCGCCCGCTTGGGACGTTAGAAGAGATGAGAAACATGTTAATAAGGCTGCTCGCGAACTGGAAACGTTTTCACCCTTCCCACCGTTCGTATCCGAAAGTGAAACTTTCTTTCTTAATTAAGCGCTGCGCATCTGTAGCAGCATTTGGCTTTTGGCGCTGATTCATTATCTAACACCTATTTTTTGTTGTCTTCTCTGTTGTTGTTGGTGCTCTTCCGTGTGCGCATGAATGAAAAAAAAGACAGGGCAGCAAAAAAGAAGAATCTTCGGGAAGGTTTTTCCTCTACACGGCTTCCGTGTTGCCGTGTATCAAATTTCCACCCCCGAGCGAGAACTAACCGCGAGGCAGGAAAGACAGCAAGCAGGAGAGTAAAGTTAATTATCTCATACCATTTTCTTAAAGCATCAGCTTGAGATTTTGCTGCTTGTTTGTCCAATGCTGGCAGGCACAAAAGGTACGATAGCCAGTTTCAGTTATGCATTGCGATTGATTTGCCCAGGCAGTATCGCAACCGATTAGGTTGCGAAAGTGTCCCGACAGAATTGAAAAGCCATCCGTTACCGGTGCACCCGGTGCTGGGGAAGATTTCTACCCCTACGGGAACGTAGATTGGCGGCGAACGGATGCGTCGCAGTATTTGCATATTTCCGTTCGTAAGTGAAGAACAGGTTTACGGGTTTGTTTCAGGGGGAAATATGGGAAGAGCAGCGAGAGGGGAAAACATAGTTCCGCAGCAAATGTCACACCATGTCTATTTTCACATGTCTTGTTATGATTGTTATCTAATGCGCGAAATGGATAGCTGCTTCCTCCCGGACGCCGCTCAATTTATCTATTTTTATTTATTATTTAGCTTTTGCAAAGGTTACAAAAGAAAGTGTCCTCCATTCGGGACTTGTAAGGTGAGCTTAAGTTGGTTTTATTTTTTAAGATCATCGGAACCATGGGAAGGCTTTCATCTTTATGAGAAGCTTGGATAGATTAACTCTTTAAAATGAATCGTTTTTATTATTTTCACCATCAAAAATTTTCACCATCATAAAAGTATATACAAACATATAAAAAAACAATTCGTAACATGATTCGAGGAAAACTTAAATATGATTTCCGATAACAGATCTCAACAATATTTAAAAGGCTTTTAAAGGATGCACAAAAATAAAAAAAGGATTCAGGGTTTTGCCAGAGATTTATTCACTTTGGCCTAATATAATACATATTGTTGGATACTTAACTAACAAGAAATGCTTATTTCACTATAAAAAATTAAAACACAATATTATTACGTCACAAAAAGAGATTTTCCATGCAAATCTCTATCGCCCTTTTTCCGAGAAATCTATCCGGAAATCCCCAATCAGGAAGAAGATATATCGTTCTCCATTCATACCATAGTTCCGCAACAATAGCAGCGAACCGTGGTCTGCTTACTGGCTTCCTAGCCTGGTAACTCATTTCCCTTCGCTCCATTCCCACAAAGCAGCAAAAAAAACCCTGCAACAAATTCACACCTTGCGCACGAAAGTGAAACCAGGAACCCACAGCGAACAAAGCCTACAAAGCATGCAGCAGCAGCAAAAAAATCCATCCCAAACTTCCATCAATAATAAACTCGGACACGCTTCAGATGGTCCATTTCTCGTACCGCACGTGGGTTGTTTTGGCGCATTTTCCAACCGATTTTTCCGCACCCGTTCCGGCACGTGAAATGCGCGCAGAAATGCTCACGCGCTTACGCAACGCTAGCGCATTCATTAGTAAAGCGCGTTACCGACGTGATGGTGCGATTTCCGCCTGACGTCTGCGGGGTGACTTACCACCGCCGATGCCATTTTGGGCTGCCACTAAGCTGCCAGATAATCGGTGTGATAAAACGGCATAACGCTCTATCTGCCTGGTGTGCTCGTAAAGACGATGGATTTATTATTCATGAACCGAATAACTGGTCATCGGCGAAGCAGTTCTTTGGGGGATGTTTTTTTTTACCGTACTGTAAAACATAAAAACAGAAGAAAAAGCTTTCCATAAATTTCCATTAGTTTGCGTTTATCTTTTTGGTGTGGTTTTGTTTCGAATAAACAGAAAAGAAATATTTCAACAAATAAAACATTCAAAAGAAATGGTGCTGATAGGATGGTGATATTCACTAAGATACTCAAGACGAGAGGGGAGAGGAGTGAGGAGGGTGAGGGGGAGGATCCACAAACCCGTGACAGACCTTTTTCGCGTCAGACAACCCAACCGAGGTGCCGAGGTTCAAAGTAGCTTTGGGTATTTTGTGTTTTTGCTTTGAAAACTTTCACCTTTTCCCAATCGTCACTCCTTTTGGGTTTCCCCCTCCCCCTTTCCCCTGTTCGGTGTGGTCGATACGCGACTGTTCGGGTGGCCTTCGGGTGGTAAGACGACCCACACACAAACATACCCTTTTTTATCGCGCCAGCCTATTGAACGGTGAGTGCGTATCGCGTTTTTGGCACCGAAGATCGATATCTAACGATATTCGCCCAAACCCGGACATTCCAGCCGCACACAGGCAGATGACATTCTCCATTGCCTTTCCACGCACCTTCATTTGCCTGGGTTATCATCGCCATTTACACTCACTGCAGTACATACACGCCCGCAGAGTCGGAGCCCGGATCTTTGCTCACTCCGGGTACCGATTCCCGTACCGGAAGAACCGGTTTACCTTCCCTTTTCGGAATCCCGGCAACAGTGCACAAACAGGACCGCCCAATGTAAACAGCGGCTGCATGTATGTGTGTGTGTGTGTGTGAGCCCAATCGGGGTTTGGGAAGGTCAGACACGGACCCCGTGCCGAAACGGGCGAAATTCAGTGCCACCTACGCGCTTCGAACTCCGTTTCGCTTTCACCGGCTGACCTCGACCACACCGTGGTGCCTTTTTTTTCGGGACGGTTTCTGATGACAGTGAAATGTCGACAGAATTTATATCCACAGAATGTGTGTGTATGTGTGTGCTTGCTTTTGTCAAAAACGAAAATCCTTTTCCTATGCTGCGCAAACATTGGAAACAATTGCGAGCATGAGAAGTGCACGCAAGCGTCCCTTGCTGTCAGTTCTGCACAAAAACAAAGGAACAAGGGAAGCGACTGTTTCACCCCCCCCCCCTCACTTCCACCCAACCCCCACACGCGGTGTGTCTCAACTCATAAGTCGTGCAAATGACGATCACGATAACGGTCACGATCGTGTCCGGCAGCGGGATCCTCTCTCGCATTCCCGGTTTGAATGGTGGGGTTTCATTAATTAACAGTTAACAAGCTGCTGCACGCCCCGTTCCGTTGGAAGGGCATTCGACGTTTGCATCGTCTCCTGACCGACGGCGGAATGTGCCAGTCGGACACCACCGGAACCTTTCATCCTAGCACAAAACCAACATCGAACGTGCAGCCACCGAAGGGTTTTTTTTTATTTGTTTTGCACAAGGGTCACGGGTTTTGTAACCTTTCGGCATTGATCGCGTAATTAAGCGATCGGTGTTGGTGTGAAAAGCGAAATTTTCAACCCCGAACTAAACAACGCTGCAAATTAATGGTGACATTACAAGCGGAATGTTTAATTCATTCTGTACACTTTATTAGGCAAAGCAGGAGTGCAGTGAACACTTCCACTTCACGTGAACACGTTGTAGATCGTACAAGATTAAAATAAAAAAAAAACGAAATGCACCGGGATCTCATCATTGTTGTGTGTTTTGGGACAAATGTTTACCGAGCCGTAGCATGGGAAAGGAACAGTGACTATGGTTATGGGGGGGGATTTATATTTTACCAACGAAAGTGAAATGATGGTTTTACGAATGATTTATTGCAACGGATTCTTTTACGGGCCTCCCACATAGCCGTTGACTGTCATGCTAATGAAGGGTAATAATGTTTCGGGAACATAAAACTTTACTACCGTGTATGTGGAAACGAGAGCATATAGGACATATATTTGGAAGGGATGACTATGTACGGTGGGGAATTATTTTCTGTGTAGGTGTGGGAAAGGGATTTAAAACATTTTATGACTATTTTTCTAATATTTGAATGTTTTCTATATTTATCAGCATCAAGTGCATCTAGTTCTTTGAGTCAAATTTAAGTTACGGATTAAAAGATTTGTCACAATTAAACATTTTATATCGCGCACAGTATTTCAGTGAAAACTAATGGCCTCTCTCCTTCGAGACAAATGTGCACAGCGGGAGAAAAAGTAACGCTGAGTTGCCTTTTTCTGTGCTCGGTTCGAACGGCCCGTGTACCGATCACTGCCCACGCTCACTTTCTTCCGGCCAACAGCCAGTTCGGTTGTAGAATTCCGTTCGACATTCGCGAGCGCAAACCAATATCCCGACCGGAGCAACAAATCACAACCGGAAAGATTTACCGTCCGACATTAGCGTCACCTTCCGGCCGGGATTTTGTGGCAAATTGCATATTGATGGGAGTTTAATTTAGTCGTTAGGTTGTAGGAGCTTAAAATAAAATGAAATGTTTCTTTAGAGTTGATGAGTATGGAATGTTCACAACATTTTAGATCAGATCGAGAAATACACTATTAGTTCTTCAAAATTATCTCCAAAACTTTCTTTGTCGATAATTTCGAAGCAATATATGCTTCTAAAGACTCAATGTAATTTTTACGTAGATAATTCGGTGGTCATCAATTTGAGCCCAGCCTACTTCAATATAACTCAAAACTTGATGTGAAAATGATACTATAAATTGAGAAGATTTTTTTAAGGTGTTCTTAGAGCTGGAATTTTGCTGTAGTCTATGTATTCTAACTCTCCTAGAATCAATATTAAAAAATACGTTGAGTCACATAGAGTTTCTGAAAATGTTTGAGCAAAGACTCTCATTGTAATTTTTTTGCAAACAAAAATCTTTTTAATCGAAACATTAGTGTCCTGAGATGCAAACATTGCATTAAAAAGCTTAATACTTAAGACAATCAAGAAAATTTTGAGTCCATTCCAATGAGATCCAGTTAAACAAAAAATCAAAAAAAAATAAAAAGTCACATAATGATTTTGGGATTAACTGATATTTAACTCTCAATGTATTGTTCACCAAAAAACCCTTCTCAGTGACCTAAAGATAAGTGTCTTGAGATGTAAATGTTGGATTAATACGCTTCACACTTAAAACATTGAGCAAAAATATCGTCCAATAAGTATTGACTAAATCACAACAAGTCCAACAATTTTCTTTGTCAATATTCTTCTATGCATTGATTTTTAACCCACTGTTGTTTGGTTTATTAAATTAGTCACTTGTAACGTAAAACCGTGGACACACACATGCTCAAACCGTACGAAAGAACTTCGACGGGTCAGCACTCGTTCAAGGAGTGCAAGAAAGAAAGTTTCCAAGCAAACCGGGACAGTCGCGGGACAACAAAAAAAAAACAGTGACTCCCCATTCAAATCCGTCCAGGATCACTTCTGTCACCTTCATTTCCCCAGCACCGGTTGACCTTATTCCGAGTGGTGAGCTGTTGGGGGAGATAGCAGATCCTTCCGTGTGGACGTCACTGGTCGATGTTGTTGCCACGCGTGACTGTCGATCCGATTATGGCGTACTGTTCGCCACTCCGTCTCCATCCCGATTGGTACGATTTTTACTTTGTTTCCGATGTTCCGATGTTTTTGTTTCGAATCATTCTTCCTAGCGGTCGAGCCCTTTTACCGTTCTTGTAATGCTTCCGCAATACGACCAGGTGACAACACTGGACGAAACGAAGAAAGAAACAATGCAAACGAACGAGTAGGATCCGTTCGAAAAGCTAATCCTTCTCCGGGGAGCTTTTAAGACGAAATGGTTGAAATCAAATAAAAAAAGAGAAATCGCATCCGGGATCGTTCTTCGGTCTGCAACAGCACGGAATGGTTGTGTCGCTGCCAGAGCCGTTTGGTGAGAAGAATAATGAACGGCCCCAAAAAAAAAAAAAAACAAAAAACTTTGTGTACATTTTGCGGTTATTTTCATGTTCAAGCGTTTCGTTTGCTTTCTTTTATCCACGGGGCAAAGGATTATATTTCCTTTCCGATCCGTTTTCGGACAGAACGGTACCAACCCGGATCGCCATTGGCCTCCAGAAGCGGGAGAACAAGTTGAGAAAGGTTCACGATCGTGATGGTGACTGTCTTCACTAGGTAAAAGGTTGAGTCAGCAGAAAACGGAATACGTCATTTTTAAAGACAGACCTTTAGGACGTAAAATTTCCCCTTAAGCAGGATCTTACCCTTCCTGAGTGGATGAATAATTTCTCAGCAATGAATCACAGATGAAAAATTAAGTTATTAATTTAAATAGTTTTCATAGCCTTAGACACAACCATGTAAAAATGAAAATATTATGATTTTCACCCAAAATATGATTAACACAAAGCACTTTCCCTCTAAGCAACACCAGACCAGTTGGATAATGGATGTGTTTCGAAACAAAGAAAACACCCCGTCGGACATCACCGGAACAACATCAACAAACATTCAAAAATTCGTCCAAACGACGGGCAGATTATCTTTCGCGCTTAAACGGATGCGTAAGTTTGGTAAAGGTGCGTCTGAAACAAAGCGCCAAAGGAAAACTGTCACTTTCGCGCTCGGTGATTTCCTGTTCTTTCGACTGGAAAACGGCGCACGCATTAGCATAAAGAGCGACATAAACGGACTGCACTCCCACACGAAAGCGTACGCTTTGCGGATGGTTCCAATTTCATCGGCGTGACGGTAACATGCGCCAAAAAATACCCACCAAAGCATGGTCGTGTGTTCGCACACTGTGCGCACACTTCCGCTTCCGTTGGCCGGCCGTTTCATAAATCAGAATAAATTTGGTTTTGTATTATTCTGCCGTTCGCAGCGAACAAAAGACACCACCCGGAACACTTTCACACCCCGCGGGAAGGGTTGGAAAACATTTTTGGGCGAACATTTTCCATCCCTCGCTACGCACTTTTTCATTTGCTTCGTTCGCTCCACTTCCGTTGCGGCATGGTGCCATGATGCGTGAATTGATTGCGCAATCAGTGAGTGCGCCAATTTTAATCACTTTCGCCGTCGGACGCGTCACAGATGAGCGGGAGTTGCTAAAATAACAACAAAAAAGACCACTTTCTCGAACTTGCTTCGTGGATGGGACGGAATTAATGCGTGTGAACTACCATCCCGCATGCGGTGACCATTTTGTTTCCATTCATGCAACTCGCCCGAGGGAAGGTTTGAACAACTTCGAAACGCTGTTGATAAGACTCCATCCCATTGCTGTCCCGTCTTCGGTGGCAGCAAGGCCGGCCATCATTAACGCCTTAACTGCACACACTTGCACACATTCACATACAACCCGTTCTGTTCCGTCCCGTAAACGACAAGTGCCTCGACTCGCGCGTCAGATGGTAGCAACCACCATCCGGACGGTCGGAACGGTTGGTACGAATAAAATTCGGAATGGATTTGATGCCATTTTAGAGGCGCTTTTACTTTCACCTTCACGGCTGTGGAGTCGTTCCGCTGTATCGTAGGGACCACCCCATCGCCGGCCCGACCCGATGGGCGCCCGGATTTGGTGGGCGCAGTTCGTTTTACGCTGTCCGAAAGTAATTTCGACACCCGTGGTCCGTAGACGAACCCTTGCGTCTGCTGCCCTTCTAGGTTGATGGTGGTGTTGGGGGCATTTCCCAGCACTGGCTGACAAATGAATGGTGACAAGAGATCTTTAATCTTGTCCAGCTGGCGAAAGGTGAGGGAAAGCAAATTAATGGCCGCGTCACTGTGCGTTGTTTCTGCGCGTTCGGCAAGGCCATCGGGAAGGTAAGGCAAGTGTAAGAAGCAAATAGGAAAAAAAAGTTCCGTGTTGTAATTTTTAAATTAAATTTAATAAATTATCCGACTAGTAAACCTGTTCTTTTTTTTTTTGTTTCCATACATATGCGTGGAATGCATTCTCCAATGCGCGGTCGTAAATATGTTGATATGTCAATGCTCAGAGGCTTATCCTGAGGAGCATACTCTACGTCGTCTTTGGACTTCTGGGAGTTACTCTCTTAGTTATATATGTTCATTTAATTAAGCCGTCCAACTGTCAGAAGTCAAAGTGAATACTCCGAACATGAATTACAGTTCATGAGCGACACTAAGGAGTCATCTGTTTCATAGTCAATCTTTATTGGAGATCTCTTCCTCAAGAACAGATTTGTAGTCTTTGGTAGTCAACGAAGTTAAGTAATGATAGACCATCTCACCAGATATCGTCATAAAACAATTTCCGCAGTCAAATATCTACTAAAGACGATGGAGCTGAAAGCATTCAAGATGCTGCTTCGCAATATCTCCGAACTTCTTGAAAATCTTCAAAATTTCAAAATTATTTCTGTCATGCTACTCATTCCAAATGCTCTTAGAATGGTTCCAGGTAAAAGTATTAACACATTTGAAGATCAAATTTCTGCCGATCTTCACTCTCCTGCAATGTTAAATATTGATTATATCATCCAATATTTGGCAGAGTCTTGTACTGCTATAATTTCTTGATACTGTGTGTAATTACTATCAAGCTGTTAAGTCTTTTTCTGGATGCCGAGTTAATAAACTCAGAGGTGGCTTGGTGGTTCTCGGAATTAAAGATCCTTCTTTGTTTTGTTTCTGGCAATATTAATGGAGAATTTTATTCTTAGCTTATTGTTAAGATTATTTATTGCTTCGTAGAATTTATGTCCAGTTCGTAGAATTAGGTTACCGGAAACCCTCAAGCGACGTGCAATTCATCCTATTGTAGCTTTCATATATTTATTTTCTAACCACAAGATGTATCTTTCCTAATAATTCAACTAATCTTCAAAGCAAAACTTTGCACTGAAAAAAATCAATATTAATAATTTACGGCACCATTAAACACCTTTAAACGGGTGGCCAATTACTCTGCTAACGTCTTCATCTGACTCCGGGTTGATGCTGTTAATTAATAAACATTGCGCCCATTAAATGTACCATTCCATTGCATAAATGTCACTCACAAGCAACTATTTCCGCATCCAAACAGTTGCATCTCCCGTCGATCGTTTCATGCTTTGCGGTAAAAATAGTATAACTTGGCATATCAACCGACATTGCTGCAGAAAAAATAAAACAGATGGTTGCCATGTACATTGAGCTACGGTTTTGCTCTATTTTTTTTTTTGCTCACAAATTCCATTTAATGAAGCACGACAAAGTCAATGAGCCCGAAAGTTGCGGTGATGAAGCATTGAAAACGGCGAAGGAAATTGTATATTCGCTGCCATGCTCGCACAACCCGCAATCGAACCCGACCGAACAAACGGATTCGGACTCGGTTTAGTGCTGTGTTTGTGTCGCTGTATGCTGGGTTTGAATTTAATTTCCCAACCAGCTCCACATTTTAATCCAATAATCCCTTCACAATGGCGCAGTTGGTTGCCATAGAACGGTAGGGAAATGGTAAACGAATGTTACCTACCCAGAAACGAACACTGATCGCGCTGTGGTGCCGGAGCGTGGAACTTATGGCTTCCAGCGAATGGATCAGCACTTCCGGCAATTATTTAACCTCTTCCGCCTGCAGGCCCGTATTTGTTTCGCTTCTTTTTTTCGTTTGCAAGTAATTCTTCGCAAACATCCAGCCGTGTGGAGCATCGGTAGCGCTCGGAGTGCTCGGTATGCTTTGCCTCGGTATATGAGATTGACCCCCAGCTTGGACAATCTGGTGGACAAAAACGCTTTAATGATAGTACTTGATAGATTGTTAGTAACAACCGAGCGAAAGAGAGAGAGAGAGATAAATGCACATTGAACATAAAAAACAGCATATTCTGCGTGCGGAACGATGAATCTAGCTCAAGGGTGTGCGTCGTTGGATTAGAATCGCCGACAAGCGTTCGTTTTTTTTTCGCGTTGTCACCCTTCCCACCATTACCTTTCACAGATGCACAGTGGCACAGGTGCACCGAATCATAATTTAAACGTCACCTCACTGCACGTTGCAGTGGAAAACAAAAGAAATGGATTTGTCGCGGGTCATGCCCAGTACAACGATGACGCACTGACACTGACCTGTCGCAAAGGCATCGCACGGCACTGGGGGAAAACGGCATGAGAAGCAGGGAACCTCATTTACCGCGTGATTAATTGCGTACCCTCTTGCGTAAATGTAATCAAACGAACGCATCGATCAATACGCGACGAACCAGGCGAATGGAGCGCAAAGAAAAATGGCGCCTCAGTAACAGTGGACCGTCGCATCGCATATCGCATTCATTATGGAACGTGCGGAAACCTATTAGCAGTGGACACAGTTTCGCAGGATGGCCAATTTGCATAGCGGGAAAGTGTAAATACGCTACAAGAAAAAACCCGCCTCCCATTCGCCGTATCGTCCACCGGATAATGCGTTTTGCGGGAAATTTCATTTTGCAGCCATTATTAATTGAAAAGTAAGGAGAAAATTGTCCACAACCAGTTCCACTGATCACGCACTCGATGTGACTTTATTGCACTTGAACGTTCTGTCTGTGTGATGTGGGGTGGGTTTCCTGGACGGGAAAAATTGTACCTTGTTTAAACCTTCCACCTCAGCACCAATCAATGCTTTATTGTATGCCATATTTTTGTATTTGCCAGCAAACTAAACGCCGGTAATTTTGCATGCAACAAACATTGGCAACAGTTTGCTGGCGACGTCTCGCGAAAGCGCAAACAAAACATTCCCCTTGGGAAGAACGGGGCAGAGTGTTTGGGCAGATGGAAAGCGCGGAAAACCGCAAATGTGCATGTGCAAATATTGATGCGAAAATAGCAGCACGATCGGTACCAGTGCACCACCACCAACACCACCAACACCACCAGTGTCAGGCTCAGTTTTATCAATTCCATGCACATCGATGGGGTGTGTAGTGAGCACGAAAATCAAACGTTGAAATTCACCCAACGAAAACCTCACCTCTCTGGGATGGAGGAAAGAAATAGCGAAACCAAAACCCCACACAACAAACACGCGTAAACTTCTTTATGGCCTATTTTCACATTCCGCTTTACGAGCAGCGTCCTACACAGCCGAACGAATCAGTGGAAAGCGTTTCCACCGAATGTGCATTGTATAATTCACATAATTACAATTATGTCTTTTTGCAAAACATTACCTCATTGCGAATGCGCAATTTCCTTTTTGCCCATTTCCTTGTTTCGTGGTGAGAGACAAGAGAGAGAGCGAGAGAAAACGAGCTTGACGAGGCGATTTGTTTAGAAGGAAGGGAAACGCACCACACTAAACATCATGTTCCGGTCTGTTGGGGTATATGGGAAGTTAGGAATGGAGTAGGGCACGAGGGGAAATACGAGTGCCACTTTCGATGAACAAATGCCCATCCATACAAAGTAAAGTAAGCGAATACTAAATAGTTAAAGTAAGATCAATAAAATAATTTGTGTAACACCGTGTTTCCTTCGCATTCGAGACGAATCCTAACAAGCGAACCGTAGCCTGCACCTGTTCAATCAAACCAAAGGCCATATACGCCGCACAGTTTATTCGTTGATTGGAGTTTGAATGGTGCAACATTTTATTGACACGACGGATGATAAAATAGCCTGTTGCGCAACACACGAGGGACACCACGTCTGGTCCGTGGCTTCATAAAACTGTTCCATCTACCACTTGGGGCACCGGGCGAAAGTTTTCTACTCGGCCAACTCACGGAAAGACAAATCAAATGTTTGAACGAGGCTTAAAGGAAGCATAAAGCGAAGAAAAAGAGGAAACCCCTCTATTGACTATGGTAGACTGTGTCCATTCGAGAGGAACCGGTTTTTGGTGACCACTTTTCCATCTGACACGCCACCGATCTTTGATGACCGATTTCCCGATGGATCATGATGCTGGAAAACATATACAATTTTCCATGCCATCAGTGAAGGAAGCATGCAGTAGTTAGTCAGAAGTGTAACCCACTCCATAAACAACCGACTCCGCATTATGGCACATCCGAGATCCGGGGCATAAAGCTCCACTCAACAAATAAGGAACTCCATCGGCCTATCTTCATCGGTCTGATGTCGCTTCGACCGTACCGAGCGACCATCATCGGTTGCGCAACAAAGCTTAGGCAGAGTAAACACATCCGCTCGCCGTAGGAAAAACCGGTTGGCCGGACTTAATGAGTAAAAATTTCACTTTCAACTGCAGAAGCCCAGTTTTTCGCGTGCGGGGCTGCTCGTTGGCTTTGCTATTGGCACAGTTACGCTGATTTTGCTTCCTTGATATGTGGCACCTCTGTCGGCGTGATTTAGCTGTTTTCGTTAAGTACGCGCACGATCCTGACTGTTGATCGAAAGAGGAGAGAAACTTCGCGTCCGATTACGCATTGTTTGTTTTATGTGTCAGTCGTAGCATCTTGGTTGGAAGTGGCTTACAAACTTCACGCTAAGCCGGATTCAAATCAAGCGAAGGTGTATATTTTTCTTGGAACATGTTTAGGGAACCCTTAAGGCAAAAGTACTCAGGTGATGATGGATGGAACACTCTCAGGGCTCTTTGCTACTATCAAGGGCCTTAGGAAGAGTGATGGGATATTCGGACTACTCTTCAAACTTGAAGATAGACTCGCGACTTGAGTCTTAGAAGGGGAAACTTGAGATACCATCTCCTGTAAGTCATTCCTGATCCAGATCCAGACATTTACATCGTTGATTCGCTGTTCTCCTAAGTGGCAGATATTAATCAGATAAATTGATTGATTAAAATCTTAGTACTTACACGCCTTTTAGACTTAGACCTTGCCATAAATTGACGAATATCTCAGAGCCGCGTTAGAAAAGATCTTCAAGATCTGGTGATCTGATCATGTCATTAGAATTACCCAGACCGGTAAGTCTTTTCAAGTAGTCTACATGGACAAAGGATGCGTGATTTTGATAAACTGAGTCACATCCCTACTCCACAACTCCATAAGCGTCTTCCACAATAATCAGGAGAACAGTAGATATGATGAGAACACTCGACCGGGAGACTTTGGTCGAGTCCTCGAATCGATTGTATAAGTTGTGTTGAATCTTCATAAAAGGATAAAGTTAAGCTTTACATCATAATTTATTTAAAGTTCCTTATAACAACAGAAAAAAAGTTATTTCCTGCTTCACCTTCCGTTTCGAGAAAATTATTGTTTCCCTCAGATGTAATTAATCACTGGTACCTGTTGGTGTTTTCCTTGGTACGTTATAAGTGATAAATTTCGATCAAGTGACAACCAACTGTTATGTAAAGGTGATGCCATTTACCGACGTTCAGGAAAACCCGTACGGTTGGCATGGGACGCCCAGAAACCTAAATACCTGGTCGAGCTACCGGGTCTCCGTACCTGGGACTGGTGCGTGGCATTCCTTCATTCCGATGCCGTCGCCGATCGCCTTAGTAACTCGGTGGCTCAGTTTCCCTCCCCGTTCGAAACACCTTCCCCCCCAGCATGCGTCATCCATCAGCTCGAGCCGTCGCTCAGTGGGTTGACTTTAATTACTATCGTCAGGCCCTTTTCCATCAACGGTCTATCGTCGTTGCTATCGAAACCCACGATGATGCGGCTGCGATACCGAGGGAGTTGAGCTGGAGAGGCGCCTTGTGAGGAAACTTCCCTCCCGGTCGCTTTTCCAAATTGCGTTTCCAACGCCCGTTACCGTGGCATGTGTTTCGTGCCATAGAAAACGCAATGGCTCGCGAAGGTGAAGACATGCCTGGCAGGGAATTCCAGTTCCTTAACCAACTAGGAAGTGCATTCGCAGATAGACAAGAAACCGCAAACTCCTTCCCACCCCTCGGTGTACACCTGGCCCAACTAACAACCGCACTGACACACTCACACACACGCATCGTAACATAATAGTCTGCTTCGTCGTAAACCGCTGCTTCCGGCGATCGTTCAAACATTCAACACATGCGCGCCAACACATGGTGTGGTAGGCTATGCGCCGGGAGGAGTATGGTTGCCCATGTTTTCTATGTTACGTGTCTTAATGCTTCACTACTCCATCTGGGAGCCGGACCGGGGGAACCCGGAGGGTGAAAGTGTGACGCACAGTCGGGGATGAAATTTCACTTTCATTTTGCTTCTCTGTTTGTTTTCGTTCGTTCGCATGAGTTGTTGTTGCAGTTGGGCCAGTCTTCTTGCGGTAAAACTCTGCACCCTGCTTTTGTCCCCGGGTTTTGCAGTGAGTGCGGTTTGCCAAGTGGGAAAAGCAGGAAACATTCTATCATACCCAACAAAGCTTAATGACAGACTTGGAGCTGCATACTTGAAGAGTGATTGAAAAATATCTAGCCATACTTACGTTTACTTGTAATTCTCTTTTCGTCACCAATATGCGTAACTTATTGACCGATTTTGTTGCCAGATCGACAAACAGAGGTCCGTCTGTAACACAAACGTTCATAGCTCAATGTTTCATTTAATACATTAACCAATAACAAAAATTTTGATATTATCTGTGAATGTTATTAGTGACTTAAACGACCGGGTAAGAAGGGTTTATTTCAAATGTCAACTGTCAGTTGTAATTAAAAATTATAGCATCTTAAATAGTTGTTTTCCTTATTTGTTATGGCATTAGCAACATTTAACCCTTAACCGTTTTACAAAACCTGTTTGTCGTGTGGTTTGAATTTTCTGTTTTTTGTTTATCCTGGTGGTTAAATGGACGGTTACCGCCGGCCATCGCCACCGACCATCCAACCATCCAATACCTCCCCGTACCGTACACCCTATTATGATTTTCGGCGGAAAAATCTATAATTCATGGTAGTTTTTCTATTTTCAGGTAAAACAAGCAATAACAAAGATATCTGCGGCGAGGACAAACACAAAGAGGAGAACGATCCATGGAACGTCGAAACACACTCCGCGTTCCTCGGCCCGAACCTGTGGGACAAAACCCTGCCCTATGACTCTGATCTCAAAGTGCATCAGGTGAGTGAGGTGAGCAAAAACGATCAAAACTTTACTTCTTGCTAGCTGTTTTATGTCTGTTGTTTTTGTTTTAATGGTTTACTGTTAAGATGTTGTAACTGCTTTGGTTCTATGTTTCACTGCTAATTTTATACTCACTTGATATTGTTTTGTAGAGAAAAAGGAAAATCCTCGAATGATTTGGTAGTTTAGTTCATTTTACTTTATTTTTGAAGAAAATCGTCGAAAAAAAGAATTTCTTTTAAAAATTCATCAACAACTTGCTGTCAGAGTGATAAAAGTGAATGATTCCAAGAAAGTAGAAAAAACAGGGCGGAAGTAACGAGAAAAACAATCAGAAATCCGAGAAGTCGGCAGTTTTGTCTGAGACAATGGTACAATTAGGTTTTTTTTCACCGCTGCTTCACCATCGGTGCCTATTCCATTTTCTCGCGTCGCTTCAATTACTTTTCTTCGCCTGCAAGAGTAAACTCCGCCACGGGGCAGGGATTGTTGCGTCAAGAGGCAAGAAAAACACCATCGTCTTCACTTCCTCTTGTGCTCTTTCCGGCATTAAATCGGTTAGATAAGCTCGTTCGTACCGCTCGCGGTGGCCAAGTGTTGCCAAGATAGGAATCACTTTTCGGAAGCTGCTCCATTCCACCCGGGAACTTGCGCGTGGAAAAACGCAATGGAAAGAGAGATGAAAAATGTTATTGGGCAGACCAACACCACAGCCAGCAGTCTGGCAGTAGTGAAAGTGAGTTTAAAATTTTGTACCAACCGACCAACGAGTGCCACTCGGTTCACATGGTGACTTCTGGTCTGGTCTGGTCTGGGGGGAAAACTTCAGTAGTTTTGGTTAATTTTGGAACTAATTTCCTTCCCCTGCGCTTCCCTGACCAGCTCGGGAAAATACGCTCCGAAGCTTAAAAAGTGATCAATGTTTTCAACGGGGTGTCCGCCGGGGTTGGCGTTGTCGTCCAAACCTCTGGGTGAACGAGTAATAAGCGCTTGTTCAAAAATCGAAAGTAAACGATCAAGAAGATGAAAAGGAGAGAGAGAATGAAAAATTCGTTCGATGAACTTCGGGGCGCACCATGAAACGCGATAATAATTGACTTAATTTTCCATCATTCGGTATCGCTTTTGTGTGACGATTAGCAGAACGAGCACCCGGGGGCCAGCACCCGTGCCCTGACGAGCGTCTCTAATAAAGTGTACGATTGGTGGTCGTAAAATTTATTGCACAAAACTGTGAGCTTCACTTACGCTTTTCCCAAAACGGTTTGCATAGAAGATTGGGTACCATTAGACCCCGTTAGGTAATGGAAGGTAGCGCACCAAACACCATTATGGTTTATTGTTTGGGTGTTTAATCGTTTTAATATTTGGTAAATTGCATACACGGCTTCATGCTTGGTTATTGTATCCGTTTTTTTTTGGTGTTGCTTGTTCGTTGCCGTTCGTAGTAATGTGTAGTGTGAAGCGTAAATCCGTGATTGCTGATCTAACCGTCCGTTATCCCTTTACTATCCCTCTGCACCATATGCACACACCTCATTGCAGTATGCTGACCTGGACGAGTTTCTCTCGGAAAATGGCATTCCGTACGATGGAATACCGAACAGTAATCTGGGCAACTCGACCAGCCTGACCGGCCAGCGGTCGGACAGCATCGGCCACTGTGCAGGGCTGTCGCTGTCCGGCCTCGGGCAGGTCACCACCAAACGTGAACGATCGCCCTCGCCATCGGATTGCATGAGCCCGGAAACGATGAACCCACCGTCACCGGCCGATTCAAGTAAGTAGCGTCCCCTACTGACGGTTAGGGGTTGTTTTCTCCCTGGACGAAAAACGGGGAAAATGACCCCTATCAGAGGAGGTTCTTGAACTGATGTGGAGTGCGTTAACGATTCCTGATCACGATTACGATCGGCTACAAACTCCAGTCATTAGAGATTAGAATAAGTTATCTATATTATGTTAGGGCAAATTATTTTATTATTTTTTCCTCCTTGAACGATCGAGAAGAAAATCTCTTTCTGTTTGAAACCATCCATTCTCTCCATCTTTCGCGTTCCTTGCAATTAATCATTCCAATACATCTCTTCCATACAAACACTAAATAATGCATCCCTTCACCTTATTTTTCCCACCCTTCCATCCTCCATCATCATCATCCCGTTTTTGGTTGTTCTTTTTTTAAGGATCATCTCCCTCATTATTGTAAATGTTAGTTTTCGATGTTACAGCGTTCTCGATGTCGTCCACCCGTGACTTTGATCCGCGAACGCGCGCCTTCTCGGACGAGGAGCTAAAGCCGCAGCCGATGATCAAGAAGTCCCGCAAACAGTTCGTACCGGACGAGATGAAGGACGACAAGTACTGGGCGCGCCGTCGAAAGAACAACATGGCGGCGAAACGGTCCCGTGACGCGCGCCGCATGAAAGAAAACCAAATCGCGCTCCGTGCTGGTTACCTGGAAAAAGAGGTAGAGGATTTTATTTAACATTTTCTGTTTTTTTTTGCTGGGGAGAGTTACGTCTTTCACTTATAGGGTAAAACATTAAGTAATAATGGGAAGATATATAAAATCAATATTCTCAACAAATAACGAAATGAAAGTTGAAAGTGCTTCGGAAATTCTAGAAAATATGAAATGGACGTGTTTCAATTATTTATTTTGTTTGCGTGTTCCTTACACAATTTAAAAACGTCATGTGCTAGATGACTTCGTTGTCTTTACAGTTGGTTCTACAGTCTCAGTATAGTCTGTTTTGCATACTGGGGAAAGTTCCGAATGATGTTTCGTAATCAGAAAAACTGATGTCGATATCCCAACACTAAATCCACCCCAAGCACTATTCGATGTGCATTCAGAGGATCTTCGTTTATCCTGTCCGCGTCTGATCGGGTTTAACCTGAACGTCGGATTACTCGTGTTTCCCAAGAAAATATAATTGAGTGCCCATTATAAAATACTTCGTTCACATTTCAATATAACCGAGAGTGGAAGGTATATTATCCGGATAAGGACTGGCCGGATAATCTGTATGCCTGAAGATAAAAGTGAACAATGGTTATGAACGTTCATCTTTTTTAAAAAAGCTTTTTTACATCATTTGATTTGTTAATTTCCTTCAAATGTGTTAGAAAGAAGAACAATACTTGATAATACAAAATACAATGGAATGTCAACTTTTCAGGCGTCATTAAACAACATCCAAATAACACTTTTACAGGCGGTTTGGAATATTAGCCGTAGAAATCCTATCTGATGCCGAAAAGAATCGATTTCCTTATGATAAAAGTTAATTTTGGTTCCCTTCTGTCGTGTGGATTTGAAGTATATATTATCAATTGTTCAAACGAAGAAGAGTTTTAAATTAAAATATTTTAACCAAATTTTAGCATGAGTAGTTATTAAATTAGTACATTGTAAAATTAAACGGATTTTGATGTATTGCGAAAATGATAATTAAAAATTGAAATTGTAGAAAAAAATTAAGAATCTTTAAAATTTGCCGTTTCGCGTATTTTGAGTGTCGTATAACTCGGGAAAAATTTGTACACTAATATATAACAAAGAATTGAGACCCAATGAGCACGACCAGTCGACATTCCACTGTATTTAATTGTTGAGACTTCTTGAAACTTTAAATATTAAACGTTATGTTATGCAAAATTGGGTAAACCAGCATGATCCAAAATTACCCGGATCTGTATCAAATAAATAACTGATATATTTGTAATTAGTATTTTTGCCCAAAGTCCCAATATGCACTGATTATCGGAGTTCCAATAATCATATTCGTCTCTTTAAAAATAAAATCGCTCCAGTGCACATATCTTCGCTTGTGGAAGAATTGTTTCCAGTGTGGTAATTATGTTTGACTTTTCCTTTTCTCGTTTTCCCATGTCACCGCGCAGAACATGAACCTACATCGAGAGGTGGAACAGCTGAAGCAGGAAAACATGGAACTGCGCGCCCGGCTGTCCAAATACCAGGAGGTATAATCTTAGCCTATCCCGATGCAACAATCCACGCTACTTCTACTTCTAGTACTACTGTTACCACTACGACTACTTCTAACCGAACTGTTGCTACTCGTATCGGCCGACCCGGGCGGCACCCATTATCCTGGCATTTGGCGCTTTTACCATCCGGGTCCGCATCATCGCCACCATCGACCGGCGGCCGGCACTATCGTACGCGTGCGTGCGGCTTTCGCTATCGCATTAAACTCGTCTACCAAACGTTACCACCGATCACAGGCAAAATGGCAGCATACATTCTGGGCAGCAGCAGCAGCAGCAACGCAACAGCCTAGTGAAAGGCAGCTTTAAATCCACGGGTCCTTTCTTTCCCTTGAAAGGAGCAGCTTGGTCACAGGAATGGCAAGGGCAAACAAAGAAAGAGTAGGAAAGGATTTGATCGACATGTTATGATGGAGTGCCCGCCAAAACTGATCCTATTTTAAGGACTCGTCGTTCGCGGAAGAGAAGCGAACAGGAACTCGGTAGCAGAGAGCGAAACAATGGCTATTATAGTTGTACGTTATGTTTTCGTTTTCGGTCGTTACTAATATAGCTCCCGTAGGCTTTCTTAGGTTGACTAGTTGAACAGTTGATAGCAAATAGACGCTCCATAGGAGGAACGGATAGCTAAGGGCGAATTTCGAAGCGAAGGTTCGTGTGTGTGCATGTTGATCATACCGTAGAACACTTCCCACTTTACCGCAGCATAAGCAAAAGTTATTGAATGATATTTGAAATTAGCCTAGCTCGAAACGGCAGCGTTAGGGAATATCTGGGTATTTAAATGGGAGTTAAAAGTATGGTTACATTAAAAAACAAGATAATTCAAAACACCCATACTCCCCACCTGATAAAGACCATAGGTAATAATCATACACAAAAAAACGCATGTCCTCCTGTAAGGAAGATCGTTAGCAGAAGAGAATAGAGAAACAACCATTAGAAGGGTAAAAACACATTTAGAAGGAAGAATAAACGGATGGGGCTAAGCTTAATGTCGCTTCGTGAGCGCATTAGATAATACACTACAACTAACGCAGATAAAGCGTGATGGGTTTGTTTTCCCGGTTTATTTTTTGGTTTTGTTTCTGTTGGTTTGCAATCTGGTTTTGCGGTTAGTCAATATGAACATTAGAAAAACAGGTTGTATGTTACTTTTTATTAATTCTTCTCCTACTTTTGTTTTGTCGAAGAACGTGTAGTTTAAATAATATGCTGGATTTGTGCAATCGGTAGCTTATACAGTGACGTGTTTTAAAAAGGCAAAGAATGGATATAAAAAAGAGAGGAACCACATTAGAAGCAAGTGGAGAATGAGGAAAGAGTAGAGTAATGTTGAAGATTTTAAGAGAAACCGTTAATTAACCGCCACGCGTCAATTGTACTTTTGTGTTCGTTATATGAGATGTTCTTCTTGTTTGCGAACAAATAAGATTTTTCGTTTGCTAAAGCTAAAGGAATTGTACTCTGCACGCCTCGATTTGTTAAACCACACGAATACGAAAAAATCGTGCGCTAGAGGACAAAACAGAGAACGACGACGAAGTAGGGCTGTGAGTTTATCTAAAAAGAAGAACAAAACCTGAAACAAGCATCAAGTTCATCTGATAGCAAACGAATGCAAGGAGACCCCATTGGACAAGAAAAAAAAAGGTAGAGATCAATCCCACCCCCTCCTAAAACGTAATCCACCCCGAGTGGATCATTTGGAACTTAGAACGAGACATTTTAAATTCAAGAAACACCCAAGCCTTAGTGAATGTTATTTTTGTCTGCGTTGCAGCAAAACAGGCTCCTTGACAAACACTCACCCAAGTGGCACATGGTGCATCATTATCGGTACGGGTGTGGAGCGTTGTTAAACGCAATGTTAAAGGCACTTGCAAATAAAAAACAACCCGGGAAGAGCAGCAAGAAAAAAAAAAGAAATGCCTTCGGAATTATCTTCCAAAAAACCCCACCCATCCGGGCGACTTCACCGATCGACTGTTTTTTGATCGGTGGAATTGGGCCGGTTTTGGAATGGGACAATGTACAAAATGCAACGAGAAGGATCGGCACATCCTTGCACAATTTTCAACTACTCTTTGCTCCCATGCTATTTTTCAACTCCTTACAAATGGATGTTACAAAATTGTGGCCAACATTGGATATCGAAAGAGTTGGACCACTCTTACTCTCTTCTGCATAAAGCAACTTTCATCTCAAACTTTATTAAACACACCGATGTTGGTGCCGCTTTCGCTTCGGATTCGGAAGCTTTTCCTGTTTCAAGCTCTTGGACAAAACTGTGCACCTGTGGAAATATACCGATACGCTGTTGCGAACAGATGCTAGCAAGAATAGTAAAATACTGTTGGATAGTAATTGTTACCGAGTTATACAACTTACACACTTTTGCGTTCTAGTTATCGTTAAATGTGCTCGGGCACGTCAGCGTGCCCTGGTCGTATTGGTTGGTGTTTTAGGATGCACTAGCAAGCAAGTGAAGAAAACATCCGTAGTGATCTACTGCCACGGTAGACGAATGGCATCACCAATAGTACATGCGTGAAGTAGCACGGTGAAGTGTAGTGAAAATGGAATTATCTTTAAAGAAAAAACATACGCTCACCCACAAACGTTGACATAAATGACAAAAACATGCAATGAACAGTAGGACGCCTGGATACCTTTTACGGCCTTACGCCGGCCTTTGTACATACGTTCGAAATGTTGAAATTATAAAGCCGTAGAATTGTAGCCTGAAGTAAACCGCTGCTCTAGCGCCGATAACCAAATGGGGGGGATTTTTTGTTTCTCCTGCGATTGTTTTACACTGTATGCTGCCCTGTTCTTGAGTCCGAAGTTTTATCACAAACAAGTACACCACAAAACCGGTTCCGGTGACTGTACAGCTTGGCTTGTCTGTGTCTGAGGTGTGTGCTTGTACGCGGACACTCCGCTTCTTGGCCTTTGACCGGAGGGAAGCGGGAAAGATTAGGCTGTGTTTTCTCCCCCCACTACTCAATTTTTGGCGTCACAAAACCCAGGTTAGGAACAGATTACCGTGACCTGTCGCTGAATGACACACTCGTTAGTACCGGTAGCGAAATGTGATTGAACCCCCATTTCGGTACCACCCTGCACCGTAGACTGTTCTAGCGTTCATAGCGGAGGTTTTTGTGGAAGCGCAAAACGGGCCAGTTGCATACGATTTTGGAGTGTCAAAAAGGACAAAAGGATAACCCGGTTCCCGGTAGGAGGAAGTAGAAGTGTGGCATCTCGGAGGCAAGATGAGGCAGGAGAGAGGAAAAAAAAGTAAATCACAAATTAAGCATCGCTACCGTAAAAGGAATAGAGAAAGGTGGAAAAAGTGTAAAAAAAAACTAACAAAAAAAACACAAGAAAAGAAAGAAGAACATGAGAGCAAACAATTAGTAGTCTGATTCAATTGTAGTGATAGTAACGTTTAGTAAGTGACACAAGGCGATAAAAATATGTGTAATTTGATAAGTGAACGCGAAACAGAAGAAAGCAACAAACGAAAACAAAGCAAACCAAGCTACCATTAGCTGCAAATGAAATTAAAGCAAACACAAAACACAAAAAACAAAACAAAAAACAAAACATAACAAAATACAAAATAATGAAATGAGAATGAGAAAGCAATGGCAAGTAATTCCGATGCAGGGTTGAGGTGGTGGGAGAAGAAAGTGTAGTAAATAAAATGGGAAGGATAAAGAAATGTAAAGCAAGTTAAAGGTACGGATGTTAAGGGGAAGTTTGGGAGACAAAGTGTGTTAAAACAAACGAGGAAGAAAACAAAACGAATAGAAGTCACTAGTAGGGAAGGAATGGCGGAAGCTCAGTAACGCTTCGAAGCTGTGAAGTGCTGTTGGTAAACATTTGCGCACACCTGAGTTACCCCCCCAGTGTCAGTTTCTATTAAAAGGAAATTAAAACTCACTTCCCCCACTGTATCCTTCTTCGCCCTTTCCCCACCACGTTGAATAACAAAATTAGAACAAACTAAAAAGCAAAAAAATGAATGAAAAAGAAACAAAAAATCAAAGTAGATAATAATGATTTGAACAAGGAAACAAAAATGCAAAACCCCTTCAATTTACTAAACACGAGCCACCGTGTCTGTCTGTCTGTGCTGTGTGTATGTGTGCTATCCACGTAGTGCTGCATAGTAGAACAGCTTCAACCACACTTCCGAGGGTGGTTTTAGTGACAGCATCTAGTTACCATTGCGCGTATGCGTTACCAAGGGAGTGTTTCTTTCTTTTGTTTGCTGTCTCACTCATTCTCTTACTCTCATCCTGCGATCTTCTCACGAATGCGAAGCTATAAAATGGCGGTACTCTGTGTACCCGTGGTAGTGGTGTTTGTTTTTGCTGATTTTGTTTGTTCGTTTTGTTTGTTTCTTTTGAAGCTTTTCATTATCAATTATTATTGTACATAGCTCCTGTGTTTTTTTTTTGTTCTTTGCTTTCCTGCAAAGCTTTTTGTTTCGCTTCTGTTAGTGGTAATAGGTTTTCGTTTTGAATATTGTTGAATCGTTTGTATGGATTCTTTTCCTTCCCCTTTTTCGTTTTTAACCAATGTCGAGGGATAATGCTGCCAGTTGCAAGGGTGTCATTGAGCCTTATGCAACAAACGTAGTGGCACACGCGTAAAGCACATAACACACTTTTCGTTGCAAGCAAAGGTAAAAATTAAATCAGATTACTAAGAATACCACGGAAGTAAAGAACACACACTCATTCACACCCCTGCACCTAGTTATGACGTCACCACCCGGAAAGATTATTAGTAAGAAACGATAAGCTAAGGCAAAAACAAGATGCATCCCGCTGTGGGGGAAAACAAAGAGAAAACAAAGAGAAAACATGAAAACAGACGAAGAAAGATGGTAGCGTTGTGTAGAAAAACAAACAATAACAAAAAATCAAACAAAAGTGTAGAAAGTAAACTTAATTACTATGGTTAAGCGTTTTCATATATTTTTTTTTAAAGAAACACACACATTGTTATTACTTCTTAGTCGCAGCTTTACAATTAATTAGGAATGGTAAAAAAAGTCTTTTCTAACTTCTCCCGTTTTCTCCCTTTACTGCTTCTCTATTAGGTGTGTAAGGTTTTTCTTCTCAGCTCTTTTATCTTTTTTTCGGATTTGTTTCTTTAAAACGTTTAGTTCTTGTTACTGTTTAGGTAGTGTACGTTTTGGCATTCGTTTTTGCATTGTTTTTGTTGTTTTTCTTTTTTCGCAAATAGTAAAACCAAAAAGAAAACCGCTTAGGGAAACAAGAATTAGTTTAAAATTAATTTGTTGAAAAAAAAATGCGAAAAATTTATTAAACTTAAATTTAGAACAAAATTTGTAAACCATTAGCACTATTATCCTTCCTCTACTTAATCCCTTTTTTCCATTTCACACCTAACTTACTGTCTTTGTAAATGTTGATTAGTTAAGCGATTTGTTTTTGTTTGTCCTTCTTTTTTGTTGGTTTTGTGAATATTATCGGTTTACTGTTAAGTGCTGTTTGGTTTCATTTGCCCCCTTTCTACAGCCTCTTCGTTTTATTCCTCTGTTTCTCTCTTGTGCACATTGGTTTCACTTTACTGCCGCTCGTTTGCGTACTTCTCTTTTCCTGTGCGCCGATTGTATGTTTTCGTAGCAAAGATAGGAAAGACGTAGAAATGTTTGGTAAGGGCAAGAAAAATGAAAATGTCGCTTAAAAGAAACATACTCATAACACACACAAAAAACACACAGATACACAAGAAAAAAAAACAAAACAACAGATGGCAAAGACAACATGAGTGTAGGGCAGCGATGGCAGCCGTGGAATTAAGACGAAACTTACGAGCATTCACCCAACTTTTCTAATTTTACTAACCTTAAGATATACTGTTTTCTTCCGTTCTACTACCATATCTATCTACTGTTACGTACAAAAACACACTTACAGACACACACACATACACGCCACATTCTTTTTATCTCTTTCTTTCTCTCTCTCTCTCTCTCTCTTTCGCACACATACACACAGTCGCACACACTTGCATACATACTGAGTCACTGGACAAGAAAAATGGAACGAAACAAACAAGAAACACGGCGAATGGAAGCAACGGGAGACGCGTACGCTCCCGTTGCCATCAATTACTATTATTATTATGATAATTAATTATATTAATATTATTATTATTATTATTTTCTAGTGAATGGTAACGATTTTTTTCTTCGAAAAGAGATCAATAAAACTGTAAGCATAGTTAAATGTGACACTTGTTTTCTTTAAGTTGCTGTATCCGCCTTCACCCTTTCTGTGGCATTAATCACATGCTGCAACCAGAACGAATAAAAACAAACACGATAATAACGTAACGCTCGAACGGACGGACAAGTTTGAGTGTGCTTGCCGAAAGATGGTGTGGACATGTTGATTCGTTTGTTGGTTGTGTTTTTTTTTTTGTTTGTTTTCGATCAGTTCTAACGATGCTTCTTGCATCCTTTATCCAGTAAGGCTGCGTAAAGAAACTCCTAATACAATTATTAAACCGAATACAGGTAGTACAGACAAGCAACATAAGCAACCGAACACAAAGAGATTTCTAGTTGTAAACTCTCGCTGTAAACCCGCAGCTGTCCCGCCCATAATAAAGAAGGGTGGGAGATAAACTGGCACCCCCTTACTTAACCCTTCTTAATGATAGTATCCTTCCACGCGAACACAGACAGAGACTCACCGAACTATATTACACCCTTATAGTGGATTATATACAGCGTATATACAGGAGCATTATTATATAGTAGTGAATAGTGATCGTAGTGTTATAACAGTTATACAGCCGCTTTTCTAGTGAGCGAGTGGATTAAACACAGCCAGCGAGAAGGAGAGAAGAGAAAGAAAAAGAACGACATGCAAGACATATGTTGGCTGTATCGAATTGGACTCCATTTAGCTGCATTCGTTTTTCCACTATCATTTTCCTCCGGCTCAATAACACGTTAGACCGTCCTGTAAACGACAAGAACAAAAAAAAAACAAAACACATTTAAATCCAATATCTACAACAAAAAACAAGCCCAAAATTTCTATCCTTTACACAAAACAGGGGGTAAAAAGATGAATGAAGATACACAACAGTGAAAAACAAATTAATAAAGTTTTGTTTTACTAACATCTTAAACCAACAAACAGATTAGGCAAAATGGGCGCGTTGAAAAACATCACAACAAATGTATGGTAGTGCAAGATTAAACGAAACAAAACGCTTGCAAAATGCTAACAAAAAGGTTTAATAAACGATGACGCTGAACAACTGGTTATGGATAAAAATAAAGCGAATAATTAGCAAACAACCAAGTGGACGATGATGATGCGTAGTGGGAAACATTGTTTTGTAGCTGTGGTAGTAATAAAAGTAGTGTTAGCGGTGGTAGTAGTAGTAGTAGTATTAGTAGAAGTAGAAGTATTAGTATCAGCAGTAGAAATATTAGTTTGTAGTCGTTGAAGTATATAGGTATGTAAAGTAGCAAGTAAACCTAGTTTTGGTTGATCGAGTTGGGAAGGAAAGAATTAATACTATTTTATAATAATTCGGTTTATTGATGTTTTGGTCTTCCGAATAAATTTGGACCCGCAGTTTAATAAACTCACTCAGTTATGTTTTCTATGTTATTTATTTTATAAGATTTTTTCCTTTACTTTTTTTGTTTTGAATTTCATTTGAAGATTGTTGTTTTACATATTATAGTTGTTTTGGATAGTAACAACCTTGTTCAACACATTTCGAAACATCTAAAACGTAAAATTTAATTATAAAAGAAAACCGTGCAGCTAGCGAGACTGAATCAAACGGCAAAAGTTTGAAGGAAGAAGAGAATGCGAATGAAAAAACAGAGAAAAAATCACTAAAAAACAAAACATGCTAATCCCGAAGCTAAAAAAACACATTAAAAACACACTACATGTAGGTAAAGCTGTAATGTGTGGCGAAATGGAAGATTGCTTTGTATAAATTGAAGTGATGAAAGCTTCAAAGAATTATTCACGACCATTTCGAGACACATAAAGAGAAGTCGCTACATAGACACACTGAACCACAGAAGGTAAAAATTAGTTTTTGTTGACGCAAATATTCCCGCAAAAGTTTAATTTATAAAAAAAAACACAAAACCCAACCAGAAAAACAGGAGTTTACATACACGAAAAGGAGTACAGAAATATTAACCTGCCAATAAGAATATTCAACGGATAACAGGGAACGACTCAACGTGTGCATCCTTGAGAGGCGTAAACGAGCGTTGTTAATAAGATAATAGATATCACCAATAATATTGCTTGCCGCCCCGATCGATGGAGACAGCAATCGGCTTACAAAAAGAAAGCAACCCTATTGTGCGTGAACATTGGTTAAAAGATTAAGTCAAACGCAAACATTTAAACACGTCACCAACCAGGAAATAGCAGATGCCATCTTTCACCCAGCAGAGGAAAGGGACGGTTGGTTTGGTGGATGTGAATTTTTGTGCGAGAATAATAAGAACTAAAAGTGCCTCATCATCAGCAACGTGAAAAACCGAACAGCAGTCAGCAGTATTGTCAGCACAACTGAACTGAAAGATCAAATTGAAACGAAAAACAAAAGAAACGAAAAACAAAATACAAGAAAAGAAAAACAAACATTTAACCAAAAGGAAAGATGAGCAACACTAAACCAAGCACATAAAAAACAAGATAACAAAAGAAGAAGAAAAAACGGAATAAAGCTTAAATGGTTACGTGTTCGTGTAGCTAAGCTAACCAATTATGAATCGCTGATGACGTGTACATGTATAAAATGGAAATAATGTCAATAAGAACGAAACATACACACGACAAACTAACGACCGGTGGTAATAGGTTAAAATTTAACCGCTAACGAATACTGTACAGTTTTCAGGGGTTTTAGTTACGCGTTTTGCTGTTGCATCAAACTAAACCTAACATCTGTCGCCATTCTTCATCGCACTGTTTTGTGTAGTTGTATACGACGGATAGGGAGACAAACAAAGGGTAGTTTATTTTTAATTTTTGAGCTTTATTCAGGTGTGTTGTTTTCCCCTTTTTTTTAAATCGATAATTTCATTTAAATGGCTAAAGCTGATAGATGTTTGCATGTTTCGCTTCCATCAACTATGTGTGGCTGAGGTAGTGAAGCCCATTAAAACTACGCCAATCGTTGAACAGCATCCCCATAAACTATCCTGGTACACAAAAACTCATTCGTACAATTTTATCTTTAATTATCAACAACTGTTGTACGCTGGGTAATAGAGTGTATCATCTAACGTTTAAAACCACCAACCCCATACGCATATGATAAGAAAACACACACACTAAAACATAAGAACAGAGAAGTATAATTTAGGTAATATTAATTAGCAAAAGAAAACCTGCTGGTGTAATTACAAAAAGGAGCTCACTGACAGTAAAACATAAACGAGTTAATTCATAAATGCAGCGGGCTCGATATCGATCGATACACACAAAACAACAACAACAACGGTGGTACAATGTTAGGAATTAAATATAGTATAGCTATAAATATGCGTGCACTTGCCGAATAATGGTGGTGAATAATTTACAACAAAAAAAAAAAACAAACACGGCAAACATATTTAAAGAGCCATTACATTATTGGCTCCGTTATTGAAGATGTCCTAGACCTACAGTGTAGAACGCTTGTACGCTTAACTTCAGAAACAAAACAGGTGTGAAGTGTTGTTGCATGAAATCGAAAAGAAAATGAAATTTGTTGTTTGAGGTAAAAGAAAATATATACGGGGCAAGCAGCGAACGGAAAGTGAATTGAAATGAAAGCAACTTTGAAGTAGTTAAAACAAAACGACGGAAACAAAGTGTCGCGAAGTGATAAGAAAAGAAGAAACGGTACCCAAATCACAAACCCACGTAGTGAAAGAAACGACGAACAAACTCGTAAAACCTAATCAAGTTGGATGGATGAATGAATTAATGAAAAATATCTAAAAAAAAGTAAACAAAAAAAGACAGAGTAGTAAAGAGTAGCAAAATGCACAGCCCGTAAATGGTAAAGTAACTTAATCCCAGCAAAACGAAAAGCGAATATAAAACATGAATATAAAAATAAAACTCAAACCACAAACTTACACAAAACACATTGCACCAAACACTTGTGCAAAGCGTTACTCTAGAGAGGATTAAACAAACAAACAAACAAAGAAACAAGCATAAAACTCAAACCATGAACGTTTGCGTAGAGGGAAGCAGATTTACAAAACCAAAAAGAATGCAAAACACAAAAAAGATATAAAACCGTAGCATAAACCATATACAAAGTGGCGGGAAAGGCAAAAGTCACATGAAACACATGAGCATAAGAGTGGTACGAACAGATGCAAACAATAGAAACGGCGGTACTGACCGTAACCATGGCTACCATGCGACCCGGCTGCACATACTGGATAAACTCACATCTCAATACACTCACCTATCAAAAGCGCTACTTGAAGGAATGGAAGAATGGCGGATGGTGCAAATAAAAAAAAACCAACCCTTCATGGAATATGTAATATTTTGTGATGATAATATTAAAACTATTATTATTGAATAAAAATAATCGTTTGAAACAAACTCGGTGTGTAATGTTGCATGCACATTCTGTATATTGCATGAAAGTCACTCATCTCGAGCAGAATGGGACGGTCACTCACGAGAGCAGAACAGCGCGCGCGTTTGACAGATGCAGCACGCATCTCCGGAGTGGCGTTGCGCATCGAAGAATATTACTCATCATCCGCCAGCGGTGTGTGCGTCCGCATCCAGTGCTGTGGTAGCGCAGCGAGGCGTTTGTGTTTTTTTTTCACACTGTCGATGTGTGGCAAAATGTTGGCCAGTTCGATCGTTTACGGTGCGTGAAACATGCGTTGGGACGCGAACTAACAGGCAACAGGCACGACGCACGCAGTCCCACGTTGCCCCGCTTGCTGGACATCGTTCTATTCGCTCACCTGTGGCATTCATTTGCTGGTAAGTTTCCACGTTACATCTGTGTGGGTTGGTTATTTCTGTTCTGCCACGAAAATAGTGAACCTGTCCCCAAAAACCCGATATCGTATACAAACGCTGTGAAATATTTCGAAACGGAAGGAAATAGCAAGAAAAAAAAAATGGTGTTAAACCGTTTATGCTGGATGATGCAAGTTTATTTTTAACTATTCCTCTCTGCACCCTTCTTGCCATGTGGAGGAGTGTCTGTGTGTATGTGTTTGTGCGTCCAGTTCCAACCGGTGATTGTGTTACTTTTGTGTGTTTTTCTTAAAACGTGGCTTTTGTTTTACGAATTCTAAACATGACCTTTTTGTAAAGCATTTTGCCACAAAAAATGTATTAATCGCCAGGGATGTTTCGTCAATTCCAGTCTGATCCCAACATAATCATTTAAGTAGGGCATGTAAACAAACCATTTATGCGCACAGTGATGTGTGAAAGTTTGCACCACTAGCAAATTTTAAAAGATTGATATTAGTATTGCAAAAAAATATAATTTTTTTTCTTTGAAAAACGTATAGTACGTATAGTTAGTTGAAATAATGCTACAAATTTATAAAAAACGGAATTTGGTACAAAAATAGAATAGAGTCCCCATTCATCCGTCGATAACTAATGAACGCTTGAAATGATCAGGGATAATAAACATTTTAAACTTGAGGCTCGATTTGCTTTAATTTTTTTTAATTTTTTTTTATTTTATTAAATATCAACATTAATTTTAAAGTTTTTTCATATTTTGGTCGTATTTTATTGCTGAGACTTTCCTACCTGAGAATTAATATGGCAGTTTTTATCTCTAGAATAGATAATATCATAAAAAATAAATAAAAAATAGGAGGCGGCTTGTTTGGTGGGATATAGTTTGCTTTTCCGACGGCTAGCTTTCGAGTAATGTTGAATACTGTATGCTATGCCATGTTATATTGTGAAATTACAACTAAATGTCTGAAAAAAATGTCATCTTTGGAGTCTAGTCAATGTGTGAACAAAATATTTTGGTAACACTTTTATGCCATAAGTAGTGTCTCAAGAACTTTTTCATTTTGACATTAAGAAGTTTTATCACAATCTTTTTCCCAGTTATCGATTAGAAGTTTTCTAAAAAATATAATTATATCTTATAATATACGCTACGGAAATGAAGAAAGGACTAGGGGCTCTGTTCTTAATTTTGAATTTAAATTTTTTTAGAATTCAATGCATTCCCGGAATTAATAAAATGTGTTGTTAGCTAATGGTGCAGCATTTTGTCACGCACTGTTTCACCGTTTGACATTTCGCCCATCAACAACAAATCGCTCACGCTCTCGGTCACTCACGCATCGTTCTCTCTCTCTCTGCACGCGTGCGCAATGAAAGCACGCGACGGAGAGCGAACTCGCGCCCCCACTCCACTCACGCACTCATTTTCCTTTTCCGGACAGCAAATGGTGCGCTTGAAAGGAACGTATCCGTGTTTTTCCACGGCCACGGCATACTGTACGCACCCGCGGTGTTGTGATTAAACACAGCTTGCAGTTTTTTCTCCGTTCCGTGCGCCTCCATTTCCGCCGTGTGTTGCGTGTTTGTGTTTCGTTCGTCCATTTGCACGTGTGTTTGCGGGAACGCATCCAAAAGGGGTTGAAAATCAATCCAACTCGGACCGTGGTATGAGATTCGAGAAGTTCCACTTCCCGGTGAAGGACAGCCATTGATTTGTGTATGCCTGTGTGTGGGGGGTGTCTCCGGTGGGTAGAAAACAGCTTCATCCATTGCCCATCAACATGACAACCAACCGAATACACAAGGTGTTCCTGTACAGCTTGGCCATCTCGCTCATAGCCATCTTCATAACGCTCGCCAGCAAAGTGTTCCCGATCGCTAACCTGCCGCTTAGTAAGTAGAGTAGACGTCCCTTGTTCCCTTGTTCCCATTCGCCTATTAATCTTGCCATCCATACTCATCCTTACAGGCACGAATCTCATCATTGTTGGCACCTGTCTCGCAAACTTTGCGTCCGTCGTTGCGCTGATTGTTGGCATTGTAACGGTACGTAACGCGATCGAAGCGCCACAGGTGGTAACGCTTCGATAGTAACGCATCTTCCCAGGTCTGACTATAATTCGCTCATCGCACTCGATTTGTCGTTTGTCGATTTTCCAGCGCCGACCTCGATTGGTGAAGATCGTTAAAATCTTTAGCTACGTACAGCTGGGTGCTATTTTTGTACTGATCTGCCTTGCCGCCGCACTGCTTTACTTCGTCAGGGTGGACGTGGAGCACACCGTGGAACCGGTAGTGCGACAGAAATCGTGACGGAGTCGTTGACCGATCAGCCGTGGACGATACTGCCGGCGATGAATTATGGGACTTTTGCAGCTGACGACGATCGTGTGTCTTTGTGTGTGAGAGATGAGTTGTATAAAAGTATATATAAAACGCAATGGACATGGCAATAAATAATATTCACCATGACAGTATAATGTGAATGTTGTGGAACTGTAGTATGATTTGTTCTTTTCCCCCCAGTTCCCATTATGTCCCTTAATTACGAAAGGTAGTATCGTAGTAGGCCAAAGTCAATAGCCCATATTTCTTGTGTTTCTTGTAGGACTGGAGGAACGACCCGAGAGGGCCACGCTTTTCTGAGGCTTCACCATGTTGTGGAAAATACTATGCGCACTGATTGCTACCACGAATCTGCTCACCATGGCGTACACGGTGTACATGATCCTGCAGAATATGGACAAACAACGTAAGTATTCTTCAGCATTTTCCAATTCTTCATACTGATATTTATCATACTTTTTCTCTTTCTAGCGATGCTCGAATTATTCCTCTCTCCCTGTTTTGCCAACATGGTACTGGCCGTCCTTTTAGTGATAGGAATTACGACGGTAAACCAATCTGCCGAGCATTGAATTTGTTTAAAAGAAAATTAATATCTTTAAAAAATGTATCTTACGCCATTGCAGGAACAAATCTCTCTCATAAGGCTGTTTAAAATATTTCTCTACGCACAGCTCGTATTCGCCCTGCTGATGGTGGTTTACGTGCATCAATTTTTCGAAACAATGAAAATGTCAATCCAGGTGAAGGTGTGCTTCAGCGTTCTATTCGGTACGTTCTAAACGGTTCAGGATTCAGTTTGGACGTTAAATAATCAGCTAACATTTTGTTACACCTATTTTCAGTTGCCTGTGGCATTGAGATTATGATTGTGTCGGCTACAATCGATTCCCTGCGCAAGAAGCTCAACCCTGCCGAAGGGCTCGTCGTGTACATGCCCGTGGCATTATCGGTCTAAACGTTTATATAGTGTAACGATGGTGTTTTTAACTCAAATGTTTAAATAATATACAAAATAAACGTGTCTTTGGCTCGAATGCGTTGTTTTTTTGTGTTATTACTAAAAACGCTGAAGGAAACGGAAGGCATTTTTTTTCCCAGAAAGTCCTTTAACTCATATGAGATTGTTTCTTTTTATTTGTCCGTTTTTTAGAAGTGCCTTCACGCATCAAACCATGCTGACGAATCGAGCGTTCCGAATACTTACCTACCTGTTTGGTAGTATAAACATATTCTTCGTGTTGGTCATACTGAGCATGGGTGCAGAACAGCTGTTAATTGACTGTAAGTATATCTCCATCTCTCTCTTTATCTCTTCTTAATTTTAAAGCAATGCCAACCTCTTCATCGTTACAGGGCGAACGGCTATTTACGAGCTTGTGGTACCGTGTGCCTTAAACATTCTGTTCGCCATGTGCTGGATCATTGGAGCCGGGTTGTGGCGTCCGGCACTGATTGCCATGTTCAAATACTTCTCCTACATACAGATGGTACTGCTGGCTGCAGTGATTTTGTACTCCGCGTACTACACCTACGCCAAAGGACTTTCCTCCAATCTTCTCACCGTAATGTCGCTGCTGACTTCATTATTTTGTAAGCGATAACATTAGCCACGAATCAAACCTTTTATTTACAAATCATCCTTTCGCAACGTTCACAGTCCTCTGCCTTATGGAAGTCCTCATAGCGATCGGAACCGAACGAGCCATAGCGAAGGAACGGAACGTTCTGCGGCTCGTACACACCGGGCAGGAAATGTCCGACTGGAGTCACACATAGAGTAAACTAACCCTTCCTTATTTCAGCTGCAACGGAAATGCCTTGTAAAGTATAATTGTCACAGCTTTAAGCTCTCGATGGCCTTATAATAATGATGATGATGGCTTTATAGTTACTATAACTGCACGGTTAGCTAATGCAATATGCCGTACCATTAGCTGATAAAGAACGAAAAAAAATGAAAGCGATAAGTGTTGTAGTACGCAACGTGTAAAATGTCCGCCAAAATACCTCATGTAAAACATGTGTAGCTTTTTCCCCGGTAACGGGTGTATGTTATGATATTAAATAAAGAATCCGTACGCACAAGATGTTGTTGAAAAAGTTTATAAAAGAAGAAAATAACGATTCATTTTATTTAGAGATAGGGGAAATATCATTCAGGATAATAAACTTTTCAGAGAGCTTTCGAAAAAGCTTCAAAGCTTTTAGTCATACCTTCAACATGTCAAACCTTGGTTGCTGGTTCATTGCATTAGTGTTTTGGCGCAATTTCTTACTTCAATCTACTCACCCATTGACGATGTGGTCACTCTTCTACTGACCCCACGTGTTAAGGTAAAATCACTCGCAGTATTTTAGGTTAAAGGAAAGAAAAGCTTCAAACACAAGTTCGTGTTTGAGTGTATTGCACGAATTTCGCTTTCCGGTGTAAACGTTCGCGCGCACAGTGAGAGCGAGAGTGAGTGTGTGAACACACACAGGACGAACGAAACGTATCCTGTTCGTGAAAACGCGCAGTAGTCGGTGAGCAACTGTCGCAACCAGATGTCTTCCTAAGGGCGTCTCCATTTCCGGGATTAGCTGTGCGATTGTTTTCTTTTTTGCGTTGGTTTTTGTGTTCGGTATTTTTTTGCCATCCTTTACCGCTCTTGTCCGTGTGTGCCAACAGTGGAAAAGTAAAAATGTTGGAACAAACTAGCCCAAAAGTGGAAACCGCGTGAATTCGTCGGTTCGGAGTGTACTACAGGTTAACGTTTGTGGTCAATTTGTCACAAGGGCAGGTAGTGAAGCTGTGTGTATATGTATGTTGAAGCGTATGTCCAAAGTGAAGAATGTTCATAGATGGGATAGGAATTTGTTTTCTAGAAAAAGTTCTAACATTGTTGTACGCTATCGTACCAAGTTCTTCGGAAAAGGAATTAATGTCTTCATCAAACAAGGATGTTTAGCGGAATATCATCTATTCCACATTCTAGACACATTCTGTGTGTCTGCTTTTTGCTGCAACTCCCCCCTTTAACTAGGAAAACCCCCCCCATCATCATCATCAGCGTCAACATCATCTCCGAGACGGCAATAAGAGGGAAGGCATCACACATCAAAGCACCCTCAGGGAAGGACTTTTCCTTTCGCAGCCACACTGTTACCATTCGAACTTCCCTTTCTTGCGAAATCGACCAGCGGTCTATAGGATGGGTCATTAGACACAGGCATCCCCAACATCCCTCCCCAGCCCCTCCCATCCTCTCCACGACAGGCGGAGACATCAGACGATCTGGCATTTCGGTTACGGAGCGTCAAGATTCTGGCCAAGAGACAACCAAGTGCTCCAAGAGATCGTCCTATACGTACCGCGGCGAGAGTGTTTCGAAGCGAGTACAAACGCTCGGAACGGACACGAACCAACCGATTCGCCGGTGAGCGCACCCAATTTGGGGTGGAGCAGATGAGTGGACGGATTCGTCGTTTCACGCGCTTTCGCTCGTTTTGGAATACGTGCTCGTGGATTACATAATTACGCTCGAGTGAGCGCTGAAGCCAACATTTTCCGAATGCAGGAGGCAGGAAAAAGTACAAAAAAGCGCCACCGATTCTTGGGCGCGCGAAAAATTGTGCCCGGGTGGGGTGTTGTGCGTTGGCTGTGCAGATGTTCGAATGGTAAAACGGTTCTTTGGTTTTTTTTTTTTTGCTCCACTCAGTGTCATACATGTGCAATTTTTTGTTTATAGTGTAGTGTCCAACGTAACTTAAACTCCCAAAAAAAAAGAAAATCCAATGTCGCAATTATCTTAAAATAAATAAAGATAAAGAAAAACAATAAAATATAAAGCTCCCAACTAATAAGTGGTGTGGGACAGCATCCTTTTTTCTGCATCGCAGTATGCCACGGTTAAGGTTGCTATGTGGCGAAGCAGCAGTAGCAGCAGGCTTTGGTCACGCGTGCCGTCACCGTGCTGCTGTCGGTTCGATGGAAAAATCGCCTCCTGACAGCACGTGATTGGCAGCAAGAGCGCAGCTTGAGTGAAAGCAAGAGTGTGTGGTGCGAGTTAGTTGGCACGTACCACGTGAGAGTGGCACCATAGTGAAGGACTCCCAGAGCGCAGGCGAACGTCCGTTTCATGTGTTCGTGTTCGTGTGTGATTAGGTGTTTGTGTGTATATACGCGTGTTTTTTCCAGTGAAAGGATATAAGCCAGTGCAGCCTTTGTACGACCGTTGTTCATATGGCGAGAGAGGATTGATTCACTAATTAGTAACACTGGACATAACGCAGTGCCGGAGATTAGGGGAGAAGGTTTGTATTTCCTTTTTGGATTTTTTTTATCGCGTGATCGTGTGTTTTTCTTGCTTTGGTAAAGCTAATAATCGGAAGGGAAATAAACACAAAACATCATAACGCTGGATGATGGAACACACCCCCATACAATTTGGTTACATTCCCATTACATTCGCAACAATGTAGGACAGCAGGAACTGGGTCAATGACACCCGGGACGCAACGTACCAGGACTGCAGCACAAGCACACCACCGTGCAGATGCAATTTTCCAGCTCGAGGTCATATGAATTGTACGAAAGGTCTAGAACACGGGCGACTTATCCTGGGACGGGTTGGCACAGTTGAAGGTCGTTACAGGCGCCATTACTACTAGGGACCGGGTTTACAGCACGAATCGCGGGCAAATCCAATTTACTCGTGAGCTTCTTTTTCAATCGTAGTAGCCTCGTGCTGGAACAATGTCCATTCGACCCGACCACTGTGGTACATTGCTTTGGACATTTATCGTTTGTTTTGCGGAGCCTTTTTTGTCTTCTTAAAGTGCACAACACTTTTAGCTGAGATTTCAGTTGAAGATATGAAGAGGTTCACGAGTGAGCTGCATCCGCGAGAATGCAACGGACCGGGAGGGAGGAGATAAACTCCTCCGCACGTACTACTCAAACACAAGAAGATTAGTGTCGGCTAATGGGTATCCTCTTCCAGCACGCGTGTGTGTCTCTTACTCCTTTTTTGTTGCTCTTTTCATGTCTTGAGAACCCGCTTTACAAGCATCCTTATCTGGACCGCCCGTCTTCCACACCAAACCTGACCCAAGAGATCAGACTTTCAAGTGAGCAATGATTCATTGTGCCACGCTGCGAAAAAGCTACTCTGCATGAACGCTCCATATCCCCGAAGGGAGTTTACAGCAGAAAAAAAAACAGTAGTACGTGCAAGGGTTGACCGGAAAGGGGGGGGGGGGGGGGATACATGTAACGGGGTGTTAAACGTTCGTCCACCAGCCACCGGACAGGACCATCCGTGAGGACGTGAGTGTGTGTTGTGTTCACTCACCGTTTTTACTTCCCTCACTGCTTTTTTCCTCCATTTTGTTTAGTTTTCGCGGCCAGCACATCCTTTCCGTAGTTGCACCAGGGCGAAGCTTGTGCGATTTGTTTGCTACCATTCCGTTCTGGCGTGTTCCGTTTGTAGTGTTTGATTTAGCGTTTGTTTACGGTTACGGCACGGTTGTCGAATGGAACGGGCCAGTGAGTGTGGGTGTTGGTAGAATTAAATTATGGCTCGCAATCCTCGTACCATTTTGCTTCGGTTTGTGTGGCCGTACAAGCTGAAGTTAAAGGTAAAACTGTTTCTTGCGAGCAAATGGAAACGTGTGCTGTGAATTGTCGTTGCGGGTGAGTGGTTGTTTTATTCGTACTAATTACAAAGTGTGGTAACAAGTAAATTTGTACCATTTTCCTGGAGTAAGTTTTAAAGACCCACACTTTGCGGGGAACTGATAGGTCAGGTGTATTATCGAAAAACTTACGGGGTGGGATGTATTTGTAATTAAATTATTGCTGGCAAATTAAACCTTAAATCTTACTAAGTAATTAATTTTAAACTTATAACTTGTTTGTGGGGGTACCTTTGAAAGTAATTAATTTTATCCATTTCTAGTTGTTGTAAAATTTTAAGCAACGTATTGAAAATGACTCGAACTTGACAGTAAACGGTAGGAAACACGTGCGTTCTAATTGCAATCGGATTTATATCAGTTATGATAATGCACCGGTTATTGCAGCACATGCGCCTACTTGCAATCAATTCCGGATGCAATTGTAATGCAAAGGATGCAACCGCTGGGGGTGTCGTCCATAAGTCGTCGTCTGCTTCCTTGCGATGTTCACCTCCTGTTGCCGAGTGCCGAGGTTTCACAGGAAATTTCGCCCATCCCTGCAGACAAACAGGATTCAGTTGAATAATCTTCCTATTCCTCCCCACTACTCCATGTTGGTGCTCTTGTGGCTGCAACTCGATCGCTCTGAAGCCGGATGTGTCGACAGTCCTTCCGGGAACGATATGTGTAAGGTCCGATACGCTCCGGCTTAGCTGGGACTGTCGGGATATAATGTTCCCCAACGCATCGAATGTCTATCGCAGTGCTGCCACTCTGGTAGCGATTTGTTCATTACGCCGTTTGCTTCATTTATTCCCAGGCTTCGTTCCCGGGAACTGTCAAGCCAAGCAGGTCGGGGGGTGAGTTGACCGGAGCATTACTGGCGTATCTGTTGGTAACAACGCCATTACAGTGCATTTCAACCCTACCGTTACAACTCCAATCAACTATGGTGAGGTCTGTAGGCGATGGGTTTTGATTATGCTCCTGAACGGAACTATTTCGTGCTGGAATTTTGATATTTAGTTGCAATTCCACCGACGGTACAACATGGATGCGCTCTAAATCTTCCCAAATGGTATTATAAATAATTTGTTTTTGTTTCAGATAATATTGAGCTTTAAAACGAAAGAGCCTCATATGCATGCGCGCTATTGTTTGCAATAATTTCCATTACTTAATAAGCTTAAATTGGCATTCCGTTGTGAAGAACAGCTATTTTTAACAAGTAGCATGTGTTCTGCATACAACCGAGTATTCCCAATTTCCACCCCGGGAGTATCATTTGTTCGAGCTACAGAAGCTGCTTAAAACAGGCTTAAACCTGCCAACATTAACCACCGCCTAAGTCCTGTTTCACTAAAGCCATTGGGCCGTTTCAGTAAATGTAGCCACTACGCTGTGCTCACAGCTTCATTAGAAAGCAACAGAAACTTACCGCATCAGCAAGCGCACCGAAAATTCCCACGGGGAAATTGTGCCTGTAAAATTCGTTGCCTTACTGCATTTCGCGAGCCACAGCTGGCATTCACGCTTTATGCGCATTTCCGGGGATGCTTTTTTTTACAAGGAACGTTCTTATTCCATTCGTTTGGCCCATTCGTGGGTTTTGTTTTTTTCTTCCCCTCGTTGGCGGATAAATGACAATGGGAGGCTTTGGTGGTTGTATCACGGCAAAATGCTAGCTCTGCTGGTCACTATCTGCAACCGTACAGGCAAAACCGAACGCACCGAACGGATGACGGACGTTTGTGCTTTGGCTTCATTTGTATAATGGGTCAAATAAACCACAGAGTTTGGTTAGAATGCCGTGATGTTGCCCGAACATACAGCTGCTGCGCTAATTGTGGTAGTTTGATTTTATTTTTAGTTTCTTGTGCCCTTCGGAAAATCATATTTTTGTAGGGCTTGAAAACAAATAAAACGAAGTTTAATGCTGATACTATAGCAGGTGAGGTGTGCAGGATAGTTGGTATTCTATAAAGGATGGAAAACTTCGAATGTTTTCAAGTGGCGTTAGAAGAGTTGCTAGGGGTGAGAAATAGGTGGTGGAAGGTCGATAATTGTCCTCGAGCAAGAGAGAATGCTGGCACATCTTCCAGGATTCCCCTAAATTTTTTCCGGACAAATTACATCTTCCAAAAAAAGGCAAAACACCTTCGAAACAAGCATGCCAGTATTTTAGAAAATTGTAGCGGGCCGAGGTCGGAAAGTATGGAGTTAGTTATTTTCCTCGATTAAGATAGGATAACGGTTTACCACCTATAATTTTCCCAGATTCTTACTGTTCGGACTGTGTTCTCTAGGCCCTGAAAACATAGTGTACTTATAAAATAAAGCCGATAATACTTGTTTTTTCCGTTCTTGAAGGCGCAGTTTTGCCGGGAAAACTCAGGAAAATTTTAGGTAGGTGTTTCAGAATCTCCTCTTGCTCGAGAAAAATCGCCAACTTCTTGCTTCCTTTTTATGATTTTCTAAAGTGGAGTAAAGCTCATTTTACAAGGTTTTCCCGAATAGTAAGGAACAGTTTGGCCCAGAAATATTTGAGAAAAATTTATCAACGTTTGCCTGCATCTCGTCTTAATTAATAATAATCTATTTTAATGCATTAGGTTAACATTAGTGTTGCATTAATCTGCAATGAATTCCGTCTCATCAATCTGAAAATCTTCTTCACTATGAAACAGTTGCTGAACCTCAGTAATTACTTCCTACTTTTATTTCATTTATTTATTATTTTCTGTTTAACACAGATTTATATCATCCTCGTCCGGTTCTATGGGTTCTTCTTCTTGCCTATTTGTTGTTTTTTTTTTCAAAAAGTTTAAGTAGCAGTTCATTTTCTAAAACATCTGTTAAAATCTCATCATTTCTCCCCTGAACGCTAGAAGGATACAATAAATAAAGGACGCAATAAATGGATGTTCCCTAAGGAAAATGCCTCAGCATAGAATACGGAACGAGAACTAAACTTTAAAACGATATTCAAGTAGACTTTATAATATATTCGTGTACTTATCTTGTGCGAAAACAAAATAACAAGATTCAAACTTGTACATCATCATACCGCCTATGTCAATAAAAAAACAATCCATCACAAATGGGGCGAGAAGGAAAAAATAAAAAAAAAACGCTAATAAAACTGCCGATAGCACCATCGCCCGTTTTGTTTCGTCCTTCCATAATGTTGATTCACATAACAATCGAATATTAATAACGACAGACGAGAAAGTGCACAAGGGAATGGAAAGCTCCTGTACAGTAGAACGTTTGCGCAGATTTCGTGCTCTTGCTCTCTCCATCTATCTCTCTCTCTCTCTCTCTCTCTCTCTCTCTCTCTCTCTCTCTCTCTCT